>QEPC01010332.1:1471206-1526345 GCA_003113815.1 Sphenodon punctatus
GGCCAGATCATCCAGCCAGGTCTCCGTGATGCATGCGAGGTCCACGGCCCCATCCAAGATTAAATCATGGATAACTGGGGCCTTGTTAACAACGGACCTCGCATTCATCAGCACCAGCCCCCCACGTGCGGACCCTGGACCCGGCACCTCCCTCCCCCTTAGTGGGGGGGTGATGACCTCCACCTTCCTCAGGCACCGAGGACCCCTAGGGGCCCGTGCCTTCCCACCCCATGGACCATATTCTAGCCCATCTGTGTCCAGAGTCCATACTAGAGCTGAAACAACAGGTGCTTTCACCTGGTAGCAGGGGCGGCAAGAAAATGTGTGCAATTGCAATTGCAGCTCTGTAATTGCGGCGATTATCACCTGTGAGAATGGACGAATCCCCTTTTATCCCATGAGAACGCTAAGGGCGCTATTACACGAGCGGGTTGCTGTGGCGCGACCCACTCACGCGGCGATATTTCAAAATCCCACAAGGCGGGATTAGACGAGACGGAAGTCCGGGATCATGCGCGTTGAGGGCGGTTGCACATTGTTTTCAGACCGCAAATTAAATACCTCGATTGTGAGGTATTTAATTCATGGTCTGAAAACAATCTGCGACCGCCTTCAACAAGCATGATCCTGGACTTCCGTCTCGTCTAATCCCACCTTGCGGGATTCTGAAATATCGCGCGAGCGGGTCACGCCACGGCGACCCGCTCATGTAAAAGCAGCCTCACACATTACTGGGTCCCCAAATATAGCTCTTACAGGGATGTGTGTTCTCACGGGATAAAGGGGGATTAGTGCATTTTCACAGATGCTAATCCCCGCAATTCCAGTGCTGCGGTTGTGCCTGCAGAAGTCCCCCCCCCTCCAATGTAACGTGAGAAAGCTCCCATAGTCTACTACTATCCAGTATCCGGCCGGATATTGTGTGATATCAGCATTGTGATAATGAGGTAATGTGGTAAACTGTAATGTGGTAAACAGAAATGGGACAAATGCTAAATGGTAATATCCAGTATTCTAGTTTGGAGGCCAGCCTTCTCAGTAACCCACCGTTTAGTTACTGGATCACAGCCAAACTAACCAAAATACATATTATCCATGGATAATTATTTTGGTATCTGTTTCACCACTAGTCCATACCTTTGGAAATATCAAGTCAAATATCATCGGACATGGATTGATTTTCCTCTTCAACAAGGACTATGAAAGAAGCCAAGTTCCAAGTGTCTGGCCTCAGTCACCAGAAGAGAGTTTCTTCCCACATTTGAGTAACTCAAAAGCAGCCAAATGGGTTCATATCAAAAATTGCCTGGTGGGCCGAGGCAAAGCATGGAAAATCTCAGGTCAGAGTGAAGGGGAAGGGGTTGTTCTTAACAAATGGGCTTCCTCCTTGCTTATGAATGAAGAGGGATCATCTAAAATCCATCATCTGGGTGGGGTGGGGTGGCGGTATTCCCCCACCCGCCATGGCTGTGACACTAGTAACTACACATAGCTGCTATGGTCACAGTAAGTGAGGAATAACTTAACAAATGCACGCCACAAGAGGGATTTAGGTAGGCAAAGAATGATTTGAGGGGGATGTGTATGAATAACAGCTGGATGGCAAGAGTGGTGTGAACGAGAAACTTGGTTGTTTTTTGTTTTGCTGTGGCAGCCTCCTCCTGCCTTTTCTCATCAGCTTTTCCCCTCTTTCATTTGCAATTTAATTACCCTTTTCCAAGGCAGTTATGTTACCCATAAGTCATGCAAGGATCACGGCTTCTGATCAACCAGTGTACTAAAGACTATAGCAAAGGAGTAGTAAAGGTTTATTAACGTGATCATAATTTGTACTACTCTGCAGATCTATCCCACCAGGAATGATAATAAATGTTTAATAGGCCAATAATACCTGTTTAATAATTTTTGAGCTCATCCCACCTAATTGTGAGTTTATTAAAGAACGATAAACTTTATATTTGCTGTAAAGGCATAATTGCAATTCCATTGCTTATTTAATATTGAGTTAATTATATTACAACTAAGTTATTTTTCCCATGCATATTAAATATCAATTAGTTGTTTTAAACTATTGATTTTTATTTAATTAACTATGCTATTATATACCAATTAAATTCTTACAAGAGAAGCTGAAACAGCTGGTCCCTTAAATTAAATTTTAAAAACATTGTATTAAAATAAATATCACGTTTGCATTTTTGTTGTGTTTTTCTTCCACCAAGATGGTAATTTATTCTCAGTAAATATTTTTGTTTTGACAGGTGATATGCATGGGTTGCGGTAATGGTCCTGTTTTCCTTTTCATTGAATTAGGTAGACTCCATGTCACTGCAAGAGGTGGTCTGGGAGAAACCGGAGACTGTAAGGGAAATCTCCATCTCTATGACTTAGAGTAGAGCTGAACTGAATAGTAAAGTTATTATCCGAGGTTAATATCCACTGTTCCTGATAGTCTGTCATTTATCCAGTCATTAGCTAATTGTCACAAAATCAAATAACCAAATAACCAGATAATGCCGCAATGGTTGGTTTACTGTATTACTGTTATCATATTACCATATTACGGTGTAACCGAATGATATCATTACTAGTCTGAAACCAGATCCAGAGGGGGTGGGAAGGAGAGAGTAAACAGCAAAGGAATTATGGACAAATGGTAAACAGAAATACGGTAAACGGTAAAATGGCCATATAGTAAATGGCACATTGTGGCATTGTGCAGTAATGCGGTAAATTCAAAATTGGTAAAATCAGTTAATCTGCCAAATAATAAATGGATACTGTTTGATATCCAGTCATTGCCAGAATGGGTCAGATACCATGGATCTGGCTGGATACTGAATAACGGCGGATAACCATTTCACCTCTAACTGGGCTCACATTTTCCGCCTGGCTCCTACCCGGCTGGGGTAGAAACTGGGCCCGCATCTGGTGGGCCACAAACAGATGGCCCACTATAATGCTGGCCCAGCTGGGCCAAACCGGGCCTAACTGGGCCAGCGTCATGTGTGTTTACACCCCGTATCACTGCCTCATGCAGCTCAATTCAGGAGCCAATGAGATAGAGGGATTGTTCTTTTCCTGTCTTGTTGCTTTGTGGCTGGTAAACAGACAGATACTCTGTCTCTGTTTCAATAGGAGGCAGATTGATCCTTCTCTGCATAGTTTGTGTATCACTTTGTTAAGATTGCAAAGCAATCTGAGATCCTAAACACATCATATAAATTTAAGTTATTATGATTAAATCTATGCCTGGTTAATTTATAAAAATGTATTTAAATAATGGGAAAAACTGAAAAGAAAAGGCCTCTTGGATGAGAAAATGGGCACATTACAGTTTGAAATATGACTAGAGCAGAGACAGGCCAGAAACGCTTTAACAATACTGCCTTTTATGCTATAGTGCTCCCAGAAAGCATACATTTATAAACCTATTTGTTTTGTTACGTACTTGCAAAACCACCTTGTCATCCATTTATTGCACAAATAAAATCTTAAAAGCAGGGGATTAGTTGAGTGTGTCCCGATGGGGCCACACTCTGCTTTTAAAGGACCCATCATCAGATTAAAACAGATGGAGCAGAGGTGCCTGCTGGCTCATCCCTCCATGTCCAAAATTACAATGTGGGGGAGAGAGCCATAGTCCATGGGCAGGGGCAGCATTTGATATGGCATTCTAGCCACTCAGGGCAAGAAGGGAGTAGGATGAAATGGCATGGGACACCTTATCCCCATCCCCACACCTGCTGTGTGATGAACAGCAAACCTCTCACCCCACATACCCCAATGCCCAGCATACAACCCCGTCTCAACTGGACCCTCCCTTCTTTCTGTTTAGGACACTGCAGAGGTTAACACTGGTCCTGTCCATGGATGCAGAAGTCTTGCCAATTCATTTCCTAGACTTGCTTTATGGCAATGTCTAAGGATACAATACCTCCCCTTTAAAAGAGGCCCCTTAAAAATACATGTTGCAGGGTTGCACTCTGGAACCACTTCAGCCCTGCGCGATGTATTTTTCATACACGTGCTCTTTTAAAGGGGAGGTATAGCAATGCCTCTCCAGTAGCCCTGTACACAGAGAGATCTCATGCAGTGATGAGATTATGGATCTCCAGATCATGGAATCTGCCCCCTATCCTTGTGTTGCATGCCTTCCCTCTGCTCCCTTACTTCTGCTCCCTTCTCTTTTAACGACTGGGAGTAGGAAACAGATCTGTTGGCCAGGTCCAGAAACTGGAAAGGGGCGACATAAAATCTAGCCACAGATCACATTTGGCCTTGAGCCTAGGCCTGAGTTTCTCCACCCCCGTGCCAGGGTTATGACTTGAGGGAGGATGGAAGAGACTGCAAATTCTGTCTGGCTGCAACTGTTTGAACTGAGCTCATTTCTTTCATCAGTGAAACCCCCCTTCAACCCATGGTGTCGGCAAACACGAAGGCTCTCTGTTTGGAAACTGTAAGCAGATGAGTTACAGCTGGGATGAATCTGACCCCGTCAATTTAGAAGGATTAGAACTGTGAGATTTCAGAATGCCCAAGTCTCAGCAAGTATAAACCAACACAGCTGCCTATACTTTTGTGTGACTGTATTTCAGGGGGGGGCTCTGCCAGTCCAAAGCAGCCCAGGGAATTGGCCACTGTCTTTGCTGGCACTACACTGATTCAGACCGATGGGGGATCTGTCTTGCATTTAAAGACTTTTCTATGGATTTAATCTGTGTTTCACCAAAGCCCACTGAATCTGTGTCGATAGCTGAGTAGATTTATAGGCTTGGGCTTTAAGGCAGTGACTCACTCCATGAAGGTCAAGAAAGCAGGCCCCCCCCCCCCGCTCCCAAACCGAGGACAAAAAATGTACAATTAATAACCAAGTAGAGAGTTAGGCCTTTCTTCCAACCATGATCCCCTATAGCACTGGATGTTGTTGGCAAGCAGGCAAGCAGGATGTTGCCGGCAACCAGGCTGCTAAATTAGATAGACCGGGAGCGGGGGAACATTTTCCCTCCCAGGGGCGACTTTGAAAATGAATACCAGCTCCGAGGGCCGCATAGAAGTTGGGGACCAGGGTGCGCTCAGGAATAAGGAGGGTCCAGATCATGGATCTATGCCATGGATCGGTCTCTTATCCTTGTGTGCATGCCCTCAAGTCTGATCTCTTCCCCTGAACTTGGTTTTCCAGTACTTTGGGTTAGGAACTGGATCTAGGGGCCAGATCCAGGAACTGGAAACAAGCCAAATAAAAACTAGATGCAGGCTGTATTTGGTCTCTGGGCCTGAGGTTCCCTGTCCCGGCGATCGATCAACAGCCCTTTCTGGAGAAGGGTGACACTAAGGCTGGTTTTAGATGTGCGTAGCACACACGCAGTGGGAAATCAAGCCGTAGGTAAAAATCCCCCGGGCGGGGTTTAGACGTAGCATTTTGCACGTTAAAGCCGGTTGAGCATTCTTTTAAAACCGTGAACTACGTACCTTGATATCAATTTTAAAGTATTTAGTTCGCAGTTTTAAAAGACTGTGTGACCTGTTTCAATGCGCGAAATGTCGTGTCTAAACTCCACCCGCAGAATTTTTACACGCCACGTGTGCGCCAGGCATGTCTAAAACCGGTCTAAGGCTGGCTTTGGGCATGTCTTTCTTCCAACCCATTTTCAAGAGCAAATGAGGTTAATAATATATAACTTGACATATGCTCTCTTTCCTGACCCTCAGGGGGCCGACCATGGAACTGGGAAATACCTCCTTGGTCCACACTTCACAGAAAGTAGGTTGCTGAGAGTTCACTGTCTCTTTAAGGAGAAGCCTCTCTCAGTGCAGCCTGGGTCACCGCTGGGAGGCCAGGTGACTGGAAATCTCCTTCTGCCTCCCCGCCAGAGATAGTCACATCTGTCTCGTTCACACTCCAGTGGCCAGCCAATATGGACTGTGTCCACCCTAAGAACCTTTTCAGCTCCACCAAGGCAGAAAGAATGAGGACAGAATGCGAACTGCAGACATTGTGCTCAGTATCTTCTTGCTCTGCCCATCTGCTCTGCCTCCCTCCGGCATCCCTTTTGCGTGTCCTGTCCATAGTCTCGGATGGCCCTGAGCTGTCTGTCTCCTGCCTCCTGAGCTGCTTGGCAACTCAGTCCTGAACTCCCAGTTGCTTAAGGAATAGCATTACAGGGTCCGTAGTGGCACTGATGTCTCCTTGCTCTCTCCCCACTGCCTCCACCCCAGCATCTGACTTGGAAGACCACGATGGGATTCAGCTAAATGTGTCACCGTGGTCAGGAAGCTGGTATTATCCTAGTGGAGAAACCCTAAAATCTAGGGAGTACGTTGTGGCATGCTGAGCCTCTCGTAACAATAGCACACATGATTTCTCTAGTACTGAGGGACCCCAGAGTCCAAAGGAATAGGCCGCCTCCTACTGTCACTGAGACAATATACAAACTCACATTATTTAGCCCTCTGTTCAGTACATACTAGAGAAACCTCAATCTCCCACTAAAATGCAGATAAGTACTTGGTCCATGAGGGGCAGTGGGGGGCAGGGAAGTTCAAGTCTCGCCTTAGCCAGAAACTCAATGGGTGGCTTTGGGCCAGTCACAATATTCTCTTAGCCTAACCTACCTCACAGGGTTGTGAGGATTAAAAGTTGTGTTTGTTAGTTATATGTAAAGCACTCCAAGTGCCATGACAGGAGGACGCTATATAAAAATAAAGATTATTAATTATTAATTAATTATTATTATTATTATTAAGATGCAGCTACCTCTGGCATGGAACACAGCAGCTGTTGAACAACATGCAATAACACTAAGCAACCATGCAAGGAGCAAAATGAAAGAGGGATCCTGTATTCAATTTAAATTGATGGGATAGTGTGGGTAAATTTATGAGAGAATAAAATTGAAGACCCTAATTGGAAGAATTTGACAAGGATGCTGGACCTAAGCTCTCATTCTTCTGCAAAGTGCCAAAGGCTCTTTAATGACAGCAATGTCACCCAAATGAGCTGGTAGGACTTTCAAGCATCCTCCACCGATAGGGCGTAATGGGGGTTCCTTGTATTCCAAAGTATGGATGAAAGAAATCAGAACTTAATCTTCCTCTTCTCTGCCTATGGTATAGGGGGAAAAGTGGCTCCAAAAGGTCACAGGTGAAAGTGAGTCTGGGAGAAAGAAATGGCACCGAAATATTTGGTAACCTAAAGTTTGAATTCAGCTCTAAGAACTGGGAAATGTGCAGACTTCTCATTTCATCGAACACCATTTTGCCCGACCTAAGCTCCGTCATTAGAAGCCCTGAATTTCTTATCACAATCCAATCTATCTATAACATTAGTAAGGCATGCAAACACTGTATTATTAAAACACCTGGCGATACCGTCTAGCGTTTAGGTACTGGAGAATCCTTTATTTATTTATTTATCATCTGAAAATGGGTCTGTCTAACTACTGTTCTAGGCACATGCACCAATACAACCCAAACAGAAACAATATCATCCCACCTCGTAGCACAATCCTAGACTCCTACACCCCCATATGGAACACAGGATGGTTTGATACTTTCCCAGCACATGCAGTTTAGTTCCTCACCTGGTCTCTGCCTTCCTAGCTTTGAAAATTGTTGTGATCACTAGAATCACAGAATCATATTGCTGAGGGACCTTGAAAGCCTGCTAGTCCAACCCCTGCTCCAAGGAAGGCTGCCCTATTCCAGAGGTGGCCAAAGGTCCCAACCCCGAGAGCTGTGGATCAAACCCTTCATGATGTACATGCAGGCGCCGTGCACACACAAATCTCTTCTGTTTGTAACTGGCTGGTGGAACCAGTGCTCTGCGTTCCTGGTTACTGAGTCTGAGGAGCAACTGAGGGTGTTAACAAATGAGACGTTGCTCCACATTTGCCCCAGATTCACCTGTTCGTTTATCCTGTGGCTGCAAGATATTCACCCCGGGGCCACTTCAGGGCCACTTCACATGACATCAACCCAGGAAATGTGGAGTTCAGGCAAAACCAGGGCAACGGGTGCCCAAGGGGCCACTGTCTGTCTGTTGGTGTTCACACGGTCTCTGGGCGCATTCAGACCATTGAGGCGTGGGTCACTGGAGCGTCGCTAGAGCGACTGCAGCTTCGTGGAGGAGAGAAGGACAGTGGCAGGGAGGAACGCCTGCCCATTGGTTTTGCTCCTCATGTGGGACCTGTGAGAGGTGGCTGCATGGGTGCTGCGTGGAGCCACTAAGGGCTCTGGTGGGCTCCCAGCCCGTGTATTAATGCCCTGAGATTCAGCTGCTGAAACTCAGGCACAAGGAAGTAACTTACAGGACCATTAAAGCAGCACGAGAGCTGCACTTGAATTGCCCAAGAACCACATGTGGCTCCTGCAACACAGTTTGGCCACCACTACCCTGTACCTAAAGCATCACAGAAGGATACTTGTCCTGCCAGTTTGAGAAAACATCTGAGGAAGATTTCGTAACCTCCCTAGGCAACCTATTCCAACTGCTCCGAGGGTTAGGAAATTTCCTTAAACCTAGTTGTCCTGGATCCTTCAAACCCAGCTGCCCCAAATCCCACTAACAGCTTGTTCCTCTAAACCCAGTTGTCCTGAGTCCTTCAAGAATCAAGGGTCCTTTAAGCCCATCACAAAGCAGAGAAAGCATTCAAGTGTGTTCAGTTCTATCTTTGAAGATGACATGGCATTCTGAGGCAAGGAACCCTGTGGTCCTTCTATTACTGGGAAATCATGCTCCAGTTTCACAAATGCCATTACCACTCTGAATCTGATAATTAAATTGTATTTGCCGGTTACCTCACAGCACGTTGGCAATTTTTGCTCAACTGAGGTTCTTTCTTTCTTCCTTTCTTTTTTAATCTTCAGCTTCTGTTTCTTTTCCCCTCTAATCCCCGCCCCCCCCCGCCTCCGACTCTCAGCAGTTTCACAAAACTCCTGAAGTCACCTTTTCTTCCAAGAGACAAGACGGACAGTGCCTGTGTTATATACATTGGAGAAAGACATGAGTTTTACTCCTGGAATTTGGGTGTCTTTTTATGGGTCTTCTGCATGAGGCTGTCTAGCAACGTCAGAACATCTGGTGAGAAATGGAGGGTGATTCAGAAGATTAGCCTATTAGCATTTCAAGTTGAAGACATGGTGTGGATCACATCCAAATGAGTTCAATAAGGGTCAATCGAATTAATCACCAATGACTCCTTGTATCACAGCACCATCACATGATTAAACAGGAGCTGATATTTTTAATCAGGAAAGATTAGTAACTAAAATATCCAGGGCTGCAGCAAGTCATGGTCAAGGGTAGAGCTGCACTTTTGTACCCACAGGTAATACCCCACCTTTTCATATCAGCCACCCAATTGGCACTCAAATACCAAGACAGGTAGATGACTACCCAAAATACTGGGTATTACAATTTCACTGACCCATTTTGACCTGCCATGCTACTATTTTAGTGTCTTTCCAACAGGGAACAATCAAAATATGATTGTAAATTAACAGAAAAATGATAAATTGGTAATCGGTAAAATAGCACAAAGTGGAATAATACTAAGTTGAGATACTGGAAATTTGAGCAACTCGTTGGGCACTAAAGAGGTACCATTTAGAACCTAATTTTCTCAAACTGATCCAGGTACTGCAATTTCAATGGTTATATCTGTTTTTGTGGGAACTTGTTTCAGCTCTGGTTGAGGGCCATGAGCAGGGGAAGGAGGGAAAGCTACAGGACTGAAGAGCATTGGTGGAGCTGATGGATGGAGGCTGTACAGTTCCGTGACTGCAATTCACATTCTTGCTCTCTGGCTTTCCCTAAAACCCAACTCTGCTTGTAAAAAATAAGACAGAAGGGGCAGCTAGAATGAATCGCCTTCCCTGCTAAGAATGATCAAGGTACCTATTGCCTGGGAAGTGTGAAAGCTGGAAAAATTACGGGATTTTCAGCTCTGGTCCTTTCCTGCAGAACTACCGCTTTGATTAAGGTACTGAAGGCCTTACAGTGCAGTGGCAGGGTGGCCATTCAGAATGCTTACTGGTAATAGACTAGGAACAGGAGATGTTTGACGAACTCTTAAAATCTGCGCTGTTGGATGCTGATTGCTGATACGGACTCCCAAGTCGACACAGTAATAGGAGACCCTACTCACCCAAAAGCAGTGACCATGTGTAGTAATAATCGTAGCACAGTTCAGGGAGAGAGGTTCATAGGGGAATTCAACTAGCGCCAGTCAGGCCTGGCTTCTTAGGTTTGTAAAAGAGCTCAGAAGCTGCAGCTGCTGCAGAATGTGGTGGCCTGTCTCTTGGTGGGGCTGGGCCGCCGGGAGCACATTACACCAGTCCTCAGACCTCTGCACTGGCTGCCTGTGAGTTGGACCAGGGTCGTTTGACCCTGTTGCTTCTGTTAGATCTTTTAGCTATGTTGGATACCTTTGATCATGAGGTGTTGGTGACTTGCTTGCGGGATCGAGCAGGGGTGGGTGGAATTGTTCTTGAATGGTTCCACTCTTTCCTGGCCAGGAGAACCCAACGTGTGGTGCTGGGGAATTGTTCATCTTCTCCCCGGGACCTCACATGTGGAGTCCCGCAAGGCTCTATTTTGTCCCCTCTCCTGTTCAATGTGTATATGCAGCCATTGGGCAAGGTCATTTGAGGGTTTGGTGTGCGGTGACATCAGTATGCTGATGACACCCAACTTTACCTGTCTTTTTCAGCTGACCCAGACCCAGCAGTCTCGGTGCTTACCTGGTGTCTGGCGGCTGTGGGGGACTGGATGAGGCTGAATCATCTGAAGCTGAATCCTGGCAAGCCGGAGGTGATGCTGGTGGGTAGGGCTGAGGAAGTGGTGGCACCTGTCATTCACGAGGTCTGCCTTCTGTTGGCTCCTCAGGTCCATAGTCTGGGGTTGTTCCTTGATTCACGGCTCTGCCTGAATGTCCAGGTGGAGGCCATGGTGAGAGAAGCATTTTGCCAGTTACATCTGGTATGACAGGTTTGGCCATATGTCTCCGACCTGGCCACCATCATACAGGCCTCCATCACCTCAAGACTGGACTACTACAACACGTTCTACATGGGGCTACCTTTGGTGAAGGTCTGGAGACTGCAGCTGGTGCAGAATGCGACGGCCTGTCTCTTGGCAGGAATGGGTCGCTGGGAGTACATTACACCTGTGCTTCGTTCTCTGCACGGGCTGCCTATAGTGTACCGGGCTCGATTCAAAGTGTTGGGTTTGACTTATAAAGCCCTAAACACTACAGCCTGGGCCCCACATCACTCCCCGGGTCCTGGATCGGCCCCTGCGGTTGGCTGAGGATGCCTCCCTCGCAATCCCCCGTGAATCCTGTGTGGCAATGATGAGGGGGGCATTCTTGGTGGCTGCACTGCAGCTGTGGAACTCTCTCCCAACAGAAGTCCATCTGGCTCTGGATCTCCCCTCTTTCCAAAGACAGTGTAAGACCTGGCTGTTCCGCCAGGCATTTGGAGAGGATGGTTGAGAGGGGGTTGAGGGGAGGGGGTGTCTGTGGCTCTGCCTTAAATTATATTTTTATATTGTATTTTTTATTGTGTGTACTTTTATTGTATTTTTATTGTGTTGTAAGCCGCCCCGAGCTGCCTTGGCAGGAGGGAGCAGCTAAGAAATCTAGATAAATAAATAAATAAATATAGTGAACATGACCTCATGAGGATTTCAGCTCCTCTATAGGTTGAGTTATCAGTTTCTAGTTGGGCTTGAGATCTGTTTGGAAGTACATTCACAACAAAGGATCTTGGATTCAGTTCATGGGGTGGGAGGAACTGCTGGTCGCTTCTATCAGAAGCAGCTTGACCGTCCTAGCTAGATGACACTGCCAAGCCAACCACTCTGCTATCAGCCAGTCAATTAGTCAGTTCTCTTAATTTCAAGTGGAACATGAGGTGGTGACCACATTCTTCCATTTTTCCCACTCCAAGGACATTGCCTGGGCCTCATGGAGGGAGACCCAGTTGTGTGAGATCTTTGTTCACCATCCTGTGCCTTCTAAGATGTGGATGTACTGGTTTTCATTTCCTGAGCAGTTTCCATATCATGGCCTGAGCTTTCAGTGTAGATGACTCCATCCTATTCAGATGTCCAACTTAAGCCAGGTGAGCCTCCTCTTCTTGATGAGCTCGATTGCCACTAGTGTCCCCTCTGTTTGCTGTCCAGTGTTCGTGTTGGTTACCTTATCCTGCCATGTAACATTAAATACCTTCCCAAAATGTAGCTCTGCTAGGGGCTCATTAAATGAAGAGAAGACCATCCAGTGGCAGGCTGTGTGATTGCCGCAGAGCTGGGAAGCCTGGCTTCTGGAGTCAGTGTTCACCCTGTAGTTTTGCTTGAATGGGATTTTTCTTTGCCTGAATTGGCATGGGAGGCTGGACTAGATGGCCCTTCCAGACCTAAATATGTTTTTTGTATTATTAATTATTATTATTATTATTTATTATTAATAATAATAATAAATATATACCCCAGCGCCCTATCCCCCAAAATGGCTCAGGGTGGCTTACAACATGTTAAAAAAAAACCAAACATCCTCACAAAATATATAAAATACACTCCCCACCTCCCATTCCCCTACCAACCCATCCCTCCCACTCCTATTCCTCCAACTCTCACTTGGAGGAATTCCATCCCCCAGCCTAGCCCTCTCCCCCACCCCTCACCCCTTTACAGAAGGGTCATGGCTAAGAGGTACCCTGTGATGCCCCTTTACCCAAACTACTGTGCAATGTTGCTATGTACGGTTAAGTAGCTGCAGTTTCTCAGCCCACAAGTGGCTGCATGTCAGCGGTAGAGCAAACCCAAGGCCGGATTCCGATGGGGCAGACTGATTGGCACCTGCTTGGTGTTTGAACCATGTTTGGGGATGAAAGGAGGGGAATGAAATGTTACTACAAGCCACGGTAAAGAGGAGATTGATGGGGTGACAAGTACAAAAGCCAGCTTGGACAATTCCAAATCAGCAGGAGTTATGAAGCTGGAAGCTCAGTGGTAAAAAGCTGTGAATGTGCTTCACAATAGTGGCAGCTCAGGAGTGGATGAGTCTTTTATGAACTACACTTCCTCGTCGCGTTAACATGCCTTGGTTGAGCTTGGAGCTGGTGCTTTTATGTGCTTTCCTTGCATCCGCTGCCAAAGCCTATAACTTATTGCGGGTACTTTGGCGGCCATTGCCAAGGGCCCATTTTCCCTGTGTTGGCCATAATGTGAATGATATGTGAAAATCGCTCCCCTGCCTCTCTTGGTGTCAGCGCGCCACTACCAAGCGCACACCGTCTCAATCCCATTAAAAGTAATGGAGTGAGATTGTCCACCCCATTACTTTCAATGGCTTAGTTTCAGCCAGACAGCCTAAAGCTCCCATATCCTCAAAATAGCAAATGCGGTGGCTCCAGCCCTGTCTGCTTCATTATCAGTTCCATGCACTTCATATCGTTTATGTTTAATTGGAGAGACAGCCGGGGTTACATTGCATTTTGCTAATTGCTCCAGGAGAAAAACAAATATTCTTTGCACCTTTCGACAAACATTCGTGCACTTGGCAAGTTTGCTCTTGCCAGCTTTTAAAGGAAATTTCCAGGTAAGAGTTTTTTTGTTTTGTTTTTTTCTTTCCCTTCAAAATCAGTCTGGAACCTTTTAAAAGAGGGTGAGGGAAATAAATCTAAGGAAACACCTTGTGAAGCTATTACATGCTCCACAGGACAGCTTGCTACTTGCATGCCCTGGAATCACTGTCTATACCAGGGGTCAAAGACAGAGATATATGGCAGAACAAGTTCTCAGCTCCAAGTACATATGACCACAAGAAGTATTTATCACACTGGGGCTGGGCATATGGTTCCTTGAAGGGGATCTGGTGTGTTGAAGGACTTGGTTTCAGGTGCCAAGAACCCAGGCCCCTGAGAAGAATGGGCCAGGGCTTTACCACTTACCACAACCCAAAGCCACATGGAGGGAGTGCAATCCAGCCTACACTTGCTGTTGCCTGAGGTGGTCAGGTGATTAGGAGGTTGATGCTCATTGGCCCTCTTCCCAGTGGCGTAGAAGGCTGTGGTCGGCCCAGGCACATGTCCCAATCATGGGGCCCCCTATGGGCAAAGTGGCCCCTAGAGTCAAGAGGAGGGAGGGCTTCCCCATGAAAGCTCTCAGAAGGCCCTTCGGAGCAGCAGCAATCTTGCCACCAAGGTGGGTGGGGGCAACACGTCCCCTCCCCTCCCCTGCCCTCTCCTCCCCTCTTTCTTGGCAGAGTCCTTGGCAAGGGTCCAAAGTACCACTGGAAAATTTTCAGAGTGGGCGAAGGGCTGGCTCCGCTCCCACCCCTGCCCAGCCTGAACATTTCTTAGTGGTGCTCAGACCACTTGCAAAGAGCCCCCACAGGTTCTGGGGCCTGCGCTCAAGTGAGCCCCCTCGCCTGATGGTAGCTACGCCCCTGCCTATTCCAGTATTTATTTCCTCTCCCTGTCACTCCTCATTTGTCCGAACAATTAGTCTTCAAGACCTTGCGGCCAGACCGCTTCAGTGAAGCAGCTACCTTCTGTCCCAGCCTGCCTGTTTTCAAGGCCAGCTAGCCTCCTCATCAGTCTGGCCTGCCTCTACCCATTTGCCACATCCTCCCCTAAATTCTGCTCTGCCCTCCCCTCCTGGACTGAGGACTTAGCTTGACTTCCTGGGCTGGACCTCTGGCATCTCCTGGATTACTGCCCAGCCTGTCTCAATCCTGAATGGACTCAGACCCTGATCCTGCAAGAACTTGGGTCCAGAGCCTGGAAAATGTGACACTGGCTTTTACCTGTGAGACTTATCTGGGATCATAGTCAGCTTAGGATAAATACTCCTGGGGTTGAAATGCTAGCCTATTGAAGTTGCTGAGAGTTTTGCCATTGGGTGTTACCAGACATAACACCCGTGTTTGGATGTTAAACACATATTTGCTTATTATTTATAAATAAATTATACCTCTTACACTGTGTGCTACTTGCTTAAGTCAAGCTACGACCACCAAAAGCATGGTCAGAAAGCTAGCACGTAGCCACTGTTACATGCAGATAAGCCCTCTGTCCCACTTCTGGTCTGTGGTCATCCAAGATACCATCAAGGGTGTAATAGACAGACAATGCAGCTGCACCGGGGCCCATAAGCTTTGGGGGACCACACTACTTGCTGCAGTTTCATGCTGCCACTCAGAGGAGGGCAGGGGCGTAGCGCATGGGAAAGACAACAATGAGAATTACTTAGCAGGGGAATGCTTCAAATCCTAAGCTCTCTCCTGTTGTGCAGAGTTAAAGGAAGTGGCCTTCCAAATACTTGAATGAGGAGAGGGGGAACTTTGCCTGCGTGACTCCCATCTCGCTTCTTTTGTTTAAAGGCTAGGCAGCCAAGCAGCCAGGTTTAAGAAGGTGCTAGTCCCTGCTCCTGCTGTGGGAATAAATCTGTGCGGTTGTGTTAGTCAGAAGCTCCTTAGCGAGCAGCGAAATACCAACTGGCAGGCAGTGCTGCTCAGTGACTGTTTGAATTACATTATATTTGGGTAGTTTAACACATTCCGCCGTTGTGCTCGTGGAGTGAGGCTGCGGCGGACGCTGAAACAGAAGAAGTAAAGGAGCCTGCACAGGGGAGGATTTCCGCCCCCCCCAGGACTCAACACTTTCCCAGATTGTCCCTGGATCCTGACAATGTGTGTCCTGATGTAGGCTATGCCTGCGTGACCAGATGTAGGCTATGCCCAGATGGAGGGATGGTTAGATGAAGAATGGCAGAATCCAGAGACTGATCCAAAGTCTATTGAATTCAGTGGGAGTCTCTCCATTGGGTTTGATAGGCTTTGCATCCAGTCCTTCATGGGCAAATACTTGTGGGTCAGGGATGAAAGGAATAATCACATTTGCTTCTAAGGCTTCTTTCCATCTTCTGCAGTGATCACACTAATGACCCCCATTCCTATCTCCACTGAATAAACAGACTTTGGGAAGGCAAGCAGTGATGCTGACCCATACCAGCCTAGTCTCTCCAGCAGGAGTGGCGTAGCTGAGCTGTTGGTTAAGGAATAGCATCCTTGACATCAGGGGTGTGGGACCTTTTCCCGCCCAGGGGCCTCTATGAAAATTAGTCCAAGCTCCGAAGGCTGCATAGAATTTGGGGACAGAAGTGTTTAAGGGGTGTGTGCTCAAGAAGAGGAGAGTCCAGATTATGGATCTATGCAATGAATCTGTCCCCTGTCTTTATATGCATGTCCTCATCTCTGCTCCCTTACCCTGCGCTCAGTTTTCAGTGCTTGGGGGTTAGAAACTGGATCTGGGTTTTGTTGGATATCTGTTTTGGATATTTTGGCCATTTTGGTTATTTGGGCAGTTTTGGTATCTATCTGATGCCATTTCAGCAGTTTGACACTATTAGCAGTATTGCACATGTAGGATTGTCAAAATAAAGTAACAAAAATAGTGAAATTACTGACCCGAATAACCAAAATAGCAAAATAAAACACCCACCCAAAATGAATAACCCAAAATGGCAAAATAAATGAAGAGACCGAAACAGAATACTCGAATAAGCAAGCAGGTAATGAATAACCATTTTAGTTACAGATATTATTTGGATATTTGGAAGGCTACCCAAAAATGCAAATATTTTTTGTGAAAACAGAATCCACTATTCATTTCAGCGCTCTCTGTGCAAGTGCACACAGGTTTCAGAATCTGCATAGAGGTCTATGTGTTTGTGTGTACACCCTTAGTAGAGCTGGTTTGAAAAAGCCATTTTGATTTTGTGGTTTTGAAGTTCTGCAAAAGCCATTTTGAAGTTCTGTGAAATTGTAACGGCTACTGAAATTCAGGTCAGAATTCTGATCAGAATTATGACTGGACACTTTTGCATGTGCACAAAATGCCCCCCCCCCCTTTTGGTCGAATCAGAACTTGGGCTGAACGAAATGGCCTGTTCCAACAGAATTTCAACCAGGGCAAAAATTTCATTTCAACCTTAATCCCTGCCCGAGGGTGTGTGCGCATACCTCTGTATGTATCTTGTCTGCTCCTACAGGCACTTTTCACACAGTCACTCTAACACTAATAAAATGGGTGTTACATTTTATTATACATGTTGCAGAGCTGCGGGTATGCTCTATGGGTACCCTGCAACATGTATAATAAAATGTAATACCCATTTTATCAGTGTTAGAGTGTCTGTGTGAAAAGGGCCTTTGTCTGTGAGTATAGCATACAGTGGTGCAAATTTAACTGTTTGCATATGAGTGTGGCATACACCTTTCTGTTTCTCTCTGTGGGTGCCTTCAGACGGACCTGGGGCTCACCACCCGCGGACCTGCACCAAGGGTGGCCAGCTCTGTGTCCCCCCACGTGCTGGGTTTATACAGGCCTAGCAGCTGCCATGGCCTACAGTCCATCCACATGGCACCCCCCTCCGACACACCATAGAGCTGTGGGCAGATAACTTGTCAAGCCTGGCTGCTGCGCACAGCTCTATGGCATTACCTGGGGCAACTCTCAGCTGAGAGCGGAACTGCAGTGGCCATCTTCCAAGAAGACGGACCGCAGTTCCGTCTCTGGATGGCGGCTCAGATTGGGTCGGCCCACTCTGCTGGTGGTGCTTTGGAATGTCCTGGAGCTGGGCTGGAGGGCTCTGCTCTGCCTGCACAGCTAGCATCCTGCCTTTAGATGGACAGGTCACCCAGATGTGAGGCGTAGCAGAGGCATGGGTGCAGTCTGTCTAAAAGCACCCTGTGTGTGTGCACAGTATGGCTAAAAGTACCAATGCTTGTTGCTGCATGTGTGCTCAGATAGGTATGGCAAAGCCTTCCCTTCCTCCATTTATCTACGAGTCTTCACTGCACACCGAAGGAGACAGCCTGTGCCTTCGTTGGTGTTAGCCTGTGCCTGTGCCATTGAAGCAAGCAGCAGCGCTCAGAATGCACAACAAACAGGTGTGCATGGGGGCGACGGGACGAGGGAGCTTGGGGAATCTAGCCTGCTAAGTGACTCAGGCAGAAATAGAACAGCTGCCTCTGCAGCCATCCCACATGACACAAGTACCACTGAAAAACAAGCTTAAGTGACTTCACTCCACTTGTCATTCAAGAAGAGGGAAAGTACCTGCGTGAAGGCAATGCTGCTGATATTCCCCAGCCTCGGGTTGAGCTGGGAGCAGGCTAGTAAGCCACAGCCCCTCTTTGCTCTATCAGACCACGGAGACTTTCCACCACCCTCTGTGGTCCTGTCACTCCCGGAATTCCCTCCACTCTTACTCCTCCTGCAATGCTCAGCCTACCCAATCCCACTTGAAAGACACAGCGGCCCTAGAGTTCTCATCTCTGTCCAATTCAGGGCAGCAGGTAATAAATTTTTCAGTGGCTGGAGCAGAGTGCAGTAACTGTGTGATTAGCATCTTTTTCTCCACTGCACATTTCATCTGTAAACTAAGATTAAATACCTGGAGGAGAAAAGCCACAACCCTTCCCCCCTGCAAAAAAACAACAACACCAGGGAACTTTAATATTTTTCACTGCAGAGTTCACATGAGCAAGCAAACAGCTCTGATCCGAGTTCAGCGGCTGGAGACAGCTCATGAAAAGAGCCTTCCACATGTGCCTGTTCTGGAGATCTGATGTTTCAAAATAAATTTTCTCCTTTGTTACAACAGATACAAATAGAATTTCTCACAGTTTAAGATGGAAAATGTCTCTGGCCTTGAGAAAACCTGAACCATTCCATCACAAGAAGGAGACAACAAGGAAGAACCAGAGGAAATCAAAGTGGTCTAGAAGGTGGACTGTTGAATCAGAACATTGATCTGTCTGCCCTTGTATCTTGTCTCCAGCAGTGGCCTACACATAGGCACTACCAGAGGAAAGAGAGCAGAACACAAAATGGGTGTTTGTGACCATAAACACATGTTTACCTGTTCTATGTAAACATTGCAATGATTTTTTGCCTCTCCTTTGCCTCCTCTCCCCCCCCTCCCCTTTCATTCCCTCTTCAAACACCCATGTGCTGTCTGGATTTCTTCTAGGCAGAAGATGGGTGTTAACAGCACTTTGGTGTCTCACGTTGCATCTAAGCAGATGCACGTGTGTTTATGCTAAACCCACGCACAACTTCCTGTTTCTGGTCATAGAGTACAGTGTTTTGTGGGGGGACGTGTTCTTACTCTCTATTTGGTTGAACTCATTGGTTCTCCCGTGATTCTTTGCGTTTAAAGTTCACACCCTCACCTAATTCAAATTGGAACTCAGACTGCTTATTCATTGTCTTGGCAACGTGGAGAACAGAAGCCTTCTGGAGTACTCCCAGACTAATCACATTAAAAACCACGGCTGATATCAACTCAGACCGGTTAATGAAAGAGCACACCCCAGCCACCTTTAAGAATGCCTTAAACTCTGTTTTCTTATGTATGACACATTGAATCTAACTATATTATTATATATTTAAGAGCAATCATGTGCTTATTCCAGGGGGAACAGTCCGCCACCCTTCCGCAAGCCCCCCTGCTTTGCCATGGCTCTAGCTGGACATATTTAACCCTTCTCTCTCCCTTCCCCTATCTGCTGACTGGGAGGAAAGGCACTTGCTGGGCAGGGGCTTGAAGAATTACTGAAGGGCTTGAAGCAGCTGCTGGGGCCAGCACATCCCTCCCTCTTTTAGGAGGATGAGGTGCTTAGCCAGTTAACACAATGGAGAGACTAATGAGCGGAGCCCCCTCTGGTTCATGCAGGGAGGGAGCGAGCTCACCGGCTCTGCAGCTGCTGCTGTTACTGCAGACTATATGGCTAAAGCACCTAGGCTCCTCTCCCCAGCAGAGCGTGCCAGTGCCAGACTTGGTTCAGGGGTGGTGGGGGAGGCAGGAAAAGAGAGAGAGGTTTTTTAATGGGGAATAGAGGAGTGGGGCACTGAGACTTTGTCCTCCCCCTGTCCCCCAGGAATAGGGGACATCTACCCCCCGAGCCTGCCTGGAGCCTCCCTGCTGCTCCGTCTGCCACTTTCAACTGGGAGATGAGAACGTTCCCATGAAGTTAGTTGCAAGCTATGGGAGAGGCTGTTTGTCCTCCCTTTCTAGGAGGAGGCTGAGGGAAGGGGTGTTTGTGTGTCTGCCTATGATATTAGGATACCCCAGGGTGTGTGAGGAGCAGCTGAAAGGGGACATAAGCGAAACTCGGCAATGCCCCTCCCTTGCCCATGCCCTTTGTGCTGCATGGCATGTAGTGGCAAGGGCACTCCAGAAGTTAGCTGCATGGTGAGGAACGCGCCAGGCAAAGCTGCCACCAAGAAGTCTCAGGAGCAGAGACGAGCTGTGTGCAGTTTGTCAGCCCTGTGACCCTAACAGGGCAACCAGCAAAGCCTGGGTTTACTTTTCCACCTGCATAGAAAGAGCACATTGACAGGGGCTAGGGTGAAATTATGGTTTGTATGCACAAGGGGACTTTGCATGGAAGAATGGGAAGTGAGCAAAGGGATTTCCTGGATCCACATGAAAAGCACTTCACATGGGCTGCGGCACCACGGGGGTGTGTGTCAGTGAATGCCATGGTCCATGTGCAGTGGGTGGGGGAAGGGTGTAGACGGGCGCACACCCATCTACACCCACCTCCAACCATCTACATACATGGAGCAACCAATGTTTTCATGAGTTGCTCTGTGTGTGTGGGATGGGTGGAGGTGTGTGTGCATACGTGTGCACAGGAGTGCACATGCATGCACACAACCCTGCACCTGCCACAGGATTTACATGAGAATCACCCACGCATGAACACCCAGAAATCTGGGTGTTTATGTGTGAGTGCCACCTGTGTAAAAAGTGCCATAGATAGAGCACACTGACAGGCGCTTGGGAAAATTATGGGGTTTGTGCTGCACTCCCATTGCAATTAAACACGCAGAAAAAATGGGGGAAGAAAACGTTACAGAAGTTGAAATTTTTGAGACAGTGAAAATGAAAAAAATGGAAAGGCAATTTGATTGGATGAAATGTGCTGTCTGTCAGGAAGTTTTTCTCGTGTTAACACCTACTTTCCGTGGTGACGTTACTGAAAAATGATAGGGACTAAGAGATCACAAATGCCTGCTGTGAGGCATGATGGGATAGCATCTGAGAAACGATATGTCTTTCGATATGGGATAGCATCTGAGAAACGATATGTCGGGGGGGCAGTATGAAACACCCATTGCAAGTGTGTGTAAAAACTCGAACATTGCAAACACAAGTTTGGAGGAGTGTTCAGAGATGGGTGTTAACACCCATGAAACACACATTCAGACACCCATTTTCGTTCTGTCTAAAGCCCCTTTATCTAAGGAAGTGGTTCCTGCGTACAGCCATTAATGATATTCCCAAATAGATTGGAAGACTCACTAAGGTAAAAATCTGCCCCTAATTTAATGATTGTTCATTGACAGTCACACTGCTGGTGCTATATACACACAAAAATACTAACAATAACAACATCAACAACAGTGATATCTATACGATGTTAGTCTCAAACATACCCCATTATTAGTCTGAGGGACCTATAGGTGTGAAAGTTCTGTCTGTATTGAAAATTTGGCATGTTTATGCCATAATTTTGGACGGGGAAATCATTTATCCCTAGTCCAGTGACAGTGTGAGCCAATTATGTTAGTGATTTTCAGAGGCAAAAATTGAAGTTAAGTACTCAGTTTAAAATGGAAGCCTGGGAGCCTAAATCCCACAGATGAAACAAATAGGGCATTTTGTATTCAGTTTTGTATTCAGGAATCAAAATCAAATATTCCCTTCCTTTAACCAACACTCAAATTCAGATTCACGCTTTCTTAGAACTTTGATTTTGTCTAGTTTGGTTACTTCTTGCTTACTGCCTTACTATCATCGGAAAGCCTTGCTCTAGTATCGCAAGGTTACATAATGTTAGAAAATCAACGATGCCAACTTCATGAATGCCAGATTAGCAAATCTACATCCCACTTCACAAATGGCATTAAGAAATGGGAATTTGCACTTTTTGAATTGCAAAATTGTCACCTTCAAACTTCAGAATGAATATTCAGCCCCAACTCGACTTGAACTTAGCCAAAAGGCAGAGAAATGACTGCAGTAAATGTCTTTTATGCTACAGAAAGCCGCCCTTCCTCTTCTGCTATTTTTTAAAAAAAACAAAAAACCAGAAATTTTCCAGAACACAAAGGGCAGTGGAGACACTGGGAATATTACTTCAAAAATTCTTAAACTGCAGCGACCTTAAACCCCAAAAGAAATGGAATTGAGTGAAAGAAAGAAAAAGCTTGTCTCAAAGGCTTGGTTTGGGAATGTGTTTCTGTCAGCAGCTGCATTGACCCACTGCACCGTGGTAAGGATTAAGGACATAGTCAGATGGCCTTTAGAAGGATGAGAGTCTTATCTATAATCAATAAGACACAAGAAGCCTGACTCTGTGCTATCTTCCAGGACTGGTGCAAGGATTTTTGCCGTCCAAGGCAAACCCTTGTGTGTGTGCCACTCACATTACCAGTGCACACATTGCAAACCTCACATGCAACCCATGCACATTACTCACAACCCCCATGTGCACACCTAGCACACAACACACACATGCACAGTCTGAATCTCAGGCACTGAGGGCTGGTAGCCCTGCCCCCCCGCCTCCCCGCTCCCAATCTACCCGCATAGTTTATGGCGTGGGCAGCTGGATTGGGGATGGGAGAGGCACCCCCTTCAGCTTACAAGTGAAGCAGCGGCAACAGCTGGATCAGGGGCAGGAGAGAGAGCAGCAGAAGCTGGACCAGGGTTGAGCCACCTAGGGGGCACCTCTTCCCGCCCGCCATCCAGTGCAGAGCTTATTGGCAAGGCCGACTAGGACTGCAAGTTGAAAGGGGCGCCTTTCCCATCCAGTGAAGAGCTTATCACCAGTGGTGGCAGCAGGGCAGCTTGACTGGGAGTAGAAGAGTTACCCTCTTCAAGTTGGCTCCCTGGGTGGCTGCCGGAGCTGCCTAATGGTATCACCAGCCCTGCTATTTTCATAAAAGCACCAACAAAAATAAACTCTGATGCAATAGCTGTGAATAATTGCAGTCAGGCTCTCCTAGGGGGACAACACTTTCCAGGAAGGCCTAGAGCACTGGGGAAAAGCCAGAGTTGAGGAGCTGAAGCTGAGCCACATCATGACACCAGAAACTGGTGGTCTCAGGTCCTATTGTTCCTTGAACCTTACATCTTCAATCGTTCTTGGGGTTGGGATGGATGGGACAGTAGCTTGGCCCAGGAATGAGGGATAAGCAGCCAACCAAAGCAATCAAGGAGTAGGACAAGTGGATCTGGAAAGGGAATCGTTCAGATGATGATGGAAATAAACTGGTCAGCTGGTGAAGGGACAGATTTCATTCACACAACACACTCCTTTCATTCTTGTAAACTAGCCACTTGTTCCAATACATCCACACAGCTGCTGATTTCCATGAATTTCAATGTCCCACCCTTGCATCGGGTGGCAGAGAACAAGGGCTCAGTGAGTAAAAACAGAGATGACAGTGGCCCGCTGTGGCTTGCTTTGTCATGCTTTGGACCAGACTGGACATGTACGTGTGTGCAGGCACTGCCAGCTGTTGGTTCAGAATCTCCCGGGCTGTGTCGGCAGCTAGCCTGGGAAAATCTCTGAGGTCACGGGCTGAGGTCTGCCTGATCGGGCCGAAGCGGGCCATGGTGGGTTAGCCTATCACGGCTGTTGTGGCCAGAAGACATGGCCTGGATGGGGCCCACTATGGCTAACCACCATGGCTGTGTCTCATTGGCTGCCACGCATGCCAATCATGGTGGGGGTGGGTGGGATGCTGAGCACAGTGCAGGGGCGCGACTGAACAGCTGCACGTACATTGTTTCCCCACCTTCCCTGGTGCTCTGACTGTGGGCATGTTCTGCAGCCTGACCCGGTCTGGACCATATCCGCTACAGCTTTCTTCCCCGGGCCGGATTGGTCCGCCACTGTGCGACCATCATGTGTGCTTTCGCCCACTGAGGAATGCAGGAAGTGGTAAGGGTTTCACACAATACTTGGAAAGTGGGTTTGGACAACTACCCACTCTCAACAAGTGTTGTGTGAACGAGCTTGTATTAAATAATTTCCATTCTTGAATGGCATATGCAGACCCCGAGTTAGGCACGTGACTCAGTGGGGCTGATCCCATGCCACGCGCATCCCGTGCACGTGTACATGTGCACAAACTGCATGCATCTCCATAGAGATTATTATTATTATTATTATTAAACATTTATAAAGCGCCAGCAACAACCTGGCGCTGTACAGAACATATAATCAGCTGCGGTCCCTACCTGTGGCTTACAATCTAAAAGACAAGGAGGGGGAGACAAGGAGAGGGGACAGTGGGAGAGACATGGGAGAAGACAAACAAACATTCAGGCGGATGCGAAGTCTCAGGCGCGTGTACTTGGCTTGGTTACAAGGTGGTCGGTAGCAGCAGTCAGCAGAGGAGGGCCGACAGTAAGAGCAAGGGGAAAGACTAGAGGGCATTGGGAAAGGCAGCATGGAAAAGGTGGGTCTTGAGGAGGGATTTGAAGGAGCGGAGGGAGGAGGCGAGGCGGACGTCGGCAGGGAGGGAGTTCCAGGCATGCGGGGCAGCGAGGGAGAAGGGACGAAGGCGGTTGGGCGAGCAGGAGAAGCGAGGGAGAGCGAGGGAGGGGACAGCGGAAGAGCGGAGAGCGCGCGCAGGAGCGCGTAGGGCGATTAGGTCCGAGAGGTAAGGGGGAGCTTGGTCATGGAGCGATTTGAACGTGAAAACCAGGAGTTTGAACAGGATACGTTCCGGAAGGGGGAGCCAGTGAAGGGAGAGGAGGAGAGGCGTCACATGGTCGAAGCGACGGGCAGAGTGAATGACCTTGGCGGCAGAGTTTTGGATCGCCACAAGGGGGGACAGGTGGGAGCGAGGGAGGCCAGCAAGGAGGAGGTTGCAGTAGTCGAGGCGAGAGATAACCATGGCATGAACAAGGATTTTGGCCGAGGAGACAGATAGAAAGGGGCGAATGCGGGCAATGTTGAGGAGAGCGAATCGGCAGGATTTGGCCACAGAGTCAATGTAAGGTTTAAAGGAGAGGTGCGTGTCAAAAATGAAGCCCAAGCTGCGGGCACGGAGAACAGGACGGATGGTGACCCCGTCAATGCAGATGGTCAGGTCAGAGGGAGAGGAGGGGGAGGGAGGAAAAATGAGGAGTTCAGTCTTTGTGATTGCATTGTGCCTCGCAGAAACCGTGTAGGACCCATACGGATCCTGCTTGGGATTGTAGCCATTGAAAGTCAACAGGAGTTGGAGTGCCTAACACCCATTTGCACCCCAGAAAAACTTATGTTTTGGTATATGGTGGCAAAATGGAATATTAATCACAATAGCAAGAGCCCCCGGCCCTTTTGCGCTGGCTTGTACTCTCCAGCACTGACTAATATGAGTTCATTCAGGAATAAACCACCCTCCAGTAAATAACTAGAATCTGCCTTCTTCTGCCCATAGAAGCCTGTAAAAGCATTACAGACAATGAAGGGTTTGCATCACATTACATTTCCAAGAGGCAGAGGAAGATGTGTTGGGAATGCTGATGGCTTCACAGGCGGTACCTGCCTTTCAGAGGACATTACATGCCATTGTTTTAATCAATAATGCATTATTTCCTCTGCATTTTATATCCTCATGTTTATTATGTGTAAATAGGGATTTTCAGTGATCTGAATGCATTCGTTTAATGTAGCTGACACTCAGAATGTGAAATCTGCCTGCTGCCCCCTCAGGACCTCTGGGAAAATGAGACAATGCTCCTTCCACAAAGCCGTCCTTGCGTGCAAAATGTGGAGGAAAAACAAAACCCCTCACCCCAGAACAGGGCAGAGATCAAAGCGGAACTGCGTGTGAAGAACGAGAAACAAAGGGAGAGCGTCGGATACTGGGGCTGGGGCTCTCACTTATACTGCTGTAAAGGGAATGTTAAATATTGTTCTAAGCCTAAATAGAGATGTTACTCAAAGAAAGGGGGAAACCAGGTCTCTCTTCTTCCTTGAAAGAGATTCCCAGACCTCTCTCTAGGAAGCTTTCTTTGCTTTATTTCTGAAACAGAGCCATGTAAAAAGGATGCCTGTTGTTTGCAGGAGGAGAAGAAGATACTGGTGCATTTTGTCCCACTCCTGCCTTTTGGAGGAAGTCCTAATTGATTGAAATCATGAAAGCGCTTAGAGCAGTAATAGGAACACTTAGCTCTGCTTGGGACTAGCGAATCGCGATGCCAAACAGACTGCAATGCATGGCTTCCATGGTACAGTCTTTAAAATTTCCCTCTCTACTCCAAGGACGAGGAACCTTTTTCCTCCTGTGGGTCACTTTGAAAATTAGTACAAGCTCCGTGAGCAGGATGAGAATTGGGGTGGGGGGGGGGTCTAAGGGGGGTGCTCAGGATGGGGGAAGAGGAGGGTCCAGATCATGGATCTATGCCAGGGCTGAGCAGACTGTGGCTTGGGGGGCCACATGTATCTCTTGGGCTGTTCAAATGTGGCTCCTGGTAAGGGCTAGTCCCAGACCCCATGCTGCCTTAATGGTCCTGACTCCTGTGTCTTAGTTCACTGCACCCAAGTTTCAGCAGCTGAATTGAAGCTGCTCCTCAGAATCTCAGCAGCCAGAGCTGCAGAGAATTGGCTGCACCAGCCAATCACAAAGCAGGAGAGGCTCAGCCTAGGAGACGCTTCAAAGGGGCAGGTGCATGTGTCTTGTGGCTCTCGGCTATATGAACATCCTTGAGTGCATGCCCTTATATCCCTGCTACCTTCTCCGGAGCTCACTCTTCCAGCCATGGGGTAGATTTGGCCCACAGACTGGAGATTTCATGCCCTTATTTCATAGCAACGTTTCATCACCAGCACTTATCAACTATGGAGCAAAAAATCCTCATCCCCATTGTCCGGATGTTGAGACTAGAGCTGAAGCAGCTATGCAAGGCACACTTGGAATGTGATAAATTCACTAGACTTGAATGGGCAGAGTTGAATCTAAATAATTGTCTGGAATCAAGAAAGTTCATTTTTCAAAGTTTGTTCAGTTGCTTTTTGGCAATTATTCTTCAAAACTGTAATCTGTCTAGTGATGGACAAAAATGCTGAAGTGCCAAGGCACCGTGTAAAAAAGTGCCACAGTAACTAATTTGGCAGACTTCGCAGGAGCACTGAATTTGGGAATTAATTTAGGTAAATGAGCACCTGCCTTCAACTCATGAATATAAACTTACAAATTCGTTTAGGCTCTAGTTGAAATGGCAACACTGAAAAGCAATAAGAGCAGTTCAAGGTCAATGGATGTCTGGGGAATATAACCCAGAATTCTCAATCTTAACAGCTGTTAAACTGTCACCCATCATGACAGTAACTAAGCGCACAGCCTTGATCCATTAAAGTTGCCAGGAGCTGAGCCACTGACCACAATCATAAGAACATCTGAAGTTCTGTACTGGGCCAGACCAATGGCCCATCTGGACCAGCATTCTTTCTCCGATAGTGGCCAACTTTTATTGCTTCTGAGAAGTGCACAAGCCACAATGGAGTATTCAGTTTCCTACTTTTCACACCCAGCTCCCGAGAGTTAGAGGCTTCATCCTTTGACCAACTGACCAATGAATGACCTAGCTCATATTGCTTCCCAGCATTTTGAGTAATTTCAATTTAGGGAAGTACGTTCTAACTTTCTAAATCCTCCCAGCAGTTTAAGCTGAGGAAAACAGGATAGTTTTGTGGCGAAGGGACCAGAGTTTTACCCCCAGTTCAGACACAGACTCCTTCTACCACACTGCTGGGTCTTACAACCCAGAATGGGTTGTAAGACCCATTCTGCGGAATGTGTCTTACATTTATCTACCATCAAAGCTAGCTCATCAGCATCTGCAAAATACTTTGAAATCCCATAGAAGGGAACGACATTATTTATTCATTTCCTGTCCTGAGCCAATGAGCAGTGTTCCTCTGTACTGTTAAACAGCTGCTGCGTTCCACCTCAGAGCTGCCTGCAATTCAGGAATGAATTGAATCTTACAGCAAAGATGGAGATCTGAATAAATGAATTAGGCAGACACATGAGTATAATCAGCTCCGCAGCGTCTGGGAAGTGCTGCAGAGTCCTTCTGTAGTAAAGGCACTATATTAACGTAAATGATTATGATAATCATTAAATGCCTTCTGCATCTTTTAAACCTACCGTGTGGAAGTTGGGCATCTGGTTTTCAACATTTATTTCCAGAAACAAATCAGGGAGGTGTTTTTTTGGCAAATAAGTGCGGTACCATAAAGCCTGGCCTAGTGCCAACTTGCCTAATAGCATTCTGCCTCCTGCAACTCCCTCTGCCATCTCAAGTGGATGCAGCCTCAACTTTGCTTGCCTTCCTAAAAGCCCTGTGCGGTAACCAACCTGCTTTCCCCCAGAAGGTCTGAAGCACAAACTCTTCATCTATGCCAGCCCTCTCTGGGGCAGGGTACTGCAGTGGATGGACTGCTAAATAGAAAGTGAGGAGAGCTAGGTCCTGAGCCACTGACTCACTTTCGTTTCCCCCTACAGAAAATAAGGATAATAATCCTTTTTATTATTTCACCTTTATCAAATGCTTTGAGACGTTGTTATCCTTAGAGTGTGCGCTGGTGTAGCCTGCTGGTTGAAAGGATGTTTTCTGACATTGGGTAAAAACAGACGTGATGTGGGCCCGCTATGGGTGGTCCTGGGCTGCCAGATGTTAGCCCAGGAATGCCCAAGGGCAGGTAGGTGGCTGGATCAGGATGTGCCCTGGGCCCGATCCTGGGTGCCCATTCTGGGCCAAGGGCCACCCACCTGGGCCAAACTGGGTCAATGAGTCTGTTCAGCCTCATCATCCCCACCGCAGGTCTGGGCCTGCCATGACTCGGCACCACGGCAGGGGGCAGGGCACTGGGAGGGGATGGGGGTGACTGTCCACATGTCTGTTGTGGCTCCGCCCCTACCCGGGTCATGCAGGCAATGGGGCAGCTCTCCCGGCGATAGGTACGTTTGTTCAGTGATGCCTGTCGACCTGGAGAGTGGCTGCTGTGGTTTCCTGTCCTGGGCCGGGGAGCAGTGCCAGGGAGCTGCCCCACCACCTGCATGCTTGTTTTGACTCATTGTGATAAGTTGATGTTCAGGGTCACCAACATGGGCAATCCTGCACACGGAGTGTATTGTGAATGCTACAGTCAGGGCCAGCTTTATGCAGAGGCAGTAGGGGCCATGGCCCAATCTCCATGCTTGGAGGGGCCCCTGCAGGTCCTGAGGCCCCAGGATGGGCTATTTCTGTGGGGTCCCTCTCCCTGCCGGTGACTCTCAGTCCCCAGAGTGTCTGCCTCCTGTGGGGCCCTGGCACCCCGTACCTCCCTTACTAGGGTGAGTATCCCTACCTTAAAGGGGTGGGACTATGGAGGACAGGGCCAGGAGGGTCCCACCTTTTATTTTCACTCCGGGACCCGTAAATTCTAAGGCCAGTCCTGATTACAGCTCGTGGATCACCAGCAGCTCCACACAAGCTGGGGTGGGGGATGGCAGGTGTTTGCTGGGGGAGGAGGCTCACTAAGAAGCAGCAGCGAGGAAGCAGAAACCTTGGTCCATGACAGTGTGTGAAATGAATCTTGCAAGGGCAGTGATCCTTAGGGGAAGGTGCTGTGAAAGGGTAGTGTTCAAACTGGACTTCAGAGAATGCTATTGGAGTTACAATTATAACTCTTGTTCAATGTTCACAAGCCTTCCTTCATTCACCTTCACAACAATCCAGTGAGGGAGGTCATTATTGGTCCTAAGTATTTTAAAGATGGGGGAACTGAGACTGAAAGAAAGTGACTTATTTGCTCAAGGCCACACAGTGATTGTCTGGCTAAGACGGGATTTGAACCCTCATCTCCCAGATCCAAGTACACTAGGATATGCTGGCATAGTTTTGCACCTTTAGGCAGAGGGTATTGCACAGCCAGTGGAGGATGAGAGTAATCCACCCCTAGTTATGGTTCCTTTTACACCACCTTTTCTGGGGACAGAATCAAGCCTTGGGGAGCCTGCTCAGGAGTAGAGTTGGCAAATGAAGCTTGGTCATTCATCCGTCCAGCAGTGATTTCATAGCACTAAGGGCTGAAACGTGTAGCACAAATGGGAGAAGTCAGCACAAGCCACTGACTGAATCAAAATAGTGGCACTGCTTTATCTAGCTAAGGCAGCATAATCGAGGAGATGTTCATTTAACATATTTTCTGCTTGCCAAATGGCTTTTACTTCACTAAATTGAAAGCGTGGTGCAATATATGTGACTGATTAGGCTGTGTAATACAGTCCCTGCAAGTTTAGATTAGGAATGATTATGACTTAAATAAAATAGTTGAACACAGTTTGTATTGCCATCTATCTTTCTTTGTCTTCCTAACAAGAAATAGGAAATGAAGGGGAGGAATAGGGGATGTAGCGAGTAGAACTTGTTTCGATGCAAAACTTGAGCACATCAAAGTCCTCTCATGCTGCAGGATACTAGAGACTCCAAGAGAAGGATCCAGAGATACCTGGGAAGATCTTAAGGGAGAATGAAACTTTTTCTAATTCAAAGGCAGGACATAATAGTTTGCTCGAGATTCACTGGGAGATTTGTAGATATTCAGCCTAAAAAACCTGAACTTGGGTGAACTGACTTGGAAGCGGATCCAAAATCCCAAATCGGAGCTGTAGATATCATCAATGGTTCATGGCCAATTGGCTGTCCTATCAGCCCTATGCAACACATTTTTTGGCTGCTCCATGTGCAGAAGAGGACTGTACTATAACACATGCAAAAAATGTTAACCTTACTCACCCCTTTCAGAAGCCAGAGATCTTGAAGATGATTGTATAAAACCCAAGACAACTTGGTCTCTGCGGTACCATGGGTTTGCCTACCGTGAGCCTGCCCAACTCTGGCTCTGAGACATTTTTAGGAATTACACTTTTGTTTCTACTTTTGCTGTTGTGAGGGAGGCTTAAGAAGAAACTGGAGCTTGGGACATACATCTTCAGCAAGACATAGAAAGGAGAGGCAGAGAAGAGGTAGGCTGGGGAGGGGGACAAAGTAGTTCAGATGATCTCTTTTATTGAACTAACTCCTCTTGGTGAGAATATGCATGCTTCTGGGCCTCACAGGGCCCTTCCTCAGCATCTGAAGGTGAGAGATTTCTCCCACGAATCCCAGACCAGGGTAGGTTAGTTAGAATGGGCCTCCATGGTATGTTCTTTAGTACAATGACAATCTCCAGTGTATTGTTAAGGTTTCGAGCAACAGGGATAAGTAAAGTCCCCAAATAGGGGTCAAGGTGAACTTCAGAGACAGAGAACGAGATGAGATGGATAGGCTCATGGGAAGAGGTTGAAGAAACTTTCTACCATGTTCCCTAGTCTGATGGATCTTCAGAAAGGTTGAAATAGGCTCCGGTTCAGAAGACGGATTTAGTCCTCTTGATTCCCCTCCCCCCCCCCCATGACAGGGAATGCAATTGCACCAGGGAGTTTGGCCCCCAGGGGCTTGTGGGCCCTGGTGCAACTGCACCACCTGTCCCTATTATTGGTACTGCCTTGACTCTTCCCCCAATAGACCATAGATCTTACCATCAGGAAAATCCACCCAATATGCTGGCAATATTTCCCCTCCACTGCCCAGGTCCTCCTGGCTACCTAGCTCCTCCTTGGCCGAGCCAAAACACTCACTCTGCCTCCTCTAAGGGCTCATCAGCAAAGCCCGTGCTTCTCTGTAGCATAGCGTTAGCATGGCCCCTTTAGCGAACATCTTAAAAGAGATGTAGAAGCAAGTAGGGCAAAAATGACATTTCAGGGAGAAATGAGCGATGAGAGAGCGAAAAGGAAACACACTGGTTTAATGAACTATAAATGGCTGACCTCAGGGGAACCCCAATAAGTTCCCACTTACTAACCCATTATCACCTCCTAAGCAGGAGAGTAGAGAAAGCCATTCGGCTGAAGGTGATTACAGCTCATGCAAACAAAGAGCATTAGACTCCGGCTAAAGAGAGGCTGACAGCATGTAGTAGTTAAAAATCCACCAAGCTGGCTTGCATTTAAAAAAAAAAAGGTTCATGGGATCAGCAGCAGTTTCTTGGAAGGGCTGAAGGGGAAGGCAGCTCCCGCAATTTGGACTTTGCTAAGACAAAAACAAGTTGGGAAGGGGTTCTGCTGTCGACTGTTCTGGGATGGGCGATTTGCAGCACTTCCCCAGAGGATCTGGTTAGCCCAATTAGTCTTGCTGCTGAGAAACCAGCATTTTGTTATTACTTCTGAGTGTGCTCGCCTCTGTCTGGGAAGGATTGGAGAGGGGCTTCCACACAGTGTGTGCTCCAGGCTCCGTCGTATTCTATCCAGCTTGCGGGCAGGTAGGATTTTGTTTCTTTGCCCCACATGCAGCATACCACACAAAGGAGGTGCCCTTAGGGGAAGGAGGGCAGGCAGAGAGTGCTGCCTTCCCCAAGACTTCAACCTGAAGGGAGCAGGGCCATGCTGGAAGTGGGAGGTTCTCCTGCTTCCTTCTGATATGGCAACGCCCCCTTTGGAAGGGTTTGAGAAACAGAGATGAGTAAACTCCCCAAATAAGGGTCAAGATGAACGGCAGTGATAAAGAATGAGAGGAGATGGATGGGCTCATGGGGAGAGATTGAAGAAACCTTCTAACATGTTCTGTAGTTTTTCTAATGCAGCCCCTCCCCCTGAAGTGGCTCCTCTGTTCCCCGAAGCCCCTTATTTCTCCGAGTAATCCACACACCCCTGGATAACCCAGAGAAATCAGGATTTGATCTGGAGATGACAGATTAAAACTTGAGGACTGGGCCAAATCAGAGGGGTGGTGACCCTGAGTTAAGGACCTGAGACTCTGTTTTAGCCCTGAACATCAACACCCCCCCCCCACACTTTCTGCAGCCTTTTGGCTCCTACCTCACACCCCCTGTACTTTCTCCATGGTGTACCCCACCTCTGGGGAAGGAGCAAGGGTAAGGGAGGGAGTTGTGTGTTTTGGGGAGGTTCTGGAGATGCTACCAAGGGGGAAAGAGTAAGGGCTGCCCACCTCACCACCTCAGATTTATACCGAGTACCTTTTCTCCCACATATTTACACACTGGGTACCCTAACACACAGAGAGGACACCAAAAATTAGGCACACCCGCCCAAAGAGAGTGTGCACATCCCTAAAGAATCATGCGTGTATTCACGCGCACACACACATACTATACTGCATAGACACAACCAGGGGTGTGTGCCCAACATATACAGATTACGTTCATGAATCTCCATAGAGTCCCCCCCTCTAGCACACATCGTAGTTCCTATTGGCACATGTACATGCAGACACACACACACACACACAGTCTTTTCTCTTTTACTGTAGTAAGGTAAGTGCCTGTAATTGCCCCTCATTAGCTGCACATAATGAACTTCATAGGATGAGGGAATGAGGGAGTGATACAATCTTGAGAAAGTTTAGGGCTGGATTACGGTTAAACTGACTATGACTGTAACCTTCAAAAATGAAGGTCAGCGCTGGCACTTTGGGATGTGATTTGCTGCCATTTCTGCCTTGATGGGAAAGTGATGGAGGGTATAATTGCTGCCATGGTATTACTTGCCAGGCGCAAGTGTCCTGCCTCAAAACAGCTGAAGATGCAGACATGGAGAGTGAGAGGGAAGGGATTTCCCTGCCTCTGCCTGATAGAGGGCTTGTAGGGAGAAGCTGGCTGCCTGGCTGCAATCATCGGTAGGTTTTCTTGAGACGCTGGAGAAGCTAGACAGTTTTAGCATGACACAGCCTGCTGGTGAAAGGGAAACATACCAGCAAGGGACAGATTCTGCCCTCTGTTAGACCCACTGACTCAGTGCGACAGTCACTGTCTAAATCCGGGCACAACTTGAGCTGGTATTTTGAGTTTTGTGAATGGAAAATAGCACTCAAGAAAGATTATTGCCGCAGCTTAGCGGTATGTTCATGCATGTCTAAGGTTGCCACCTCCCAGTGGGAGGAAACCTGGAGGGAGCACCTCTACATCAAGGAGGCGGGGCAAAGTCCCTTTCTGATGTAACACCACCTCATACTGAGTGTCATGATGTCACAATGCTCTCCAGGGGATGGGGCCACACCAGAAAAGGGGTGGGGGACAAAGACTGTCACATCCCTTTCTGACATAACCCCACCCCTTATGGAGCGTTGTAATGTCCTGGGGGCAGGGCCCTACCAGAAAGGCGGTGGGGCAAAGGGGCTGTCACACCCCCTTTCTGACATAACCCCTCCTTTGCTGAGCATCATGACATCATAGTGCTAGAGGCAGAGCTATGTCAGAAAATAGTCCCTACGGCTAGGGCTGAAACTTGGTACTCGGATTCACTCGGTTTTGCCTGAGGATTGCAGTATTCAACTCAGGCCGCTTTTAGACGAGCGGCGGTCCGTTTTGCATCAGCGGCGCGCATATTTTGAAACCTCCGCCTGGTCTAATTAGATGAGATGGAAGTGGCTTAATATGCGCATATTACAGTGGAGGCGCATTTTTTAAGTGCGCGAATTAAATACCTCATAATTGAGCAGCATCACTACTATGCCAGGCAGTGTCCTCACTCTGCCAAAGTCCTCAGTTCTGACTGCCATTTTGGAGTTTCCCCTTGCTAGTCAGTGAACCAGCAGCTATTATTATATCAGCAGAGAGTTCGATCCACAGCTTCTAATTGAAGCGAGATACTGGGGCAAATTCTTCCTTCGGGAAACAATGGAATTACATCAGTGGTAAATTTCTCTCTCTGACCCTTTTTACATGGGCCTCTCCCACTCATGAATATGCAGAAATCTGCCTGTTCATGAGTGGAGAGGCCCACGTGAAGAATGTGGCGCAGGTGCGTGCGGTGAGTAGGGGTGCGTGCATGCTCCTGCCTAACAGGCATCAGCCACGCACCCCCCCACTCATCAACACGCACGGAGCAACCGGGGGAAATGGCGATTACTGTGTGGGGGGGGATGAGTGGTGTGTGTGTGTGGGGGGGATGTGTGTGCAGCTGTGGGCATGCCCTGCCCACGCCCCATGCACACACTGGCGTGCACACAGCCCCTCCCACTCTGCAGGGGCCATGTAAAAAAGGTTGCCCCCCCCGTCACACACACACAATAAATGAAAGGAAGAGAGTATATGTATGTGGGAGAACAAGGAAGCGTGTGTATGATTGAGCTAGGGAGAGAGAGAGTTGGGTGGGGAGAGAGTATCTCTGCGTGGGAGGAAGGAGAAAGACAGGTAAAGATAAAGACAGATGTAGAGATTGAATCAGGGGGATGAACTAAGTTCCAGTCACACAAATAACAGGGATCAATTTTTTACAGTCCATTTTTTTCAGTCTGTGCTACTGTCTGGGCTGAGAGAACTGCAGTGTTTACAGGGCACTTGATGAAACTCCATTGCATCCCAGCATTCTCATCAATGTCTCTCCCTACCAGATCACCAGCTAATTTACTGACTCACCAGTCACCATCTGACTTATTCATCCATTGTAAACCGGTGACTTGAAAATTACCTTTCTTTAGCTCTGTTATCAGCAGCTCGCAGCGACTTTCTGTTTGCACTTCAGTTGCTTTCAGCCAGAATGTGGGATGTAGGCGCATCAAACCCGTGTCTGCCTCCTGGGAACATCAAAAGTACGTGCTGCACACGCAACTAGTCAAGCGTTCACATGCTCACTGCAGTAACATGCATCTTCACTCAGCATTTTCAGACAAGACACTCTCCACCCACTACCCATGCGCAATACATGTTGCAGGGCTGCAGTGTTGCCCTATGGGTGCCCTGTAACATGTATGGTGGGTGGGTAGTGGGTGGAGAGTGTCTTTGTCTGAAAACGCCCTGAGTTTTTGCACTAACACCCAGAGTCTTCTTTGGTCTGTCGCTGAGCTGATGTAATCAGGATATTCCTAAACATCACTGGATTTTGCTTCCTTGACTTCTGTGGCTCTGGGGTGATTTACAGACACTCAGAATCTGGCCTTTAGACTCATGTGACTAGGCACTCTTGTCATGGCTCCTGGTCATAGCATGAATCTTGAAGTATCTGGTGGCTTTCTTCAGGGCCCAGCTGCTGGAGTTATAAGATTGTGAGATTCTTAGCTTATAATTTCAAAGTAAATTTAAAGAGCCTTTGCAGAAAAGCTTGAAAATGTGGCCCTCTCATGCTCACAAAGCAGAAAGCAAATCATTTAAAAAAAAATAAAAAATCTCATGATTTTAAAAATAATCTCATGATTTTGAGTGCTTGGGACTGGTGATGGCAAAGCAGACTCCATGACTTACACGATGCAGCCTTTAGAATTTCACTCTCTAGTGTCTACTTCGAGGATGGGGATGCTCTTTCCTCCAACTTTGTTGGCCTGAGGGTCCAGATCATGGATTTGTGTCATGAGATCTACTTCTTATCCTCAAAGTGCATGTCCCTGTCTCCATTCCCTTCCTCTCAGCTCACTCTCTCAGTGCTTGATGGTAGGAACTGGACCCAGGAACTGGAAAACTGCCAAATAAAAAATTGCCACAATCCAGATTTGGCCCTTAGCCTGGAGGTCCAGGTCCTCATTGACAGGCTTCAGGATTCCTCAGTGATCAGTGTAACAGGCCCATCCTCAGCAGAACCTACTGACACTTCAGCAGTACCGAGTGACCCGCTCCCCCTCTAGATGCTGATTAGAACTAGCAAGCACACTTAGGCCGTTTTTAGACGAGCGCGGCGGCGCCCGCGCTTGTTTCTTTAAAAAGCCGGCAGCTCGTTCTACACGAGACGCTGCCGCCGAATACGCGCATGCGCGGCCGACGCGCATCCATTTCCGTGCGAGAACTGACCGGGTCGGCGATCGAGGCTGGTCAGACGCGGCTGGAAATGGATGCGCGTCGGGCCGCACATGCGCGTATTCGGCGGCAGCGTCTCGTGTAGAACGAGCTGCCGGCTTTTTTGGAAACAAGCGCGGGCGCCGCCGCGCTCGTCTAAAAACGGCCTTAGCCTCATACCTTCCAGCATTTTAGTAGCTAGAAAGACAATCCCTCCCCCCTCAGCTAATAAGCTCCGTCCCCTTACACACTTAGGCTGTTTTGAAACAGACCCGGCTAGGAGGTGGGTCCGTATGTGCTCAGTGGAGCGTACATGAGCTTCCCCTTGAAGGAGGGGGGGGCGTTAATACGGTGGGGGATGGGTGTGCGCCCGCATATATGCACCACCCTTCCACCTACCCGCAGGGCGCAACCGGGAAACACATTTTGGAAGCATTCCCTTCCAACTCCTGCCTGTTCTGTGTCTCCTCTCTTCTCGCCTCTGCCGCACGCACACACTGCCGCATGGTTTGCGTGTGCGCAATAGACCCTGTGCCCGGCCGGGGGTGCACGCAGCTTACGTGTGCGCACGTGTGCACTGCATGTGCTCCGCCCAGCAGTCCACAGGGCATGGGATCAGCCCCGCTGAGGGTAGCAGCCAAGATGGTTAGAGTTAAGGCGCGTTTAGATGCATGGATGACAGCTGTGATACGAGTATTACATTCTGTCTCAGGTACTCAGCTGATTGGCACAGAACAAAAGCCTAGGTATGATTTACAGTAGGGCGAATGATTGACATCACAGCTATCCACAAGCTATTGTAGCACCCACTGGCCTATGGGATTGCTGTAAAGCAGCACAATGCCATCCTCTCTTCCTTGCCCTTCCCCAAGGGACACTGACTGCTGCTGTAGTACGTCTTGTCCTGAACAGCAAAGGGCCAGCAATCAACCTTGGGTCTCATGCATGTCAGAGCCTGTACTAGGAGGTGATTCTGCATGACAAAATTGAATTTATGGAGGTCCAAAAACCAGCCTTAATGTAACACAATTAGTTTATGCCCTCCCTAGCTCGTGTCATGTTTTCGAAACCAGAGGGCTAATCACTTCTCTATCAGCCAGTGAAGTGGCTCAAACCCCTGTTAATGTCAGCTTCATGTTAACACTGACATTAAGAAGCTGAGCTGACAAATGAGCTTGCTTACACATGGTACCCAACCAATTCACCGAAGAACAAACAAGGCACTTACAAACGAGAGGGGAAACCACTCACGTACAGGCACACAAAAAATCACAAAAGGCTGGCACCTCATAGGCATAGGGTTGTGTGGAACCTGGACACTTTGGCGACTTGGTCCCAGCATAGCTCTTGTGGCACTGCATTGGACTAACTCCTTTACAGGACAATCCTCCTGGCTGGAGTTTGGGTAAAGTACCAATGATGACTTTCTCCAATGGACACCATTTCAGAAAAGTACACCTCACCACCAGGGGGCGCTGACAGCCTTTACCTCAGAGGGAGGGCGGGAGGGGGCGAGGCTACATTAGAAAGGGGTGAAAAAAACCCTTTGCTCTGCCCCTTTTCGATGTGATTTCCAAGCTTGGTGATGTCATGGTGTTTGGAAATGCCATCACAAAGCTTCCAAGCCCACCCATTTTTGACATGGCTCTGCCCCTCTCCCCACCAGAAAGGCTTAGAATGGGCAGAGACAGGCAGGAGCAAGGGAGAGGTACAACTTCATCTTCCTGTCCTCCTTTCTGGTGCCCATACCCATTCCAACCACAATTCCTGGGTCTCTTCCTTTTGCCTTCTCCTTTTGCTCTGAGGCACTGTGGACAAAAGCAATTCTATATTGTATTATCTACAGCGTATCTCATTCCCTAAAGCCTCACACCTAGGGGGGGCCATACCTCCCCTTTAAAAGAGGACACTTATGAAAAATACATGGTGCAGGGCTACACTGGAACCAGTGCAGCCCCAAAACATGTATTTTTCATAAGCGTCCTCTTTTAAAGGGGAGGTTTGGCCACCCTACTCACACCTCACACTCGGTATCTGGTAGAAGACAGTGGCACACAAGCCCTCCCCAAAACCACCCCTTCTGCAGCATCGGGTCCCACCAGAACCAAGCCCCACATAACTCTTCGTGAGCAGCCACTCTTTGCCTTTTCAGGCTAATTCTGGTTTGCGCTACAGGCCGTACGGGGTATGCTCGTAGCAGCCTAGACGGAAATCCCAGGGGCATGTTATAACAGGGTTCAGTGATGGGCTGTGCTGCAACCTGATCCCCCAGTGAGGCTAAAACGGACAGGCTTAACTTGGCTTCTCCCTTTCACATCTCCCAACATTTCCAGAAGCCATAAAGGGAAAAGCTCCACCCCCTTCCCAATAACCTCCCCTCTTCCCAATAAGCTCCACCCCTTTACATGCACATGCGCATTACAAGTGCACAGACACTCCCCTGGCACCCCATCCTCTCCCTATTGCCTGTCTCTTATACACATCTAGATGTGTATAGGATGATGGGTTCCTGTACACTCCCTTCTTTCTCCTCCATCCTTGCAGCTCTAATTCCTCACACACCCTTCGCTGCACAGATTTCTCTCTCCAAGACTGACAGTTCTTTCAGAAGGGTTTTTTAAAAACCCCAGTCAGACTAAATTTAGACTCTGCTTTGCCCTCTTTCAGTGACTTTTGCCCCCTCTCCTACACAGGTGACCACAAACAAAAACCCAACGAGCATAAACCGCATTGTCTGCTTTTTCTCCAGAGCAAGGTCTGGGCTCATTTTGCAAAGCACGACTGCAGCTCCAATGCCTTTCTATTCAATAGTAACGCTACAGCAGCGGCGCCAAGAGAGAGGTCAAGCCCCCGGCTTGTGGGATGCATGGACCCATCTCCCTTTATCTGCTCCTGATAGGACCTGCCAATCTGGACAAGTGGAGGGATTTGAATATTGATTTTGCTTTTCTTTGCCAGGCCCTGCCGCTACAGCAACTCCTCAGCTTCTGCCAAGGGCTGCAGCTTGACAAATGGAGGTAAATACTACAATCCCAGGCCAAGGTCAGTACAGATGAGTCCAGAAAGCTGATGTAGCGCTTTCTTGCTGGAAGGCCAGCAGTGCCGCAAAACAGCCTTGGCGAAAGCAGGGAATGAATGTGCCACTCCAGAAGTTGCAGCTCAGAGCCATGGAGCAGAGACCTTTCTGCTCTCCCAGAGAAGGGCTCTTGTGGCTGTAGAATGAGGGCAGCATTTGATTTAACACACGGCAGACATGATTCACACCTAGGCACAAGCTCACCTCAGTTTGAAAAGCTGGACTTAAACAATGTCTAAGCTTTGTGTTGGCCCTATTTATTTATTTTAAATTTAACCAGTATCTAAGCTTTGTGTTGGCCCTATTTATTTATTTATTTATTTATTTTAAATTTAACCAGTGTCTAAGCTTTGTGTTGGCCCCATCACAAGGGTGGATTTGTTTATTTAAATGTATTTATTTATTTTAAATGTAGAGATTAAACAGAAAGTGGAAATATTATTCAAGGTTATTATTGTCTTGATCGGTTGGAAAGGGGAACGTCTGCATCGGTGCAGAGCTCCCATGGTTCAGTATTGAACTGTTTGGTTAGGTTTACTTCTAACTGGAATTCTTGTTGTCTCTATTGTTTTCAATTGGCATTCCTTGTCATTCATTTTAGTATGTCCCAAACCAGACCTATTACAGCAAACCAGACCTAGTCTTCCCAAACCGATCCGTACTACCAGACTGATTCTTCCCAAACTGAACCAGATGGATTCCCTCAAATGATCCATACTGAACCAGACCAATTCATCCCAAACCGAACTAGACCAGTTCCTTCAACTCATCCACACTGAACCAGACAGATTCTTTCCCCACAAACTGAACGAGACCAATCCATACCGAACCAGACCGATCTGAATATATCCTATATTTTTAGATCAGGCTTCATATCCAACCAAATGGATGTGGATTGGAGCAGCAAAATCCGATGGATATAACATTATATTTGAAAATTCCTTTTGACGCTAGGTGGATTCTACCCCAAGTAAGCAAGAGATACATGAGGATGTAGGCAGTAGGGATCTTTGCTATCAGGCAGGGTCAGATCGAGGCAAGTGCATATGGTGTGATTGCACAGGGCTCCAAGTGCCGGATGGTGACACAGAGCCCTCCAGTACATGGTGTCCAATAAACTTGACAACAGGAATGTGAGAAACACTGGAGTAAAATACCAGCCCACAAAGCTTCAAACGCAGGGAGCCTTGGCCTGTGTGGGGTCAGCGGCAACGTAGGAAAGGGCCCCCAACGTAAGGGGGCAGGAATAAAGTACAAACAACATATGTTAAGGGTAACATAGAAGTCTGCAATGCAGGAAGCTCTGACACCTGAAGGGGATGATAGATTTAACTGAACATCAAAACTGAATTATGGTAACATTTTCCTTTTACTAATGAGTGAGTCAGCGTGTGCCTGACAAACATTTCTATTTAGAAGGGTGTCCACACCACCATATAGCAAAGAGCCGAAACTTCCCTGGATCCAGCATTGCTATCAGGCTCACCTGTAGCTGAGGGTTGTGACTGGGTGGCAGCACAGTAGGCCGGTCCTGGAGGCAAAAGGATTAGCGCTGAGATGAGTGCTGAAACGTGAACGCTGTGTGTTCTTGTGAGAGTCTCAAAGATCCCCTCAAACGCTTTGCAGATGCACAAAATGGCTACCACAGCCATTCTGCACATGCATNGTCAGATGAGCCCCCGCAACTCTGTGGTGCAGGGTGGGCACTATGGCTGCTTTTAAACGAGACAAGAAACGCGGCTGATCCTTTAATCAGCCGCGTTTCTTTGCGCTCGTTTAAATTGAAAACGCACATTTACGCCGGCTCTTCCCCGCGTCGGACCGGGCAGGCGATCCTGCCCCGTCCAACGCGGATCGCCGCTGTGCCGGCTTCACGGCACACTTCGGGATATTTTGACGAGTGCGCATGCGCAGAAGGGTGCGCATGCGCACTGAGTCTCTACGCCGGGTCTGATGCTCTTCTGAGCATCAGACCTGGCGTAGAGAGAAAGGCGGGTGCCCGATCCCGCTTGTTAGCAGGATCGTCTAAAAGCGCCCTTAGTGGGTGGGCCGCAGCCTGGGAACACCGCTAGTCTGTCTGTTGCAGATTTAGGTAGATCTGCCAATTGGCAGCCTCAGCGGTGGGGGCCTCGGAGCAGCTGCGGGGACCGTCAGTCTAAACACACCCATTGCACCCCAGGCAACAATGTGTCCTACCTAGGACATCCTCCAGTAATGAAATGGGTCATCCATTCATGACTCCTCTCCTGAGACTGCCAAGTAATGTCCACTGAGGTGGTATACATTATTTGATGATGCAGACAGGGCTGGGGCAAAGCCTGTGATTGGCTGTTCATAGGACACCTAACGTCCACCAGATGCGTTCAGTATGTCAGACCAGAACCAGGGGAAGAAAAACTAATTGGAAAGAGTGCCCTAGTTGCTGAAGGTTTGGTATTCCATGTCCAGTCCCCTGAGTCATTTCGTCCCTGAGCAGAGGGCTGCTTCTGAATGGAAACGGATGGACTTTTAACTACCACGAGGCTCACACGCCAGGCTGCAATGAACTGTACACCGGCTGCCATTTTACTGCCTTTTCAATTAACTGGGAAATGGATCTAACATGTGGCAGCAGCGATGTCTGTGGTAATTGCACCCAGGAATGAGGACACATCTCCCCACAAAACATTTATTTTAATTTCACTGCCGAAGCGGTTGTCAGGATGTTCTAGTCACACTCGTTTAGGGCAGCTGCTGGGTATGCATGTGGTGTGGAGTCACTTTGTACATTGTTGTGCAGTGGTTGGGAGGGCTGGTTCTCACTTTACTCCGGGGGGGGGAGGGGAGTGCATCACAAATCTATTTGAAGTCAGCAGCAACTGAGACAGTGGGGCTGGGGTATGCCCATTTACATCCCCTGCAATTGGGGCTTGAGTTTACCGCGATAACCCCCCTACCCCCATGATTTGTCCTCTTGCACTAAGAGTGAGATTCCGTCATCACCAGGAATCTCACTGGTGTTTCTGCCTGTGCCTCATTATATCACATAGTTCCTAACCACCTTATCATACTTCCCAACATTTCAAGAGGCCAAAGAGGGACATAAGTCCCACCCAAGAAGCTTGCCCCCCCCCCACTTGGGTAGGGTATTCAAAGAGGCTGGTAATTGCCCCTCAGTGACTCGTTGAGGGTTGTGCACACATGCATACATGCTCACGCTCTCACGCTTGAGCACACACACGCTTACTCTACCCCACACACACTCACGGGCACAGCTGCCATGAACAAGGGGGCTCAGTAGAGCCCTGGATTTTAGGGAGGCCCCCTTCAAGTGATCTGACTGCCACTAAGACATTTTCAGAGACGGGAGGGGAGGGAGCAGGGCCAGCACTGAGTCCGCCCTCACACACTCTGAACATTTCCTAGCAGTGCTCAGGTCACTTACAAAGGGCCCCCACCAAGAAGGAAATGTTCAGAGTGTGCAGTAGTGTAACGCTGTCCCTGCTGACTTGTAAAACGCCTTTCCTGGTAGAGTTCCTGTAACTCTAAGAGGCGTAGGGTGGCACCACAATCTTTGCAGGCGGCTAGCCGGGAGCTTTGAGAAGGCCACTGCTTAGGAATACCCCTTGCCCATAGGGGCATCCCTCATTGGGACATGAATCTGAGCCCACTACAGCCTTGCTCTGCCACTGCACTCACTCACTCACACACACACTCCCCCACTCACTCACATACTCCTCCCCCAAGCCCCTTCACACACAATCTCACACTTTTCCAGGGCAGAGAGTGGTCCATGCAGCGGCTGCCCAATACCTGTGGTGGGAACAGGTGGCAGGTGACAGTGCACAGCTGCTGAATGTTGAGTGTGACCGGGGAACTTTGGACTGAAAGAGGACAGGCCTGCCTAACGTGGGACTGTTGGGAGGGATGCCATAGTGGGGCCGCAACAGTCCTTTGGTAGGCCTCCAAGCATAGATGCAGTGCTCACCTCTGGACTGCCCACTGCCAGAGCCTAGCCAACTCAAAATGGCCCTTGATTCCCATCCAATCCCCTCCTTCGCCTCTCCTCCCTAGCCCATGTCTGTCAAACCTTTGCTCCTTCTCCTTGTCTGTAAGCCACTGCACTTAACCCTGATTCCTTTGCAGTGTCCCCGCACGGAGAATGGAGCAGGCTTGCCCCTTTCAGGTCTAGATAACTGTCTGCATTAAAATGATGTTTATTGTATGGGGCTATTTTATGGGACATATGTAGGGTTGCCACCTCTCTGGACTCTGGCCTGAGATGGGGCCACACTGAAAGGAGGTGGGGCAAAAGATCTCTCCTGCCCCTTTAGCTGTGACCCTTCGGAGCACCATGCCATTACAATGCTCCAAAGGAAGAGGGGCCATGTCAGGCCAGAGGAGGGGGGCAAAGGAACTGTTCTGACCACACCTTCTTTGGTGTGTCATAACATCATGATGCTCCCAGTCCCACTAGAGAGGAGGGCACGTTGAAAAATTGGTATGAGAATATCTTAGTCCCACCCCCTTTCTACCATGGCTGGCCACGCCTCTCACCCTGGCTTCCTGAAAATTCAGATAAATTGGAGCTTAGAAACTCTAGATCAAAACACCAAGACTTTGAGTCAAACCCGGAAGAGTTGCCAACCCAGCCATGTCAGTGGAATCTGCATTAAACTCAAAGATTGTTTTCTCCCACAGCTGAGACCGGACATGTTAACTTTTCACCTTTTCATTTTCCCAAGGCCAGTCTGGTTAAACAGGAGATTCCCCTTGTCTCTTTAAGAAGGAATCGGCTTGCTTCATCAGGCAGCCTACCAGGACTGGGAAGGGTTTAAGTAAGTTGAGCCGAGGCTCCCAGTGGTTCATGATCATCAATGATGAGGTGCATAAATAGCACGTAGGAACCTGAGCCGCATTGTGCTCTGCAGGGTACAAATGCCATGGCAAAGAAAGATCCTAATTGCAAGGAGTTTGCAACCTAAATAAACAAGATGATGAAGACAGTTTTATTAATGCAATTTTGCAGAAGGGAAACTGAGGGGCAGTGTGGAGTACCACCCGATGCCGTTGTGCTATATTTGTGGAAATCCATTGCATGTTGCTGACATTGTCTTGATTTGTCTGGCTGGTTTTACAGATGTGTTTATGCCGCTGTGTCTTTTTGATGCGACTTAAGAATCCCCATGGGAATAATCATAACAAGGGAGGTTGGGTATGTGACCCCTCAAATCCCCCCCCCCCCAACATTAGGGCTATGGAGCAGACTAGAATAGACTAGACGTAGGTCTTTTTCAAACAGGCCGTGGTTGGTGGGGGGATGGGTGTGCGCCTATTCCTACGGGCGCACACCCATCTCCACCTACCTCCACCCATCTCTATGCACGGAACCGGCACTGGAACTGTGCGTGGGTGATGGGTGGAGGTGGGTGGAGCACAGGAGCGCACATTCACCCCCACCCACTGCAGGTGCCATTCCTATGGACGCCCACCCACCCCACCCGCCCCCGCCGTGGTGTTCATACGAGCACCCCTCCCCCTGCACATGTTTGCGGCGGGAGGGGGGGGGAGGATGTGAAAAGACCCTACATCTAGTTATGAATCTAGACTAGATTTCTAGTCTAGGGGGCTCATCATCCCCCACAAAGTTACTCCCACAATAGACTCCATAGTTCCCCCCGCCCTCGCCAGTTGTTGCTTGGAAACTGCCCTCTGATGCAAGGGATCTCCATAGTATCCCAGGCAACTGCAGATCAGATGTGGGCTGGGGCAGTGGGCTATGTGCAAGTGTTGGCTTACATGCTTTCTGGGATCACAGCCTGTGTTAAGCATGTGATACAAACTACAAACCGTGTTTCCACAAACAGATGCAGCAGGCAAATGTGTGGCTAATGCCCAAGCAACTGGCTAGTAGGCCTAAGACAGATGGTTCAGATGTTATCTGCAGTTAATAATACCCACAATTTCAAGTGCCATGTCAGATGCCCAGTGAGCTACCCAAGTCCCAATTACAATGAAAATACTGGATATTACCGTTACTGATTCACCAATTGGTAAAATGGTACAGGAACTGGGATGGAAAGTTGAAAAAACAGTATTGAAAGTCTGAAGATCGGTACTGGAAGTTGGAAAATCAGGACAAACATGGTCAGTTGGTACACTGGGTAGCATGTCAAGCAATAACTGGGTACTGGTTATCAACTGATGTTGCTGGGTTGGGTTGAGTACTGCAAATTTGACTGGTATACCCCTTTTTTGGGTACTTGCTTCAGCTCTAGTGGCTAGCATTAAATCTGATAATATCTAGAGCGATTCAATTACTTGCCCGAAGTCTGCAGAAAGTGTTCAGCAGAACCATGGGTGAAACAAAATTTTCTAATCCGTACCTTAACTACAACACAGGATAGCGTTGAATAATCTACCCTTCTTTTATCAGGGACATTGACACAAGGGCACTGCAAATCAGGGCTCCTGTTCTGCCCTCGGCCAAAAGCAACACGTTGCCTCTGAGTCTGCCTTGTCAAAAGCACCTATCGATGGCAGTCCAAGGAAAGACACCTTTGAGGAAGGCCTTTCCCCTAGCAGAAGCGGCGCTGACATGACATGGAGGGTTTGTACAAAGTCCCAGGCAAGACCTGTGCCTCTGATTCACAATTACAGTCATGAAGGGAAGGGGTAATTTTTCTAAATCTCCCCGAACAATGCTACAGCACTGACAGGCCATGTTCAGCTGAGGAATGAAGCCTCGTTTGCTTCCAGAGAGGGTTCTCGCTCCTGCTTGCTTGTATAAAGAGAAAGGGGTGAATAAATTGTGATTTATGGGATGCCAGAAGAGCTTCTTTTTTTCTTTTTTTTTGCACCAAGACTCCATATATCCCCCCGCCCCGCAACTGTTTGAAGGCTGCAGATGGTGTGTTAAGAGCAGCTGGGATCTCCTCAGAGGCAGGAGTACTAAACACAGGCTGGAAGGGGAAAAGGGGGAAAGGAGGGAGAGCGTTCACCCCTCTCAGATGGCAGCATATTGCAAGGGGCGTGTGCTGACATCCCTGCGTGACCGTCAGATGCTGAAAGTGCAGCAGTCTCTGATAGGGATGTGCACCAGGACCCCATGTCATTTTCGGTTTTTGTTTTCGTTATTCAAAAATGCCATTTGCGTTATCATTATTAATGACAATGCCGTTACTGTTATCGTTACCATTATCATTTCAAATGAAGATTTTATTTTTGGTATCGTTATCAGATTTTTATATATATAAAATCTATACTACCTATCTATCTATAATGTACAGGTAGGGAGAAGGGCAGGGAAAGGCAGAAGGTAAAATGTAGGGCATGAGGAAGGAAAGGTATTTGTGATAATAAAATGAGGGCTAGGGAGGATTTTTTGTGTGCAAGCACCACAGTTCTGTAAACGCAACCTGACAAGCAGAGCTCTCACAGAACGGAGAGAAAAAGCCTGGCCCTGCCATTAGAAAGGGTTGCAGTGCCCTCGCCCAGAGCTCCCCTGATTGGTTGAGGGAGGCAGCAGGCATTGAGCAATCACAGAGTGCCATAAGACTGCTGGGAGCTGCTTGCGATGTTCATTGTCCAGTGACACATCCATCAGATACTGCTGAGCTGCTTGTCTCTCCCAACACAGGCACAGTACAAGAGTTCAACCCTGTTTAGGGCTCCGAGATGTCTGCTCCCTCCTTCCCTCTCCACATTTTCCCTCCAAAATCCAACTACCACAGCACTAATAACAACGACAACGATAACAACATTGTCATTTTTGCTTTTGTTATAGGTATCGGTATCATTATAGTTACCGTTATTCTCAGTTGTTTCATTATCGTTATTGTTATTCTCAGTTGTTGTTTTCATTATTGCAATTACAAAAACGACAATTTTCGTTTAACAAAAACGACATGCGCACCCCTAGCTGAGATCCACCATAGCTTGTCCCAGTGGGAGAGGCAGTTCTAGAAGGGAAATACACCAGTCTGAGTGCAGCTTCTGTGTTCCTAGCACAGCACTCAGTTTTCTTTTGGGAGCTGCTATCAATGGACCCATGTTCTTCAAAGCAGAAGATGTAGAATACTGGTTACTTAGCAATCACTGGGGATTCCCTGGGTGATTGCCAGGAATAGCCTAGTGCAGTGACACCAGGAAAGATTTAGGGCTAATTCAGGTGACATGAATTGTCATAGCTCTTTGACTGCCCTAGTACTACATTGACCTATACTAGGGAAGGGAGGGGCTGTCCCGTAACATTTACCATGATTTAGGCTGCCATCTTTGAAGTCAATGGTGGAATTCCCATTGGCTTCCATGGCTTAGGAACTAGCCACCGCATTTCTCATTCCAGCAAGGGAAAAGTTTCATTAAAGCCAACTCATCTCGTGCCACGGCAGGCGTTGCAACAGACACCTTGTAGATTCCTTCCATCTCTGATTTGTAGAGTCCTGGGCACAGCTGCCAAGAACTGGCTGGTTATGCAGCACTAGAAGTTGCCTGCGGAGCTTGCTTTCTTTGAATCACCACCCCATCTTTCAGATTCCAGAAGTTGAGCCAGATTTTAAAGCAGACGAATTCATTATGAGACCTTACTTTGACCTCCTGCAGAACACAGCCTTTAGAATTTCACCCAGTCATTCCTGAACCACGACCATAACTTCTAGAAGATAAAGAACTCTCTCATCCCCTGTGATGAGAGGGTGCCTGGGATTTGAACCTAGGAGCTACCGTTGCTGAGAAGATGCAAGCTCTTGTTACATGCCAGAGGAAGGGCCCTATGTGGCCCAAGAGCTTGCATCTTCTCAGCAACGGTATCTGGCCCAAGAAAAGATATTATCTAACTATCTTTTCTCCATCTCTTACATTTGGGACCAAGAAGCTGCTCTCTCTCTCTCTAGACTCTCATGCCGAAAGCAGAGAACAAAGTAGTTCACTGCCAAGCTCCCAAGTCACTCTGGAGCTACCCATAGGATACCCAAAATATCAATTATGAAACTCTTGTGATGGGCCCGCCCTTCATGCCCATCACTTCAGCACAGATGGAACTGTTAATAACCCATTTATGGCACACCCAATCCTTCTCTCCTAGCAATCACAGGGAATGAACATGTAGCTTTATCTGAACTGAAGCGCACTTCTCGTCTTAATTAATTCTAGCCCACGTCTGCCAGCACTGGGTCCCCCTGTGGCTCAGGCCTTCTCACAAACCCTTTCCAGACATCCCTGAAAGCGACAGACAGTTCCAGCCCAGCTGGCATGTACCAACACTCTCCTGCGCACCGAGGTACCGTGTGTCGCTCTCCTCCTGGTAACCCAGTGCAGCTGGGGCTTGCAGGAGGAAATAAACTGAAGCAACATGAAGATAGATGATGAGGACTGTCTCTTGGCTAACCATCTGGGGAAAACACAGAATGGCTCCCATGGAAACTCTGACAGAAAACAAAGCCAGTTCTAGCGATGGAGAAATGGAGCAAAACTGCCCTGAAAGGATCCCAAACTCCTTCAAAAACCCAATGAGAATTTGCCTCTCTCTCTTCCTCTCCAAATCCCCTCTCTCTCACACCGTCACTTTCTCTCCGTCCCTGTCTTTCTCTCCCACATATTGTCCCCTGCTATTATCCAAGTCAACTGAGGGACAAAATCTCTGGTTGTTGGATTCTGGGATAGAATGAAAAAGAATATTCACTGTGAATACCATTTCCGTCAAATTTGCCTGCTTCGATTTGGGCGTGATGAAGCGCATATGAAATGCTATTTGTGCCTGCTTCGTTGGGATATTTGCTTCAGGGTTTTGAGCGGTTTTTTTGTTTTTGTTTTTTCATTTTTCCAGGTTGGGAGGTTTGGTCATTTTGTTTCAGATATTTGGCCAATTGAATATCTGAACAAAAAAATTACTGAAAAGCATGGGGAAATGTTTTTTTTAAATGAATATGCAAATATTCTAGAACTGAAATAAGTAGTTGTATTATTTGTAGGGTATTCACATTTTTGGGTATCCCTTCTATTGCCTAAACAATATCCACAATAAAACTGCATACGCTCATTTCAATTTTGGGGGGGTATTCTGTTTTGGGTTTCGGGGGTTGTACAGTTTGGTTATTTTTTTATTTGTTTGGTATTTTTTAATGTCATTTTTGGTAATTGTGCATAGTAGTGCTAACACTACCAAAATGACAAAAGTGAAATAATAGAACGACTGAAATACCAACATAAGCAAATTAAATAAACCTGAAAAGCTGACCCTCCCCCCATAAATATCCAAAATGGATACCCAACAGAGCATAAATAGATATTGATTATTACACAAGCTGCCATTTTCTGTTTGGTTAGGTATACCCAGTGGGTTTACCCATTTTGGGGCACTCATTCCAGCTTTAGAATATTCATTTTGGTGCAAATATTAATTTGGATATTAATATGCAAATATTAGAGTGCTATCTGAAAATGCAAATAATATTCGTGAAGGCAGAACCTGCTAATCGTTTCTGCACCATTTTGGGAGAATGACAGAGGATGGATCACTTGCCCTTTACTCCCTGCTTTAAACCCTTCCTCAGAAGCAGGTGCTAGCCATTCCTGGAGACAGGATACTAGGATGGAAGGCGCCATGAATCTGGCCCAGGATGATGGGTTCCTGTACACTCCCTTCTTTCTCCTCCATCCTTGCAGCTCTAATTCCTCACACACCCTTCGCTGCACAGATTTCTCTCTCCAAGACTGACAGTTCTTTCAGAAGGGTTTTTTAAAAACCCCAGTCAGACTAAATTTAGACTCTGCTTTGCCCTCTTTCAGTGACTTTTGCCCCCTCTCCTACACAGGTGACCACAAACAAAAACCCAACGAGCATAAACCGCATTGTCTGCTTTTTCTCCAGAGCAAGGTCTGGGCTCATTTTGCAAAGCACGACTGCAGCTCCAATGCCTTTCTATTCAATAGTAACGCTACAGCAGCGGCGCCAAGAGAGAGGTCAAGCCCCCGGCTTGTGGGATGCATGGACCCATCTCCCTTTATCTGCTCCTGATAGGACCTGCCAATCTGGACAAGTGGAGGGATTTGAATATTGATTTTGCTTTTCTTTGCCAGGCCCTGCCGCTACAGCAACTCCTCAGCTTCTGCCAAGGGCTGCAGCTTGACAAATGGAGGTAAATACTACAATCCCAGGCCAAGGTCAGTACAGATGAGTCCAGAAAGCTGATGTAGCGCTTTCTTGCTGGAAGGCCAGCAGTGCCGCAAAACAGCCTTGGCGAAAGCAGGGAATGAATGTGCCACTCCAGAAGTTGCAGCTCAGAGCCATGGAGCAGAGACCTTTCTGCTCTCCCAGAGAAGGGCTCTTGTGGCTGTAGAATGAGGGCAGCATTTGATTTAACACACGGCAGACATGATTCACACCTAGGCACAAGCTCACCTCAGTTTGAAAAGCTGGACTTAAACAATGTCTAAGCTTTGTGTTGGCCCTATTTATTTATTTTAAATTTAACCAGTATCTAAGCTTTGTGTTGGCCCTATTTATTTATTTATTTATTTATTTTAAATTTAACCAGTGTCTAAGCTTTGTGTTGGCCCCATCACAAGGGTGGATTTGTTTATTTAAATGTATTTATTTATTTTAAATGTAGAGATTAAACAGAAAGTGGAAATATTATTCAAGGTTATTATTGTCTTGATCGGTTGGAAAGGGGAACGTCTGCATCGGTGCAGAGCTCCCATGGTTCAGTATTGAACTGTTTGGTTAGGTTTACTTCTAACTGGAATTCTTGTTGTCTCTATTGTTTTCAATTGGCATTCCTTGTCATTCATTTTAGTATGTCCCAAACCAGACCTATTACAGCAAACCAGACCTAGTCTTCCCAAACCGATCCGTACTACCAGACTGATTCTTCCCAAACTGAACCAGATGGATTCCCTCAAATGATCCATACTGAACCAGACCAATTCATCCCAAACCGAACTAGACCAGTTCCTTCAACTCATCCACACTGAACCAGACAGATTCTTTCCCCACAAACTGAACGAGACCAATCCATACCGAACCAGACCGATCTGAATATATCCTATATTTTTAGATCAGGCTTCATATCCAACCAAATGGATGTGGATTGGAGCAGCAAAATCCGATGGATATAACATTATATTTGAAAATTCCTTTTGACGCTAGGTGGATTCTACCCCAAGTAAGCAAGAGATACATGAGGATGTAGGCAGTAGGGATCTTTGCTATCAGGCAGGGTCAGATCGAGGCAAGTGCATATGGTGTGATTGCACAGGGCTCCAAGTGCCGGATGGTGACACAGAGCCCTCCAGTACATGGTGTCCAATAAACTTGACAACAGGAATGTGAGAAACACTGGAGTAAAATACCAGCCCACAAAGCTTCAAACGCAGGGAGCCTTGGCCTGTGTGGGGTCAGCGGCAACGTAGGAAAGGGCCCCCAACGTAAGGGGGCAGGAATAAAGTACAAACAACATATGTTAAGGGTAACATAGAAGTCTGCAATGCAGGAAGCTCTGACACCTGAAGGGGATGATAGATTTAACTGAACATCAAAACTGAATTATGGTAACATTTTCCTTTTACTAATGAGTGAGTCAGCGTGTGCCTGACAAACATTTCTATTTAGAAGGGTGTCCACACCACCATATAGCAAAGAGCCGAAACTTCCCTGGATCCAGCATTGCTATCAGGCTCACCTGTAGCTGAGGGTTGTGACTGGGTGGCAGCACAGTAGGCCGGTCCTGGAGGCAAAAGGATTAGCGCTGAGATGAGTGCTGAAACGTGAACGCTGTGTGTTCTTGTGAGAGTCTCAAAGATCCCCTCAAACGCTTTGCAGATGCACAAAATGGCTACCACAGCCATTCTGCACATGCATAGACTGGGGAAGCCATTTAGTGCATACCCAGAGCTGTTTTGAGGTTTCTCAATAATCTTGTGAGATTCCTAAAAACCTCAAAATGCTCTGTGATTGCACAAATGACTGCTGCGACCATTCTGCGCATGCGCACCCTCTGGCAGCCATTTTGTGCTTGTGCAGAAGGTTCTGGACTGGAGGCCATTTGAGGTTCTTGAGAATCTTGTTGAGAACGGAGGCAAGAACATAGATTCTCGCAAAATTCTCAGCCCTTAGAATCTTGACGAGAAAACTGTTCTCGCCATGATTCTTGACCAGGGCGAGAACTTGTTTCAGCCCGAGCTGAGACAAAAGAAAGTGTTCCCATTCCAAAGGGAAATACTGACCTTTTAGGAGTGCTTGCAAGTGTCCATTGGTATTTCATCAGTTTCTGGTGATTCTGTGCTTCCACCATTTTTTGTCACTTTCCAGGACTTTTCGTCACTTTCTGGGGATTTTACGACAGTTTTACGACAGTTTTACAGCACTTTGGGCCATTTCCAGCACTTCCCCAGTGGTTAGCCAGTAAGTTTGCATCTCCACAGCCCCAGGAGTTTGTGCGGGGCACACATGGGGCTTGAGACTGGCCTGTGGAAACCCCATTCAACGTGCGAAAAATACCAGAAAATGTTGAAAACAGCAGGAATGTCGGTAAGTTTCCATGTCACATGAATCTCAGTGAATGACTTGTTTCTGACAGAAGCAGTACTTGCCGAGATTTTTCGTTTCAGGATTTAAAAAGATCATGAGGGAGGTGGTTGACAGCCGGATTACCCTCTTTCAGAAGACAACCAGACACCACTTTTCAGTCCTGCTAATGCCTCTCCTAATTGATAGATGTAAAAATACCCATACCATTCAAGTACGCCCCCATAAACCTACCCGTGCACAAGCTTGCACAACAGATATGCTACACTCACAACAAATACTGATCTCATCCAATAGACTCAGATGTACACACAATCCATTCATGTGAACATATGTGCACTGGGCACAAATGCTTTTGTGGACTAATCTATACAATGCCTTCATTTTGTCTGCATGTGTATAACTTAACATATTTGCGCACATACACAATACACCTGTGGTGTGCACATGCAAATGCACACTTGTAGTACCTCACCTGTGCACATGGCTATACACATTGTAAGCCCAGTTCTGCAGTGCTTTGCATCATGATGTCATTTGCAGCAGTGTAGAGTGGATGCAAAAATGGGTGGAGAATGCTACCAAATCATAAGGGCATCTTTTAGGACACACTTTGCTCTGGTTCAAGTGACTGCACGGACTGCCTAAGTACAGGGTAATGGAAAAATCAAGCTCCATATGTGTGTATACAACTCATATCACATTATAGACCACACATACATACATAATTGCTTGTCCAGTTCCTGACTGGAAAGTAAAAGAAATTACTATATTAATGTCCTGTATTTTCTGCATAACCAGTAGTAGCACAACCCTGTGTGTGTGTGTAGGGGGAACAACCTGTTCCCACAAATTTCCCCTCATAACTTGTCTTATGAAAATGGGAGAGGGGATTCAGGGACCATGTCCCTTCCATCCCTGACTTTGAGGTGCAGAAGAGAGTCACTAGGGCTCCATCCTCTCCTTCCTGTTTTTATGTCTTCAGGCACCTCTGAATTCCTTCCTCCCCGTTGCCTGTGACGTTGAGTTTTGGTGGGAAATTTGCCCCCCAAATGTCTATGGATGTATCTATTGGGGCCCAACTAACTCCCAAATGGCTGCAGATATCAGTTCCTATTTTAATTGTCTGTATTCAAACGTACACATGTCCCCTTGGCCGCCGCAATGTCGGCGACGGGGTAATTGTCCCGCCCCCTCCATGAGAGGGAGGAGACGGGACAGAGGTTTTTTGCCAGCGGAGCGCGTTAGAGCGCTCTGGCCGGAGACGCTGTTGCCAGGCAGACTGGCGCGCGGGCGGGAAGGCACGCCGCGCCGAAATGGAGGGCAAGCCCCGCCCCCTTTAGGAGGGGCGGAGCAGTTCTCGGCCGCGTGGTCGGCAGATCGTCGGGGGAACGCGAAAAGCAGCCCCACCCACCTCACCTCTAGCACTGTGGTAGTTACTGGTTGCCCTTAGGGAACCGAAGGGGAATTTTAACGACTAACCTGATTTAGGGTCGTTTGTTTCGCCCCTTCAACAGTGCAGAGTAGGCTAAATAGGTTGTGATTGGCAATTGGTAATTGGCTAACAATTAATTATAAAATACCGATCTGGAAATGATATTCATACTAATTTGGCAACACGTACAGACACAGATATGAATCGGAGCAATACCACTAAGAG
>QEPC01010332.1:1552502-1597683 GCA_003113815.1 Sphenodon punctatus
GAGGGAGAGTCAGGTAAGCCCTCCCCCTCCCCTCCAACACAACCCAACCCTACAGGGGTCAGGACCAACAATGTTTTGGGTTTGTTTGTTAAGAATAATTTTTAAAAAGACAGCATGACCGGCCCCCAGCCCGGCCCTGGCCCACCGGGAATCCTCCTGGTGCATTCAATGGCCAATCCGCCCCTGGCTGGAGTGTTTGACATACAATGGGTAGTCAGCAAAGGAAGCTTGAAGAGTGGTAATGTAAAGGGTTATTGTGATAAGGAGCTGCCCAAAGACTTTGTGGGAGTAGGCCCAGGGCTTAATTTGTGGGGGGAGGGTTTGCCAGGGCTCAGGCCCAGCAATTAAATTTGGTGTGTGTGTGTGTGTGTACACGTGTGTATGTGTTCGCTCCTGTGAAATATTCCCAGTAGGAGTGCACGCCCCAAAATGGGAAAGCCAGGGGAAAGACCAATTTTGGCCATTTTGGGGTTGGAAACAAAAGCCAGAAAAAAACCTAGCTGGTTTATTTGGCTTTTATTAATGACTTTCCTGATCCATCCCCTGTACATAATCATATAAATTACATCACAAGAACTCCTGTTGTAAATTCAGCTGTAGAGAGGCAGGCTAGTTCAGTGGTTGGGTTGCTAGCCAGAGAATTCCTCTGCTCTGATGAACTCTGGGTGAGGAGACATGGCTTCTGGTAGGGATGGAACTCCGAGTGGAATTTCAGTATTTCTGGCTTCAGCTCTTGATTTTTGGATCTAATTTCAGTTTCGTTTTTTGTTTTTTTGTTTTTGTTTTCTGTTTGGTTTTTTTTCTCATTGACTTCAATGGATTTTCTCTCATTAAAGTCAATGAAAATAAACTTAAAAAAAACACAATGAATGAAACGTTGGCAACGAAGAAGAATCGCAATTTTGGTTTATGGTTTTAAAACCAAAATGGCCATTTAGGTTCTATACAAAACTGAAATTTGGGCATGATTTCTTTGGCAGGCTTGGGCCTCAGCCATTCATTTTTTAAAAAAAAATATTAAACACTGAATAGGCCTGTGGTGTTTGTACAAGCCAGAACTTTTGGGGGTCAGCACCTGGAATATTTCCTTTCACTTAGCTGGAGAAAACTTACCAGCTGCTTAATGACCAGATTATAAAGAACTGAGCCTGAGCTCAAGGGATGAGGGGAGGAGGAAAGGCCATTGACATACAGAGCTCGAGTAGGGAAGGGACCTGTGGAGGGGAAGCTGGTTGAGAAAACCATGACTCCACAGGCCTGATCAGGTGGGCAGTGGGAATCTAGTCCTATACTAGAAACTCTGTGTGTTTCCTCTTGTTTAATTGTTATTGAGGAGAATAAACATCCATTGGAAAGAGGCTAGAAAATATATTTTGGCAATCAGAGAGTTGGTTACAAAAGATGCTGAGACCCAGCACTGGGTGGTTCCTGGAAAGTTGACCACATTAACATTCACATATATTAATGCTCCAACTCTTTCCTGATATGAAGAAGACAGAGCTGGGAAGGTGATAAGTTAGATCAAAGCCATGGTCCCCTAAACACAGCACACCTGATGTGTCACTCCAGGCTGAGTTTTCCGGGAGTAATGATTTCATTTCAGGAGTGTCCGTACTCAGTCCCTCACTGCGGTAACTATTTTGCATCTACTGCCAGTGTGAAATCATTCACTGGGCATGAGGGATTTCCCAGCATACATTCCCCCTGTTTTCATGCAGTGCTTTGTGGGACTGAACAAGGAGCAGAGGCAAGGGCAAGAGAAGCACTGGGGAGCGTGCGAGTGAGTGATTGGGGTTAATGGTGCAGCGGCCGTCAGGCTATATTGCTCCAAACAAAAGGTGAGGAACGAAGGTGTAAAAGAAGGTAAAACGGACAGCAAGACTAAAAAACAAGCTAAAACTAGACATGCCTCAAGAGGGAAGCTTAAAAGTACGGAATCATCCAATAGCCACTAAAACATAAAAAAGTATGACTGACACAGTAAAAGCAACCCCCTAGAAGGGAGTAGGGCCTCAGTCCACCTGTCCTTCCGGGACACTGACCCTGGGGCCCTAAGTAAGTAGGCACATGCACGTGTAAAAACAAAGGCAGATGCACAGTGGTCAAGTAAAACTTGCTGAATCTGGGCCTTAGGCCAGTGGCTCTAAAGTGATGAGTTAGGACCATAAGCCATTTGTAGACAAGGATGTGACCTCAGGGACAGATCCAGGCCAGGGCAGATTGTGTGGCTACACAGCACTCTATGTATTGGGGGAGGTGAGCATGTTGGGGCCCCCTAAGAATAAACTGCATGAATAAACTTGAAATGACTATTTGAACGAGAGCAGTGTTGCCATCATATATGGATTTGTGCCGGCCTCAAACATGGAGAGCCCAGACTATGGAGGGTCTGTGGCAATTCAGAAGGGGCACTATGGTACATGGGACCCACAGTTAAATTAGAAATAACAATATAAGGCTTGTAATGGATGAAGCCCCGGCCCCTGAAGGAGATGTTGTAATTAACTAAACATCCAAAATTAATTATGGGAGCATTTTCTATTTTCTAAGTCAATGTGTGTCTATCAAATATTCCTCTGTTGGAATGGGGCTGGAGGCACCATTTTACACAGGGCTCCAACTTCCCTTGATCTGGCTCTAAATGATCCCAATTGATAACTGATGGACTTTGCGTGTCTTTGTTCATGCCTGGGGTCATGGGATATAAGTCTCAAAATGGAGTCACACACAAAAAAAGTTTGGGACCCACTGCCTTAGAGGCAAGAGTTCCACTGACAAAGTCAACATTGCCAGAGTCTTGGTGGGCAGAAATGACCATTCCAAACTTATTTCAGCTCCTGAGATCTCCCAAGGTCATGCAACTGAAGGTAATGGTGTAGGGGCAGGCAAAAGACAGAATGATTAATAATAAATTACCATTCTCAGTGTAACAGGAATTTGAAGAGGCGTCGATGTGATGTCACCCAGGTTGATTTACTGGAGTCTCTATGTTAGTAGAGGTGCTCCACTACTGTAAAGCTAATGGGAATTGTGGGCATGCGTTGAAAGGGGATACTGCTTAGAAACAAGTAATATCAAAACAAAGGAGCCGACTTGCTAGGAGAAGTTAAATGGGGAAGAGGGAATAAAATGCATGGCTGCCTTGCAGGATGAACACTGCTTTTCCGTTTCCTATCATACCATGGCCTGTTACATTTTTATTGCATTAGGGTGCTGGTGAGGAAATACAGCATAATGGTGTGCAATTGGAGCCTTGAATAATACAGTGAATTGAGGGAGCCATGGAAAAGACGCTGTCAAATATCTTAGGCAAAAAAAAAGGTAACTTTTGGAGATAGCGGGGCTGCAGAGCCAAGTACAGGATCAGCAGCTCAAGGCCTACCCATTACTTAAGGCAGGAGCAGGCAGCAGGGAACCTTTTTGTTGTTCTGAAAATTGGGATGTTGAATCCAAATCATGGCTCTGTCATGGATCCATCCTCTCCCCTTGAGTGCACACCCTCATCACTGGGTGAAAACAGACATGACGCTAACCACCCTTTAACCACCCTTGGTGGTTATTTATGCATGTTGCAGGGCTGTATTGGTGCTCTATGCAGCCCTGCAACATGCATAAATAACCACCAAGGGTGGTTAAAGGGTGGTTAGCGTCATGTCTGTTTTCACCCTCTGTTGTCTTGAGCTCACTCTTTTGGTTGTTGGGGGAAGGGACTGGATCTACCAGCCAAATCCAGAAACAGAAAAGGGGGCAATGAAAAAGCCACAGGCTGGATTTGGAGGTTCCCCCACCACTGACTTAAGTCCTTGCTTTCGGACCTTCTGGCTTGTGTCAAGCCAGGGGTATAGCTACGATGGAATGGGGCCTGGTGCTGAAGATGGAGTGGGCCCCCCTGCCCCTCCTCCCAGCAGCAGGGCATGCAGCTGCGGCCCTCAGGGTCATGGGGCCTGGTGCAGCTGCACTGCCTGATCCTATTATAGCTTTGCCCTCCAGTGAAGCACAGACTGTGTGCGTGTGCCCCCCTGTCCAAGTGTAAATGTCACCCAGCAGTGAATAAAATGTACCTGAAATTCAATAAATGCATTACAGTAAGATTGTCCACCCACTGCTGGAGACAGCTCAGAGACATGCCACCATGTTTGTTTTTTCTCTACAACACCTCACACTTCCCAACATGCACTTCTCTTCCTGACCTGTTTGGTCTCAGTGCACATGTGCGGTACTGTCACTGTTAGCTTGTTTATTCCACCCCTGCTATAATTGCTCAGGACGCCCACTGCCCAGTGAGCAGTAAAGCAGGAGAAAGGAGGGGCAAGCTACTTCTCACTGCACATTAGAACAAGCAGGAGGGAGACAGTGACTCCATGGCAATTACTCCAGATTAACAACTCAGGATCAGTCCTATGCGTGTGAGTTTATCCTTACTCCACTGGCATATCTCCCAACAGTCCCTATTTAGGTGAGACAGGTGCTGAATCCCCACTTCTTTGTGTGCTGAATCCCACTGTCTCTTAGGAGAGTGAGAGACAAACAACAACCACCCTGTTGCCGACCCCCCCCTCCCCCCCAGAAATGAGACATGGAGGCATATGATTGGGATTAAATGGCCGCACTCTTTAGTGTAAAACAGAGCAAGAAACGTTGGTGAGATTGCTACTAAGCAATCAAGGGTCCAGTATTTTCTATTAATTATATCTATTTATAACAACAGGTAGCAGACTTGGATATGCCCTCCAATGTCTGCCCCCAAACTTGTAAGAAATTCCCTTTTGAACAGCTCGCTGGCCAAGGCTGAAGGCGGAGTAACACCCAAGCAGGTTCGAGTAAGGAGAATGGTGCCAATTGGTTTGAGGGCCATGCTTGCCCTTGCCCCCACTTGACACTCCTCCCAGAGGGACGATTCTGGTCTCAGCCATGCCCTGCTTGTCTCCCCAGAGGGTGGGTGGTGGGGGAGGGCAGGGGCGTGCGGATGCACGTTGCGCCGCGTGGCCCCGTCCCCTCCCTGATTCCCCGCCGGGATCCCCCAGCACATCTGTTGGCCGTGCCGGAGTGATCCCGGCGGGGAATCTACGGGTTGTTTCCGGGACTGTGCAAATGCTGCCCCGTCACGTCTGAAAATACCCAGTGACACATCTTTTGTTGGACTGCTCAACTCTGGCTGGGCCAAGGTTGAGATACTTGGAAGATTTTCTCAGGGGGCTGCAGCGGGGCTCTAGATTTAGTCTTCTGATGAAGATGCTGGGTCTGAGGGATATCCCATTAACAAGGGCAGGAGCAGATTTTGACCAAGCAGTGCTGGTAATAAAGGCGTCTATTTTGGGGAAACAAGGGTTTTGAGGCACCTTTGTGCTGGGAGTTAATGAGTATTGAAGGAGTAAGTCCCCCCCTCAGCCTTAAGGATAGGAGGGTCTAACTGTCCCCTTGGTGCCCCCTTTTGACCACATTAACCTTAGGAAGATTTAGGACCTGGGCTTTAGTGAAGATTGGCCCAGAGAGCATTTAGGTAGGATCTTAATTTTTTGTGACCAATTGACCAGGGTATACTGGCGTTTTGTATTATGATGTTTTTTTGTTTTTTTTATATTTGTATTTTTCTGTTCATGGTTTTATTGTTTTATTGTAATTGTAAAATCCAATGGCTATACAAATAAAGAATTTATATATATATATATATATATATATATATATATATATATATATATATATATATTTAAAATGCTACAACTACCTAACAAACCCTATTAACCATACTGGACCCCCCGCAAGAGTGCGACATAATATTTATTATAAAACAAATTCAATACCCAATTATGTATCTGATTGTATCGATCCAATCATCGTATTGTAGATTTATTCAGCTTGTCGAATTGTATTTATTTATTTTAAATTAGTTGCCAAATAACGTTTACCAATTAGCAATCTCAAGTCTGAATTATTGAATTACTTACACTAGTTTAACTTAGTACAATACTGTAAAGAAGGCGAAACAAAAGGGCATTGCAATAATGCTTGATGTGCCCTCCAAAATTCCTTCTTATTTATTTATTTATTTATTTATTTACTTATAATTTATATCCTGCCCCTCCTGCCCCCTAACGGCAACCGGTTCATCCTACAGTATTGTAGGGATGGGTGGGTGGGTGCTGCCTATTCCAGTGGAGATCAGGGCCAAATGAGGCGCCTGTGAGGAGAAGAACACGCAGACGGTATCTCCTCCTCCCCCCCTAAAAGGAGGAGGGGCTACCCCCGCGCCGAATAATCACAGCCCACCATTGCTGGACACATGATGCCTGGGCGACCAATCACAGGTCCTCAGGCCGAATGCACGGGGTTTTCTTGCCCCTTACTGACACCGCCTCTGCGCCATTTCCCCAGCGGGGCACGGAAACACACACCCCCCGCCAGTATTTCATGGCGGAGGGCCCTTATTGAAGACTCAGGCACCTCTTTCCTGGTTGCCTCCCAGGAAAAAACACTTCAGAGGACCATGAGATGATGAAAGTCATGCACCTCAGACAAGAAAGTAAGTATAATGATAAGCAGAAGAGCTTCTGTCCCTCTTTATGAGCAGTAGAGCTTTTGTCCCTCTTTAAGCACTGTGAATGTTGGGAGGTGTATGCATGCATGTGTAAGTGTGAGAGAGGATGGAGCTTATTCAACAAGAGGTGGGGCTTATTCACCAAGGTGGAGGGGTTGCTTAAAATGTTGGGAGGCATGCATTGGGTTCCACAGCCCTCTCCCCCAGAGTACCCATTCCCCTTTGCATAACCTTCCTGCCACAGAATACCCCCTGGTACTTGGCAGCCATGCTGGAGAATTGCACCTGGGCCAGCCCATACTTCCTGGTGTAGCTACCTACATGTACCTTTCTTAAGACACTTGAATGAAAGATTGTATAAGGGAAAACTTGCATGTGGTTCCCATGCATAGATCCTTAACAGGATGCAAACTGGGGACCTTCAGTGCCAACTTTCATTGGTGATGAGTGGCTTCATTGGCTGACAGCAGAAGTAGGCTGTACACCTCATGTCTCATTCCCCATGCAACAGAGTCTTTGTGCTGCTGTCCCCGGGATGGAGATGAGCAATGATTTTGGTCTCTAAGGTTCTCAGTTTGATACTTCTACAGGCGCTGACAATACTAACTTTTTAATTTTTATTATGGCTTTAAGCTTTCGCCATCGCCTTAAAAAACAATTAACAAGACAAACCAAACCAAAACAATAAACAACAAACAACAAAATTAATACACACATCATTTAAACTACAATTAATCCGGCACTTTCTTCCGCTGCTGAGCAGAAAGCCTAACAGGGAACATTATCCGGTCAATAAAAAGAGAGGCACATATCAGTTGACACAAATCCCCCCTTATCCAAAAGCAAATATATATGACAGCAAGGAAGAACATCAATACTGGGAGGATTCATTCTATCCAGTTCTCTCTCTCTCTCATAGCTAATAAAGTAAAGTGTGCCACCACCTTCACTGTTTCCATATCATTAGGAGCGAGCAAAGCTGATAACCCCGCCTGACCCCGCATATACGTAGCAAACCCCCGTATTGGCTCGAGCCAAACTGCCCTTAAAGTCTGGTACAACGGGCATCTAAAGAGAAAGTGGGGGAGATCTTCGATTTCTGATGTATTACAGGGACATGTTCTAAACTCCCGTGGGACCTTCCTGTGTCTTCCCTCAATGATGGCAGATGGAAATTGCTGAAACCGAAGGCATGCAAACGCCCTACGTAAACTCGGTTTGCCCAACCCATCCAGATAACTCTCAAACTGGTGAACTGTTTTCACCACATGGTAATAGGGGGCAACTCTCCAGATCAAAAGTTTGGCCATGTCCTCCTGTCTCGCCATATCCCAGATCCTTTGCTTTATCATAGACTTTTGGCTAGTACAGGATTTACCCTGGAAGAGCTGGAAAGAAAAACCCAGCTCCCTCAGACACGTAACTGTCCAGGAGAGCCAGGGATAGTTCCCAACACCTTCATACTCCAGCTCTTCCTTCAGGCACAGGCCTGCGAGGGAGGTTTCGTCCTGATGGTATAACTTGGTCCAAAACCTTAGTAACTGCAGCTTGCAAAGAGAGGCAATAGCTATGATCCCAGTTTCCGCACGAATAACAGCTGCTGGGATTGACTGTGAGACTCTCAGCAGATACCTTATAAATTTGTTTTGGACTACTTCTAAGGGCTGACAATTCCCCCCAACACATACCTCTGCCCCAAAAGTCAGTAAAGCCTGAATCTTAGCTTTATACACGCCCAGAACCGTGGAGATGGCAATACCTGGGGAATCTGAAGCCAACCTCAAGATCCCTCTAGCTGTTATACTGGCTTTCAGGGCCAGACACTTCCTGTGTCTGGTCCATGTACCATTTTGAGCAAATGTAACCCCCAGGTACACATACGACTCTACTTGCCTTAGAGACTCATTCCCTGCAGGCCAGAAGCCGCTAGATAATTTCTTCTTCCCTAGTACCATGACCTGTGACTTTAGGGGGTTGAGCACCAATTCATTTGTAGAACAGTATTCCATCAAGGTCTTAAGCTGGTATAGAAGGCCTTTCCTTGTCTGAGCCATCAATACCAAGTCATCTGCATATAGTAAGATATTCGTTAATCTGCTACCAATCTTAGGGGCATGAGCAGATTCCTTGAGAAAACATCCAGGGAGATCCCCCCAAAACAAGTTGAAAAGCAGGGGAGCCAGAACACACCCTTGTCTGACTCCCCTAACTACCTTGAACGGCCGAGACTGGTCACCATCCCTCCCCAGCCTAACCGTAGCTAAATTATCAGAGTGCACGTAGATGAGCAAAGCTAACAAATGCTCGTCAATGCCCCACTCCAACAACTTTCTCCACAATTTGAGTCGTGATATGGAATCGAATGCCTTACGTAGATCTATGAAGGCCAGAAACAGGGATCCAGATCTTATTCTAATATACTTGGTGATTATATGCTGGAGAGCAAAAACGTTGTCAGAAGTTGATCTATTTTTCCTAAACCCTGCCTGTTCCAGCGGTATAAGATTCTCCCTCTGGGCCCAAGTCTCTAGATGACCCAACAAAATTCTAGAGTACAATTTCCCTATTATGGGCAACAGACTTATTGGGCGGTAGCAGCACGGATCCAATGGATTTCCCTTCTTAAATATGGGAACAATCTCACTGTCACCCCATCCCTTAGGCACTTGCAGGGTCTGATTTATATATGAGAAATATTTAGCCAGCATGTTAGCCCACCATTGGGGACATATATTCAGGGCCTCAGCAGTAATAAAATCTCTGCCCGGCGCCTTGTTCCTTTTTAGTGCTTTAATTAAATCCAACACCACTTCGGGTTTGATTCCCACTAAAGCCCGTTGTCTTGGTCGAACTTGCAGAGAGGAAAGCAGTTCTGCAACACCTGCTTCAACCTCCTCTGCATCAAGGCTAAACAAATCTTGAAAAAATAGCACCCATACCTCCTCCTTAATTTGATTCTGCCTAGGAGCTGGGGGCATTTCACTCTTTCCCTTAACCAGAGCCCAAAAGTCTCTGGAGTTCCCAGTCTGCACCGCGATCTGAATTTTGGCCCAAATCTGCTCTTTATAGATTAATTTTTTTTGAGCAATGAGTAACTTGTAGGTGCGTCTAATTTCCCTAAATTGGGAAATAGCCTTATCGCTTGGATTATTAACCCACTCCCTCTTTGCAACTAGAAGAGCTGATTTCAATCTCTTGCATTCACCATCAAACCAAGGGGCTCCTTTAAATTTCCTTGGACCCCCAACATGCGAAAGTATCTGCATCCCAAATAAGGATATAATAAAGTCATAAAGTCTATGGAGCAACTCCATATCCTGTATATCCTCCCTCAGGAAAGTGTTGTATAACATACACAATTCCTGAGAGTTGAGGAGTTCGCAAGCTTGTATAAATATGCTGTGGTTCCAACGCACCCTAATCCTAAATCCCCCTCCCCCATCTGCGGATTGTCTATAAGAATTGAATTCTTGGGCATACTGAGATCTAATCCCCACTGATAGAGCTCGGTGGTCACTCTCCACCCTTGTAAGCAGAGTGAAGTTATCAAAATTTGATCTTTGCCGAATACGCACCACTATATAGTCAATAATACTACGACCATTGAAATTTAAGAAGGAAAACTCACCCTCTGGATCTAATTGCCCTTGCCCATTTAATACCATTAATGAGTAGGTCTGCAGCAATTCGAACATATGCAGACCAGCCTCATTGCCTTCCAGGTCTCTTGATCTCCTGCTCGAGGCCCAATCATAGCTATTTGGTAAGCCTTCCAAAACAATATTTTGTTGGGCACCTAGTCTAGCATTCCAATCCCCGGCAAGTATCAAGATGGCATCCGAAAATTGCTCCTCAAGGGAGGCCAGAAGGTCTCCCAGCAGATTCCAAACCCCTTCATTATAGTATTTAGAGTTAACAGGCGGAATATACAAATTAACCATCAATAGAGGGGGGCCTCTCGGAGATATCCACTGACCGAGGGAAAAGTTCTTACAATTTTGCGGGAATACTTTAAATGTCCCACCCAACGAATCCAATACTAGAAAAGCCAAGCCCCCTGAGCATCTACCCTTGACACCAACCTTGGCACCTGGGAATGAATAAAATTGGAAACCTTGGACTGACGGTAACACGCCATCCCTCAACCAAGTCTCCTGGAGCAAAATCAAATCATACTCCTGAAGAAATGAAACCAGGTCTGAGTCTAAGCCCTTGGTACCAAACCCCATCATATTCCAGGAAAGAAGTTTAAGCGAATTCCCTTGCCCCACTATCTGAGAACCAGATGCTACATCTAAGGATCCAGGTAATGGGGACTGGGGTATAGGCAATGTAGTGGAACTCTCTAAACTATCATATCTGTCTGTTCGCCTTTGCTTCCCCCTAGTACCCTTGTGTCAATCTGCTAGCTGGCATGGCAGATGATCTACCTGAGTATTACTGCAGATCCGGGGGAAATAATCCAACATAGAGGTCTGTTGCCCTGGAATTTTGCTCCCTACTAGTTGGCTCAATTGCCCAGCACACTCTGATGATACCAATGGGTTTGCAAATATGGATGGGCTACGGCATATTACGTTAGGTTGGCTTACAATAGCAGCCTCACTCCCCACATGAGCAGTGGCTTGCTCTATCTCCAGGTTGACCTGCAGCTCAGCCAAAGGGTCCTCAATCTCTGCCCTAACACCCTCCCCCGGGTAATTAACCAACAAATCACTTGATAATAAATCTACTTGGAGAATATCCCTTTGGGACAGCTCCTCAGGCTCCTGCTCTATATGAGGCCACTCGGCCCGAACCTGATCAGAGTCAGCTGGTTTCTGCATACCAACACTCAGCTGACTATCTGCAGAGTGTAATGCAGATATCGAATCTGTCCCAGGGCTATTATCCACCGGCCCAATTCTAGCTGCTGCAACTATTACCCGGCCCACCGAAAAGTCTCCTGCCACTGGAAGTGGCTTAGGGGCCACTGGTGCCTGTAATAGCCTCTCAGACTTACTAGGTGGGGCAATCTTTGCACACACACCCACTCCTCTAAGCAGGGAGGGAGAGGCAGAGGCCTGCGTATCCATGGATTCCACCGCCTGCGATCCTGGACCAGTTGAATTTGCTAGTTCCCCAACCCCCCTCACTCTGGTACCTAATACCATTCTATTCGGTGAGGTCAATACTGAGCAAGGATCCAAGACTGGCACCGGATTCCTTATTGGCCTTTGCCTAGGGTAGAAGACCCTATCAATAGATATACCTCTTGATAATAAATACTTTCTTGCCTGAAAAAGTTTAAAGACCCAATAACTTGATCTAAAGTATACTCTATAACAGGCTCTCCTTCTATTATAATGCAGAGATTGTACAGACATAATACCAAAAACTTCTTCCCTGGTACCAAATAAACAAGCTAAATGATTTGATACCTCCTCTACAGAACCCCAAGAGGGGAGTAAACCCCGACGCAAGGGAGCAACTCCAATCCAGATAGCATCCTCTCTTATTCCCACACCCCCCGCTCCTCCCCCCATCATAGTAAAACAGGGGGGGCCTTGTAAAGGGCGCCCCTTACTAGAATAAGGCAGAGCGGGATCCGTAATAGAACTCCGAGCGGCACTAATAGCCGCTTCCGGTCTGCCTTCTCCCTGTATTGGAGCCAATTTGGCCAGTAGTTCATCCAGTTTTGCCCTAATCCATAATAAAGAACTACTCATATCAGATACATGACTGAACAATAAGGAGATAGTTTTGGCTATTAAATAACATTGGGCCCGCGGGGAGTTACTCATTGGTAAAACTTCCTGTGGGCCATCCGAGTCTATTAACACAGAGTCATTTGGGGCCATATTTGACCCAGAGGGAGGGGCTGGGAGATGGAAACCAACTCCTTGTCTATCTTTCTTTGGGGAGGAACTGTCAGCTGACAGATCCAATTTTGACACTTTATGGTTCGGCAGCTCCGCCAGTGATGGGGAGTCCCTTGCTCGTTGTCTTTTCCTTTCCATTTAAATTTAAATATCAAAGGGAACCCACAAGGGCACCAACTCCTCGCAAAGGTATAGACCCAGCCTCCCCCAGCCGGCGCCCAAGGCTGCGCGCACAAGGGGGCGCCCTTGCTTGCGCAGCCCTTAGGCGCGCACGCCAGCAGCCGCCGTTCTTTTGTATCCCCTCTCAGTCTGCCGGGCTCTGTCCTGACAATCCAGGTAATCGACCTCTGGTGGACTGAGTATCACCAGGTGCCGGCTCAGTCGAACTTGCCCCCGCAGCGCTGCTCTGCCAAAACCCCTTCTCAATCACCCCGCAACTGGGGCAGCGTTCCGCTGCGGCACCGGGCCGCTCGCACCGCCCTCCCCTCCGGGTAGCTCCGTAGACAATGGGGCACTCTTGCTTGGTGGTAAGGTTAATGCAGCTCCGTTCCCTCAGGGAGATCGTCTGGACCGTACTCCCGCAGGTAGGGCAATGGTGATGGGGGTTGCCAAGAGGGGCCTCCTCTGGATCCTCTGGTTAACTTCCGACCCTGCCTCTACCCACTTATCAAGGAAGGAGCGCCCATGCCCCCGGACGGTCCCACGAACGGGCAACACCCTTTGGCTGTCGCCCTTCGGCTGACGCCCGCAGGGCCCCAGCCTCTGAATAAGTACCTGGAAACACAGGAGGCAAACCAATCAGGGCTAGGGAGTGCACCAGCACCCTCCTACTCCCAGCAGCTCCTTCCCCCAACTGCTGCAGGGACACGCCCGCAGGGCCCCAGCCTCTGAATAAGTACCTCAAACGGCGAACGTCAGACTCGAACCCGCACAGCTACGGAGCTGCAGTCCCCTCTCTCCCCCACCCAAGACAAGGCCAGCTCTGTTTTTTCAAGTGACAACACTAACATAAAGTTCCAACCTCAAGACCATTTTGTGCTCAGTCGCACCGATCGATTCAAAATAAGGGTGGTGGTGGAGGAGTTTATTAAATTAAGACACTCCATCTTAATCTGCACTTACAAGGCAAACGATGGCTTAAAAGAGACACCCAACCCTTTCGATTTGAGCTGTTAAATAGGTGAGTGCACATTTCTGTTTTTCTGAAGCATCTCACAATTAGGACCCAAGTACATGAAAAATTGTCATTAAAACTGAGACCCTCTAGGAGTTGAGTGTTTGCTTTTTATTTTTTTAATATTTTTTTTGCTGTGGTGGGGAAGATTGCCCAGAATAATATCATTTTGTGTGTTCAACGACTCAGGAGCACACTGTGCAGGGGAGGAGAGGGAAAAGAAAAAAAAAAGAAAAAACCCTCACGGTAAATATCTTAAAAGCATGAGAGAGGTTTAAAAAGTGGATCCATGTAGAAAATAATATACTATTATTTAAAAGAGTAAATTGCCAAAATGACACCATTCTGTGATACAGTCTCTACAAGACCTATCCCCGCTGAATCTCTAATGCAGCGGGTGTTTTTTTTTTATATACTGACACTAAAATCCACAGAGATATCCTAGTTATTTACCAAGTGATTAAACCACAGTCATTTATTATCGTTTTACTAGAACATTGTTTTGCTGGGTCTCAAAGGTTTTATTGCCTCGAGTATAACACTTCCCTCCCTCTCCCCTACCCCCTTTAATAATCCCTATTGCTTTGACTATATTGCCTTATATTTTTAGATTTCTTTTAGTGTTCTGCATAAAATTCAAACTCTAATGGGCTTTGTAAAATGAGATCTATTGTCATGGATCCAAAACCTTATGAAGATAATTATCTTGTCCATTCGTGTTTTCATTATGATGAGAAATACTTTGCCTTTTCCCACTTCGACATTTCCTTCCCTAAACCCAAATCACAGGGGTCTAATACTTTCCCCCTCACTGTTGTAGGGGAAGAATAAAGCTGAAGCCTCTTCTCTTTTGTTTAAAAGAAGATGGTCCATTAATCACTTGGCAGGGGATGGGGGGGAGGCGGGAGCGATAGAGGGGGTAAGAGGTTTTCAGCATGGTGTAGAATAGAGCTGGCATGAAATCATCCCAGCCCGCCATGACTGCTGACGTAACTCAGGAATTGTGCCATGGAACTGGAAGTCGGTGGAGTCACATGGGGTAAATGTGCTGGAATGGATCGGGGTTGCCAGCAACAAAACCAGTGAAAACATTTTTGAACAACGTTTTCACGGACTCAGATAATAGCAAAACATGTGAGTGTCTTTCTCTGTGAGTTGGGCACTGCTGAACACTGGATCCCCAGGGATTCAGTCCCTGTGTTTAATCAGAGAACTGGGAATGCCAGAACAATGACAAAAAAAAAAGGCTTATCTGGACTGCTACCTCTTTGGCATGGAGGGAACACCAGATCAAGTGGTGATAGGCTCTTACTCTCCATGACCTGGTCAAACTTTGGATTCAATTATAAACATACAATTATAAACATAGTCACTGACTCTACAGTGGGCAATCCCTTCTCCCAGCACAACCACTCCATGTCAGACCTCTCAGTCCTCATCCCCAAAGGAAGCCTACACAACACCCTCAGGAGACGGGCCTGGGAACTAAAATTCATAACTTTATTTGACACCAAAAAAAATGGACATAACAAAGAGCTAAAATTCTCCAGTCACTACAAAAATCTGTAAACGTTGACACCAAAAGTAATAGACTTAACAAGGGACTGTAGCTGTCCAGCCACAACAAATATCTATTATACCTTGCAGTGAGTGTACTGCATTTTTAATTGTTGGTGTCCTCTGTACCAAGTTCCTAGATTTCATTCTAACTGATTTGTCTCCCTCTCTGTAACTGACTGTCCGCTGACTACTCAACCTTTGTGTTACTGTGAACCCAGTTCCTTTGATATGCATATTCCCTTCACCTGATGAGCTGTTACCCACTATACTCCCAGCCCAACCCATATGTTTGCCCTCTCTGCGTGTTTAACCACTACCTATTGGTTCTTGGTCTCCTACACCAATGTATAACTTTACGGCTGCTTTAGCACACCTCTCTCGCTCTCTCTCTCTCTCTCTCCCCCCTCCCCACCTGCTACCTTGTCCTTTCCACTTCCACCTACTCCATGCCCCCTCATATAGACCTGTCCTACAATTGTTCATTTTATATATTTCTACTGGCTACACTACATGCCCGAGAAAAGGCCCTGTGTGGCCCGAACGCTTGCTTATTTCCACCAGCAGTTGGTCCAATAAAAGAGATCGTTTGAACCACTTTGTCTCTCTGTCACTTGGGACCAACACAGCAACCACGCTCTGTCTCTGGATTCTCTTTGCAGAGATTAGAGCTGAATTGGGTAGTATGCTTATTGTTCACAGGCATTATTTGTATTTTTGTGTAGCTCTTTGAGTATCCAAACAACAACCATGATTGAAATGAGTGCTCACGTATCCAGTTTTTTGGATATTCTGTTGTGGGATTTTTTGTGTGTTGGGGGGGTGGGTTCCACTTTCCCTCTTTCAGGACTCAAACCCACTCTTTTTAGGAGAAAGAGACAAAAGATCAATATTAAAGCCCCAGGCACCTCTTTCTGAGTTGCCTCCGAAGAAAAGCACCTTAGAGGAGAACCAGGAGATGATGGAATGACAAGAAACTAAATAGAATGATTAGCAGCAGAGCGTCTCTCTCTCTTTAGGCACTTGGAAAACTGGGAAGTATGTGCTTGTGTATAAGTGTGTGAGGGCTGGAGCTTATTTGTCAAGGGGTGGGTCTTATTGGATGAGGGGGCGGGGTTTGTCCCACTTTGGCCATTCAAAAAGTTGGGAGGTATGCTACAGCTGATCTGAAACTGAGAAAAAACCATGCAAACATTTATTCTGCTATGCATTCTAGTATTTTGGTAGATCATTTTGGCATAAATTGGCATGAATAGTACTGAAATAGTCTCAAAATAGTGGTGAGTACTGGTAGTTCCAAAACCAAGTACGAAATAACTAAGCTAGCCAAGACAAAATGAACGAATAGATGAAATATTCAAAATAAAACATCCCTATTAATGGATATGCAGATATTGCTTAGGTGATGGATATTTATTTGGAAATTCAGTGGATTATCTGAAGATGCAAATAATATCCATGATAATAATAATCCCCTATTTGTTTCACCTGTAGTCAGGAATGGTTGCAATTTCACCCTCTACAGAATATTTCAATACTCGTGAACTACAAACGATGGCTAGCCAAGCACAAATCAGCAGCTTGCGCTCAGAATGGCCTCGCCTGTTCAGCTCCCTCGGCATTGCACTGAAGATATGTAGATGCAGACTCAAGCTGTCTTTTGTTGGTCGGCTTCCAGGGCACCTTTCCAAAAGAGGAGAGGAGAAAGCCAGAAGAGAAACAGCAGGGAAGTCAGATAGAATTGTACTGCAGCCCGAGGGCAGCCAGGCATGGAGGGGATAAAAGGAGGTGCGGTATAATAAACAGGGCCTGCACAATCAGAGTCCAGTTGTTTGGTTTCCTTTACTGTTGTTAGGAGGAGCAGAATGGACAACACAGCTCTCTTATACGGCAGAGATAGGAATGTAGCAGGGCAAAGTCAAATCTTGTGGGGCCTTACTCCAAATCCAGGATCTGCAGCCCAACAAGAATGCAAACTCAAAGCTGGTTCTGAATTTCACAGTTCTCTTATATCTCTGTTTACGCTAACCTAAGGGTGTTAACAAATGAGATGAAAGCCCACAATAACCCACACCGGGTGGTTGTAATGTTCATCTACCCATTTAGGTGTTTGCCCCTACCGGCCATATGGCCACCACCCACCAGACATGCAGCCCCCACTCATGGCAGGGTCCCAGAGCATGCACAGCCCGTGTGCAGGTGAATGTGAGGTAATGTGTGCCCCCGCCTCCACGTCCCATCAATTATGCAGCAGGGAAGAATGCTTGCACGTGTATTAGGTTTTTCACACTAACCTGTGAATGGGGGCTGTCCATTTATTAGGCTGTACATGCTAGATGTGAGTGAGGGACTGCATGGACTGAACACAGATTCCAGCAGGCTATAGGGGTGTGCACCAGGCCCCCATGTCGTTTTTGTTTTTCGTTATCGTTATTCAAAAATGTCATTTTCGTTATCGTTATTAATGACAATGACATTTTTGTTATCATTTTCATTTTTGTTATCATGTTCATTATCAGTATCGATATTCACTATCGATATTCGTTATTGTTATTATCAATATCGTTATCGGTACCGTTTCAAATGATGATTTTATTTTTGGTATTGGTATCGTTATTGATTTCCGTGCCTAACTAATATCTATCTAAATCTAAGGGAGACGGAGAAAGGGAAAAGGAAAACTATCTATTATCTAATCAATTATCTATATAACTATGTCTATAATATACATCTATATCTAATCTATACTACCTATCTCTATATAATGTACAGGGGGGAGAAAGGCAGGGAAAGGGAGAAGGTAAAATGTAGGGTATGAGGAAGGAAAGGTATTGGTGGTAATACAATGAGGGCTACGGATGATTTTTTGTGTGCAAGCACCACAGTTCTGTAAACACAACCTGACAAGCAGAGCTCTCGCATAACAGAGAGAAAAAGCCTGGCCCTCCCATTATAAAGGTTTGCAGTACCCTCCCCCAGAGACCCCCTGATTGGTTGTGGGAGGCAGCAAGCATTGAGCAATCACAGAGTGCCATGAGACTGCTGGGGCCTGCTTGCACTGCTCATTGGTCTAGCAATACATCCATCAGATACTTCTGAGCTGCTCGCCCCTCCCAACACAGGCACAGTTCAAGAGTTCAACCCTGTTAAGACTCTGAGATGTCTGCTCCCTCCTCTCCTCCTCCCCTGTCTACATTTTTCCTACAAAACCCAACTGCCACAGCAGTAATAACAATGATAACGATATTGTCATTTTCGTTTCTTGTTATCGTTTTTGTTATTTTTGTTTTCATTTTTATCGTTTTTGTTTTTATCATTTTTATTATTGTTTTTGGTATAATTTTTGTTATCATTATCGATGTTACCCTTATCATTATCGGTATTCTCGGTTGTCATTTTTAGTATTCTTGGTTGTCGTTTTCATTATTGTTGTTATTCTCGGTTGTCGTTTTGATTATTGCAATAATGAAAACGAAAATGACAGTTTCCGTTATTGTTATTGTAATAATGAAAATGACATGCACACCCCTATTTTTGTTTACACCCTATGTTGATGAGACTTGAAATCACTTCAACATACTTTCAAACAGTCCCTATTTATTGCAATGAGGGGCAGAACAACTTTGGGTGCTGATCCCACTGTCCCTCTTTAAGAGGGTTAAAGTCTCTCAGGAGACAGAGAGTAAAAAAGACAGGTATTCAAGCATAAGGCATCTTTTTCTGGAAAGCACTTTAGAGGACAATGCAAAGATGACAAAATACTAAGTGAAATGCCAAGTGGGAGAATTTCTGTCCCTCTTTATGCACTTGGAATGTTGGGAGGGGCGTGGTTTGCGTGCCGCATGAGGGGGCAGGTCTTATTTGCCCAGTGATGGAACTTGCTGGTAAGGGGGCAGGGCTTATACCTCTTTGGCTGCTTAAAATGTTGGGAGGTACTCTTCCAAGTCATTGTCATTCAAAGTAAGTAGTAAACATATGATTATTGATTGTGCCTGCATTGCATGGACATCCCAACTAAAATCTGTCCCAGCCAATGGTGGCTTCAGGTATTTTGCTGTGCGGGACCCCTCCAAAATATGGTGTCTCTCTCACTCAGCCTTGTTTTTACAGTGCAGCTGGGCGGCAGGGAGCAGGAATGCTGTGCCCCTGTTTGCACTGCAAGCCCAAGGAAAGGCCTGAGAGAGCCACATGATTTCCTCAGTTCTGCCCAAGATGTGGTGTCTACCTTGTTTAATGGGTGGATAAGTCTTGGTCCTAGCATCGGCATCTCAGTGTAAAATCAGAGATGGATTCTCCAAGGAGCATGCGCTTCTTTGTTTCCACCAAAATATCCAGGGTATAACCAGGGATTCATGTTCACTGCAGCAGTTTCTCCTATGGTAGCAACTGAAAAAAATGCAGAGAACATGGGCCCTTGGGTATGCCTTCCCTCAGTTACACTCAGGTGAGTGGAGATGCATGTGACTAGTTGGCAGAAGAACTTCGTTGATTGTAAACGGGGCTTAGTCAAAATGGTAGCACGGAAAACTTTGGAATATTTGGCTACAGGTTTGTGACAAAAATCTAAATTGGCCCTGCATCATTATTAATTATTATTATTATTATTATTATTATTATTATTATTATTAGCATTAGCATTTATATAGCGCAAGCAACGTACCTGGCGCTTTACAAATAATAAGATAGACACGGTCCCTGCCCGAGAGCTTACAATCTAAAGACAGGGGGAGGGGAGACAGGGAAGGGGAAACAGAGGGAGAGACAAGGAATGCAACATTCATGAGGATGCGAGAGCTCAGGTACATGTTCTTGGCTTGATTGCAATAAATTGGGAGTATACAGATAGCAGGTGGGGGATAATCCTGGGTGGGGATGGTTAGCAGGAGTTAGGAAGGGCGGAGCGGAAGAGGCGGGTTTTGAGGAGGGACTTGAAGGTGTGGAGGGTGGGGGACAGGCAGATGAGGGCAGGGAGGGAGTTCCAGGCGTGTGGGCAGCGAGGGAGAAGGGATGAAGGAAGGCGGTTGGGGGAGCAGGGAAGGCGTGGGAGGGTGAGGGAGGGGATGGAGGAGGAACGGAGTGCTTGAGCAGGGGTTCGGAGGGAGATCAGGGCAGAAAGGTAGGAGGGAGTGGGTTTGTAAAGGACTTTTTAGGTGAATACAAGGAGCTTGTGCAGAATGCGCTCAGGAAGAAGGAGCCAGTGGAGAGAGGAGAGACTGCACGTGGTTAAAGCGACATACTAGGTGGATGACACTTCCAGGAGAGTTTTGAATAGAGATAAGCGAGAAAGGGGAGAGCGGGGAAGGCCAGCGAGGAGAAGGTTACTATAGTCGAGGCGTGAGATGACTAGGGCGTGGATGAGAGTTTTGGCAGAGGAGACAGACAGAAAAGGGTGGGTCTTGGCAATGTTGTGGAGGGAGAAGTGGCAGGATTTGACAACGGAGTCAATATAGGGTTTAAAGGTAAGGTGCGAGTCGAAGATGAAGCCCAAGCTGTGAGTTTGGGGAACAGGAAGGATGGAGACCCTGTCAATGGTAATTGACATGGAAGAGGGAGATGAAGGATTGGGGGGGAAGAGCAGGAGTTCAGTTTTTGCCATGTTCAGTTTGAGTTGGCGTTGAGACATGCAGGCGGAGATATCGGAGAGACAGTTGGTGAGACGAGCTTGAACAGAGGGGGAGAGGGAAGGAGTGGAGAGATAGAGTTGAGTGTCGTCAGCGTACAGGTGGTATTGGAAACCGTGGGAGGCAATGAGTTTGCCTAGGGATTGGGTGTAAATAGAGAAGAGGAGAGGGCCAAGGACAGAGCCTTGGGGAACCCCAACTGAGAGGGGTAGGGAGGAGAAGGGGGAAGAGTTAGGAAGAGATACATTGAAGGAGCGATCAGAGAGGTAGGAGGAGAACCAGTTGAGGACAGAGTCCCGGAATCTAAGGGAGTGGAGCGATTCAAGCAGGAGGGAGTGGTCAACATTGTCAAAGGCAGCAGAGAGATCAAGGAGGACAAGAATAGAGTAAAGGTGGTTGGATTTAGCCACAAGAAGATCATTGGTGATCTTAGCAAGAGTGGTTTCAGTGGAGTGAAGGGGGCAGAAGCCAGATTGGAGGGGGTCAACGTAGGAGTTGGTGGAGAGGAGGTCAAGGCAATGGGAGCAGACAACCCGTTCAAAGAGCTTGGAGGCAAAAGGCAGGAGTGAGACAGAATGGTAATTAGAGGGTTCAGAGGGATCCAGAGTGGACTTTTTGAGGATGGGGGATACAGTGGCATGTTTAAAGGCAGAGGGGAAGGAGCCGGTAGAGAGGGAGAGGTTGATGATGTGCAGGAGGGGAGGGGAGGGGAGACGGTGGAGGCAATGAAGGTCAGGAGGTGGGAAGGAATGAGGTCCAGGGGCCAAGTGGAGGGGTTGGAGGAGGAGAGCAGGGAGGAGATTTCCTCAAGAGAGGCGGGAGGGAAGGAGGACAGGAGAGAGGTTGGAGGAGGAGGGCAGGGGGGAGTAGTAGGGATGGGGAGAGGACTTGGAAGCAATTTCCAGGTGGATCTTGTCAATCTTAGAGGTGAAAAAGAGAGCAAGATCCTGAGCGAAGAGGGGGGAGGAGGATAGGGTGGTTTGAGAAGGGAGTCAAAGGTGGAAAAGAGGCAGCGAGGGTCCCGGGAGCAGGACTCAATGTGGGAGGCATAGTACTGCTGTCTAGCGAGGGAGATAGCAGAGGTGAGCGATGAGAGGCAGAATTTGAAGTGGAGGGAGTCAGCGCGGTAGTGGGATTTGCGCCAGAGGCGTTCCGCAGTCCGGGTGCAGGAGCGGAGCTGCTTCTGGGCAGAAGTCAACTCAGAGGAAGGGGCCAGGGATCCCACCCCAAGGGCTGCCCTAGGTACTGACAGACTGGGACTACACCAGGCCAGAAGGCCCAGAGAGGGCAAGAAGCCTAAAGCTGGCTGGAGCTGAGGGAGTAGCTTGCTAGAGGTGGCTGGGAGCCCAGCAAGGGGCCCACCACAAAAGGTACTAGTCTAGGAGCCTAGCAAGGGGCTCGCCTCATGCAAAGATGGTGGTTTTAACATACTAATGTTTGGGGGTGATGCACTGTCACTAAAGTGCATTTGACTGAGGAACCTTAGCTGTGCAAGTGATTTGGGGGTAACTCCTGCAAGGAAGTCTGGCCTGAGGAGACCACCCTATCACAGGGCCACATTTTCAGAAAGTGTTGCATACCTATCCTGATGGCAATCCGAGCCCTTTAGGGTGGATCACCCTAAATTTGGGGCTCCTAAAATCAGAACGAAGTTGCTCTGAAAAATCCTGGTGTTTATCACTCTCTTTCTTGTGAAAAGCCCCCCTCTGAGCTTTTGCAGAAATTTAATGAAGAATCATTTGCTTGCAAAAGTCTTCGTTTGAAAATTTTAGGGCGCAATTATGTATCTGGTAGATGGAAGAGGAGCAGAGTAAGTTGTAGTGCTCTTCCATGGAAATAAACAGATATTTATATGCTCCTAAAGTACTCTGAAAGCAGAGGTATCATCTCCATTTGATAGAAACACAGAACTTCTTTAGGATGGTCTGTGCATTTTCGTGTGCGTGGTGAAAATTTGCCCCCTGTTCTCTTCTCCCAACTTGCTAAGACCCTTATGGTGCAGTATATTGCGTACTGGTAAATAAGTGCAGGGGCGTAGCAAGGTTGAGAAGGGCCCGGGCTCAAGTCTCAGTTATGGGCCCAAAACCCCAAAGTGGGAGGGGCTTAAGGGATGGGGCGGGGCCTGCTGACAGCTTCTAAATAGTAGAAGCTAGAATGGCTAGTAGCCCACTGTCCAGTACACAGAAATGGAGTAACAACTGCCAAAATGATAGGGGGGCAAGCTGTTCTGCCTTGTCCCTCTGAAACCCCATTTCTGACCTCCAGTTTCCTGGATTCCAACCCATGGATCTGGCCTCTCAGAACTGTCAGGTTTCTCCCCTCCAGGTTCCCTGTTGTTTTCATATGACCACACCCCTGCTGGTTCTGAATTGGCTCCTGTCCATGTATAAGGCCTCCTGGCACCCACAGGAATCTAAGTGGAGCGATAAGTGGAGCAAGTTTGACTTCCTTGGTCTGCCATCAGACTACTCAGCCTTGCCTCAAATTCTTGCTCTGGCTCCTGCTTGTGTTTCAAGCCTGCCCATCCACTGCCTGTATTACATCCCTTGCTCTCCATCCCTGCCTATTCTCAGCCCTGCCTCATATCAATCAGACTGCTGTTTCTAGGGATAACATCAGAACTTTAGACTGAGGAAGGGTAGGGCCAGCCGTAAGCAGGCCCAGTAGGAGCCATGGCCCAGGCACTGTGATGAGAGGGGGTGCTATGCAGGGAGGCCAGTCCTGATAGTCGGGCCCTGAGGACCAATGCTCCTAAGGTCCTGGGACAGGCTATTGCTGCAGGGCCGTCTACCCTTCTCTTCTCACTAGTCCCCAGACAAGTGGTGGAGGGCTCACTGCACCACACACTCCAGCCCACCGGCAAGCGGGGAAGGGGGGTGTCGGACTCCCTCCACAGACACCGACCCACAAGGAGGGTGTTCATAGGGGTTGTCCCCTTGCATACCCTAAATGACAAGAGGGGGTGCTCCCTGCAGGATCCGCGGCCGCACAGCAAAGGCGCTGGGGAAGCTAAGCTCTAGCTCCCTGCTTCCTACCTCCGGAGCGGTCCCCGCGCCCCTACGCTGCCAGGCCCTCTCTGCACAGAGCTGTTGTTCTGTCAAACCGGCAGGACTCAGCCCCTTGCCAAGCAAGTTTAGCCCCACTCACCTGCCCAGCGCTGCGTCCCAGTCTGGGAGCTACCCCCGACTCACTACCAGTCCTCTCACTGAACACAGCAGCCCCGGCGCTGCAGATGCAGGCAACATGGCTGATAACCCACCTGTAACTCTCAGCCTCTTGTGTCAGAAGACTCTGCTGAGCCTCAAACAAACAACCAGCCGCCTGCCTGCCTCGTGGTGGGCTGAAGGCAAGAACGCCGACGGGAACGCAGTGCATGCATGTACACAATGTGCGACGTTGCTGGGCCAGGCGTGCGTGTGGAGACAGGGCTAAGGGGCTCCGACAGATTGCATGGACTCAGGCAGCGGTGGCGGCGAAGGGAGAAGCGGCGGGGCCATTGATCAACATGCACAGCTGGGGTTTTTTGTTGTTTTTTTTGCCGCGGCTCCACCAGGCTGGCAGGGGGGCCCAGGTGGAGCCGCGACAAAAAAACCCATCAGATGGAACAGGTGGCGCCGGGTGGATCCCTATTTTTCTTTTCGGGCCCCATGGCTTGCGGCCCCCCCCCGAGCAGGGCCCGGGCTCAAATACGCCCCCCCGCGCCACGGTAGCTACGCCCCTGAATAAGTGTCTTATTGATCGCTAGCAATACTGTCTCAGGAAGCCATGGAGACAAATAGTGCGGTCGGCTTATTATAAAAAGGTCTGGGTGAACTGAGAACCATTAATAATATTTGTAACGATGCAGGGGAAGGGCCAGACTCTTCCTTTGAGTTACACTTGCGAAGCAGTGCTGCTGTCCAAGTCAGTAGAGTAGTCCAATGTAGCTGAGCTCAGAGTTTAGCTTGGAGACTATAAGGATAATTGAACCTCATGCTTCATATTATCAGCTGATTGTTTTCAAAAGGTCATTCTCTCTCTGTCTCACACACAGACATACCTACCTCCCAACAGCCCCTATTTAGGAGAGACAACCTGTCTTCGAGCGCCAAATCCTACTGCTTCTCCTGCATATTGTTCAAGGAGAACAGAAGAGAGACAAAAAGACCAGTATTCAGGCATCAGATCCCTGTTTCTTGGTTGCCTTAAAAGGTGCATGTCAGGAATTGGAAGCTGTCTGAGCAACCTGAAGGTTTCACTGGCATTCAGGTCCTACACCTGGATGCATGACAGGGCAGGGGCTGTTCTTTAGAGGAGCTGCCCTTCCAGGCCCCACTGCTGCATTAGCCAAAACATTCTCTGCCAGAGAGCTGACGAGTGACGGTAGTAGCCCCTTTCTTGCCCCTCTCTGCAGCACTCCCTGCCTTGTCAAAGGAGGCAGGCTGAGTCTGGTGCATCTGGCTGAGAAGCTGTCTAGGTTGCCTGCCTGTAAGTCCAGCCCTGGCAAATGAGTGTTTTGGCTGGTAGAGCAGTAGGACATGCAGGGCCTTGAGTGGTTTTGGGAGAGACACAGGGCTCATAATTTTGTAGAAAATAAATAGCTGGGGCTCAAACCTGCCTCAGAAGCTATGGTTCCTACCCTAGAGAGTGTCAGAAAGAGCAGAGAACCAATCCTACTTTCCAGCTAACAAGCCAACCAATGGATCACCCTGCCTCTCTACAGCTGAATATAAAGCAAGAGTTCTTGCAATTTAATCTATACAATGACCAGCACAGGGGCTGGGGAAGGAAAGTCATTAACGAAAGTCAAATAAACCATCCTGTTTTATTGGTGTGGTTTTGGTTTCCAACCCTGGAATGGAGTTTTCCTGGCCTTTTACATTTTGGGGTGTACACTCTTACTGGGGACATTTCCTGGGGCTCTTCTGAACCTTGAATTTAATTGTCAGAGCTGACCTCCTCCCCCTCCCCCTCCCCTTAAACCCTGATCAGACATCCCAAGTGTGCCACCTCAGGGCACCCTGGATGAACTTGTAAGGGAGATGTGCTTAACATTGAAAATGAAAGGTGGGAAGTCAGGAGATGGACGAGCTGCATCTGTCCCAGAAAGTAGCACCTTGGCTTTCTCCTTCTCTGCAGAGAGGAAGAAGATAGAAACCTCATGGCTGGATATTTTATTTTCCAAACAGAAAAACCCCGTTCGGACCAGCCTGAGGGGCCTGGGTTGTGGGGGAATAAATGCTTGGACTGTTAAGGCCACGGCTCAAGAGAGTGACCCTGCAACATTGGCATCAGCACCTCCCTGTCAGAACACGCTTCTCTTTAATTAAAAATGTCATGCAGGCCCCTCTACCTCCGCTGTGACTGACGTTGCCAATTCTGCCCTGCTTCTGATGTGTCATATCACAGTACATCATATCCTAATTAACACATCTTGTCAGGTCCAGCAGTTGGCTTCAGTAACATGTTTCTACCAGCTGTCACTGGGACCCAGCATAGGGGCTTGGGCTGCCTAGTTAGACAACCGGGAGTCTGCCTTTGGTGATTTTATTTAAAGGAAGAGGAAAGAGAGGCACTGTTGTAATCGGGGAAAGTAAGGCAGCCGTTGCACTGACTGACCCTGGGATCATGCTAGCTCCATAGAGTAAGGATGCATCGACAGGATAAAACAATTTCCACAGTAATGAGATAAAGGAGACATTCTGCACTCCATGCTCAGTGAGGCTTCATCATAATACTATGCAGTATGCACATGCATAGCTTTGCAGCCTGCCAAGCACTTTACAAACAATAATGAATTTCGCTCCATAACATCCCTGTTAAGAGGAGTATTACAGATGAAGAGAGAGAAAGACACACACGCACAGTGATTAAGTGGCTAGCTCAAGGTTACACAAGACGTAGGATTTTACCATTCCTTTGCAATACCTACTGAGGAAACTTGCCAGCCAAATTTGTGAATGGAACCCAGGTGTCCTGGCTCCTTGCCATCTGTGCTGATTATTCAATGGCTCAGCCTGGCACATTTTTGAAAAGAACCCAGGCACCCTGGCTCCTAATCCCCTGTTCTACTCACTGAATGCTGCTTTGTACCTTTAATTGTGAACTATGGACACCAGGTCTCCTAGGCCTCTGCTCTAACTGTTGGACCACATAGCCTCCCCCACAAAGGCATAGAATACAGCAGTCATGATTTTCAATTCCCTGCTCTGGCAATTACGCAGTGTTGTACTGCTAGATCTGTACAAAATATTCACAACCAAAGAGACAAATTGCTGGAAATGAGGGGTTTGCTTTTTTTTTCTCCCGTTTTAAATTTTGAACTGAAAACTGGGACCAATTTGTTGAAAGAAACAAGCTGAGTTTCTTAAAGGCTTAATTTTTAATAGGGTCATTAGCACTTTCACTGAATCCAAGGCCTTGACCAGGAGTCAATAAAGATCCCATGGAAACTTTCATCAGAGGACAGGATGTTTGACCTCAGTGGCCAGATTCCATTGTGCCTGTCACAATGCTCTCTGCAGTGGAGATGAACTAAAGTGTTCTCAATACCTATTGGGTGCAGCCACAGAAGACGCTGTGGGCAGCCTACCAGGCCTTGGGCAGCCTCACCTGAGTTTGGGCAGCCATGCCACGCAACGCGGCATATTGTGTGGCTGCTGGCCGCCAGATGTTCCCCCTGCCACATGGCGGGCTGAGCAGCTGGCTGCTACATGCTGCATCCTTGGAAAAAGTCAGAGGACACGTCACACAGGAAATGGGGTAAGGTTGCCCGAGGAGTGGGGCAGCCCATGTTCTGGGGCCCATTCTGCCCCGCTGCACAGCAAGCTCTGCAGTGGGGTTTTGAGTGGCGGGTGCGGTCACCTGTTGTGCGCAGCCATGTCCCGGCCAGGGGTGGGATTTTGGTCTGGCTGAAGGAGGGAAGCAGGACAGAGCTGGGTGCCTGCTTGTGTGGCTGGCAGTGCCACCTCATTCCGTCCCAGTCATGGAGGGAACTCTGACAGTGCCCTGCTCACCTGATTTCCCTATGAGGGGGGTGCCCATCTGCCCAGGTCCCTGCACTGACCCTGCAGTGTGGCGGCTACGCTTGCCTGCCATGGGGCCATGCGGGGACCGGGCCCTTGGCAACTCGTCTGGGTGCACCCATTATAAACCACTGTCATTCACTCTTTCTCGGCAAGCCCCCATAATGTAGGAAAGGCCTAGGTAGGTTTCACTTCAAGCACTGAAATGTGGATAATTCCAGAAGTGCTGCGACTGCACATGCTAGGGATGAAATTAATATGCAATTCCATAGTCGTAAATATAATTTACACATTCATCCACAGGACTGGACATTCAAAGTGTTTTCACTGTCAGAAGTCTCGGGAATTGGGCCCCAAAGTTGTGCAGGATGAGGGCCAGGGAGCAGGTTTAGGGGTAGATGAAGAATGGGGTGGGGGTCAGAACAGGGCAGATGCAGGTTCAATCACAGTAGCAGGAAGGGCAGGGTTACAAGGGCTAGAGTTAACAACCTGAAAGACGATTGGTGGAGTGTGGCCTGGCCAATGCGGAGAGCCCCCCTGGTTAAGTGTCTGGGCCAGAGGATGGTGCAGCAACGGTACTTGAAGGGCCAGCTGCTGTTCTATGAACCTTGTGGGTGCCTGGGTCCTGACATTTACCTAGTTTGCAAAATTCCCATGTTAATTTATTTTAACAATTCAGTTTGGTAATTTTGGCTTATATTGTCATTCAATACTTTGTTCATAGTACTAATTAGCATTTTTTAGTACTAATTTACCAAATTTACTTTAATGAAGTACCAAATAACTGAAATGAAATAATGCATTAAGCAAATAACTGGTACAACTAAAGCAAAATAACACAGTTACTGAAATGAAATAACAAAGAAAACAAATTAGCTGAAATGAAATTACTGAAGTATTTTGTTTAGTAAATGCAGGGGCAAGTGAATATCAATTCCTATTCACTTGGTTTAAATAAATAGTAACACATATGCCAAATTCTATTAATTTGGTGTTTGTTACAGTCCTAGCATTTATTTATTTATTTATTTATTTACTTATTTGAATGATTTATATCCCACCCCCTCCTACCAAAAGCAGCTCGGGGCGGCTAACAAATATCACAATAAAATATATAAAATACAAAAATACAATAAAAATAGTAATAAATAAAAAAATATGAGAACTGATGGTGGAGCATACAAACATATCAAAACAAAAAACCCTCCCTAACCCTCCACCCCCCCACCCGTACCCATCTCCCTTGCCAAATGCCCGGCGGAACAGCCAGGTCTTACATTGATGCCAAAAGGAGGAGAGGTCTGGGGCCATCCGGGCTTCTGCCGAGAGGGAGTTCCACAGCCTTGGTGCGGCCACTGAGAACGCCCTCTCCATAGTTGCCCGCTGGGATACCCGGGGGACTTCGAGAAGGGTGTTCCCTGATGACCGCAGAGGTCGGTCCAGAGTCCTGGGAGTGAGGCGGTCCCGCAAATACATAGGGCCTAGGCCATATAGGACTTTATGGCTAAGTACCAACACCTTGACTTGGCCCTGGAAAACTATAGGAAGCCAGTGCAGAGAACGGAGAACCAGTATTATATGCTCCCAGCAGCCCGTCCCTGTGAGGAGATGAGCCACCGCATTCTGCACCAGCTGCAGTCTCTGAGCTGTCACCATGGGCAGCCCCATGTAGAGCGCATTGCAATAGTCCAGTCTTGAGGTTGTGAAGGCATGGATGATGGTGGCCAGGTCGGAGTCTGAGATATACAGCCAAAGCCGCCTCACCAGATGTAATTGGAAGAACGTGCTCCTCGTCACAGTCTACACCTGGACATCCAGGCGGGGCCTGGAATCTAGGAGTACTCCCACACTACGAATCTGAGGGACCAAAGAGGGCCGCACGACATCAATGATGGGGGCCTCCACCCCCTCCCACCAGCATCACCTCCATCTTGTCAGGATTCCACTTCATATGGCTCACCTTCATCCAGTTCCCCACAGCCACCAGATACTGAGTAAGTACAGAGACTGCCAGGCCTGGGTCAGATGAAAATGAGAGGTAAAGTTGGGTTTCATCAGCATATTGATGACACCGAACACCAAACCCTCTCACGACCTCGCCCAGCCGCTGCATATACATAATGATCAGAAGAGGGGGCAGAATGGAACCTGATGGGACTCTACACGAGAGATCCCAGGGAGATGAAAAACAGTCCCCGAGCACCACTTGCTGAGTTCTCCCAGCCAGGAAGAAATGAAACCATTCAAGAACAGTCCCGCCCACCCTGGCTCGGGAGGCAAGGGAGCCAACGTCAAGCGATGGCTTTTTGAGCAGGGGTCAACTCCTTGAGGCAGTTCGGCACCCTGCCCTCCCATAAAAAGGCACTGACCACCCCTGCCAGCAACAGCCCCAACGTCTCCCGGCTGGCCTTAACCAGTAAGGATGGGCACGGGTCCATTTCACAAGAGGTGGCTCTGACAGCCCGAAGAACATCCTACACATCTGGACAAGATGGGGCTTCCACAACTTCTGGTTCTCCCATTGCAATAAATGCAGCATCAAAGTAATGGTGAATACGAGCAATTTTGTCCACGAAGTAATCAACAAACATGTCACAGTGGGCACTGGAAGATTCCAGGCAGAGGGAGGCCGGCCCGACCAGCCACCTCACCACCTGGAAAAACTCTGCTGGACATGATTTCACAAATGCTATGAGGGCAGCAAAGAACTCCTTTGCTGCCTGCACAGCCACGGCATAGGCTCTTAAACTAACTCTATGTCGCAGTCTGTCAGCTTCAGTGAGAGATTGGCACCACCGTCGCTCCAACCATCATCCTTCTCACTTAAGCATCTGAAAAACCTCTGTAAACCATGGAGGCCTGCGGTGTCAATGTGAAGGGAGCAGACGCCTAAGAGCTGTTCGGTCGATAGCCTCAGTCAACTAGGTATCCCAAAAGCAATGAGGTCATTGAGCGGGCGGCCATCTAGATCAAAGGGTAATTCTCCCAGAGCATTCTGGAACCTCTCTGGTTCCATTAGTCTCTGGGGGTGAACCAAATGAACTGCTTCCACCACACCACTCTGGGGGCAGACATGCTCCAGGAGATTGGCCCTCAGGAGGTAATGAGCTGTCCATGTCAAGGGCACTGCTAAAACCTCCCCCACTAATGGTTCCCTTGCCTCAAGGCCGGCACAAAATATCAGGTCCAGGGAATGCCCCCCATCATGTGTTGGGCCGATGACCACTTGAGACAGGCCCATGGTTGCCATGGCAGTCATGAACTCATGCTCCCCCCCCCCCCCAAGGCTGGCATCAGTGTGGACATTGAAGTCCCCCAAGACTAATGTCTTTGGAGACTACAATACCACCTCTGACACCAGCTCTGCTAGAGCATGCAGAGATGCTGCCATACAGGTAGGTGCATGGTATACTAGCAGCACTCCCAATCTGCCTCCCGCTAAATCAGTCACAAGATGGAGGCCCTCAACACCTGACACAATCTGCACCGGATACCTCCTAACTGACCACGACTTCCTAAAAGTAATGACTACTCTGCCCCACCCCCCACCTCATCCCTCTGACCATGGCTGATGCTGCACAGAGTACCTGACTGGCATGCAGCAATACTATACAACAATTTCAGTATGTTCTTAGGTACTACCATAAGAGACAATCAGTAGGTGGGAATTCAGTTTTATCCAATGAAAAATGCCTGGGGAATTTCTGAAGTTATTTCAAAATGAAATAACTTTGCATTGGGACATGAGCAGAATGATTGAGGAAACACTCCTACTTTCACACACAGTTGTAGGGGACCTTTAATGAGCACAAGTCAACAGGATTTTGATTTCACAGTTCTTCTGATGGATAGCACTTCTCCCTGCCCCTCTGAACCTTGATGGAACATTGGCTTGGTAGCAACTCAGAGGAAAGATTGCCTCCTACACAATGCATAGTCACAGTGATGCATTGTGATGCATTCAGGGCAATGACTTTCAGGTTTTCTGGACCAATGGAAGACTGTCTCTCTAAAAATTTCTTACAGATCACAGTGCACGAGTTAGAGTTAACCATGGCTTGGACCATACTCATTGTAGACTGACCATATCTGCATGAGACAGGTAGCTGTAGCACTCATCAGTGTCTTAAACAGCAGTGAAAGAGGGACTGGGGACTGGGGGATGAACCTTGAGGTCCCTTCCAACCCTAAAATGTTATGATTCAATGGGTAAAAACAGACGTGACAGCAGCCCTCTGTCGTCTGCTTTGGACTGGAGCTCACCTGCACGTCTGGGCAGGCGCCTCCACATGTTGACTCGGGATTGCCCCAGGCCGTGTTGGTGGCTAGTCTGGGCTCTGACCTCGGAAAAACCACCAGGGTCACAGCCTGAGCTAAGGCCCATCTGACCGGGTCAAAGCAGATCACAGTGGGCTATCACATTTGTCCAGGCTGGCAGACATGGCCTGGGTTGGGGAATGCTGTGGCCTGTTGCCATGGCTGCCCATCATGGTGTGGGGCTGGGCACAGCACAGGGATGTGTCTGTCTGTCCGCACATTCATATTTCTCCCCACCCTCCCCAGGTCCTGGCTGTGGGCATGTTCATTCTGTAAACACAACCTGACAAGCAGAGCTCTCACAAAATAGAGAGAAAAAGCCTGGCCCATCCATTATAAAGGGTTGCAGTACCCTCCCACAGGGACCCCCCTGATTGTTTGTGGGAGGCAGCAGGCACTGAGCAATCACAGAGTGCCATGAGACTGCTGGGGCCTGCTTGCGCTGCTCATTGGCCAGCGACACATCAGATATTGCTGAACTGCTCACCCCTCCCAACACAGGCCCAGTTCAAGAGTTCAACTCTGTTTAGGGCTCTGAGATGTCTGCTCCCTCCTCCCCTCTCCACATTTTCCCTCCGAAACCCAACTGCCACAGCACTAACAATAACGACAACGATAATAACACTTTCATTTTTGTTATCATTATCAATTGTAATTTTCATTATTGCAATAACGATAACAAAAATGACAATTGTTATCATTATTGTAATAACAAAAATGACATACACACACACACACACACAATAAATATATATATGAGAGAGAGAGAGAGAGAGAGAGAGAGAGAGAATCTAAGCTAAACCTAACCTATGTATAATACAAAATATTCCTATCCTATAACCGTAAGATATATATAATAAAAAGCTTAGTATCTAAATATCTAATCTCTATATATAGGGGTGGGACTTCAGGCAAAAAACCGGATACCGGTTTTACCGTATACCGGTTTCCCAAAACCGGTTTACCAGATTAGAACCGGTATACTGGTACCGGCATTTTTACATTGATTTCAATGGGGAACTGTCCCCATTGAAATCAATGGGGAAAAAAACAATACTTCTCCCTTTCCCCTCCCAGGCTGTGCAGGTGGAAGGGGGGACACCCCCCACCCACCCTGCCCAGCCTGGATTGATTTTTTTTTTTTTTACCTGAAGTCGCTGCTAGTGCAGGCTCCGGGGAAACCCGGAAGTTCCCCGGAAGGCCTAGTAAAGTGCTGAAGCCAGCCAGCGCTGAAGCCTCCGGACCGCCGTGCTGGAGCCACCACCGCCTGGAGCGCAAAAGGTAGGCGATCCCTGGGTGGGGGGTAGGGTGAGCCCTGGGGTGGGGTGTGTGTTAAACCACCCCCCACACCAGGGATCACCCTAGTACCTGCTGGTGCTGGGTCTGGGTCTCTGCCACCGGCACAGCAGCGGCCGGGAGCCCGCACTAGCAGGGACTTCGGGTAAAAAAATTTTTTAAAAAAATCCAGGCTGGGCAGGGTGGGTGGGGGGTGTCCCCCATTCCACCCGCGCAGCCTGGACGGGGGAGGGAAAGTGGTTTTTTTCTTTTTTTTTCTTTTACATTGCGGCCATTCATTTCAATGGCCGCAATGTAAAAAATCCGGCATGGGGAACCGGCACCAGTTCCCCCAATTACCGGATTAATCCGATACTGCCGGTACAGCAAAATACCGGCAGTATCGGATACCGGGAGAACCGAAATTCCCACCCCTAATATCTATATAATATATGGACAGGGGGAGACAGACAGGGGAAAGGAAAAGGAAAACTCAGAGGTATATCTACTAACTCTAATCTATCTCTATTCTATATCTATCAAAGGTGGTAGGGATATATATGGGAGGATTTTTAGTGCAAGCACCAGAAGATTCTGTAAATTCACCCTGACAGAGCAATAGCTAACACAGCCCAGCCCTGCAGTATAAAGGGTGGCAGTGCCCTCCCGCAGAGCTCCCCTGATTGGTTCTGGGAGGCAGGAGGCATTGAGGAATCACAGGGTGCCATTCAACTGCCTGGGACCTGATTACGCTGCTCATTGACCAGCAATTACATCCACCAGGTCCTTCCCCTCCCATCACAGGTCCTGTTCAAGAGTTCAACATTGTTTCTGGCTTTGAGATGTCTGCTCCCTCCTCCCCTCACCACATTTCCCTCCAGAAACACCTGCCAGGCTGCTAGGCAATAACAAAATGAATAACGACTTTTGTTATCGTTATTGATTTTATTATTTTTGTCATTTTTGTTATTGCAATAACGATAGCAAAAAAGACAAATTTAGTTTTCATTATTGATATAATGAAAATGACATGCACACCCCTAAAAATTACTGAAGTCACAACTGGCTCAGTAAACCAACTGTGGACCACTTTACATAGTGGCCTTAAAACTATAGCTTTGTGAGCCAGCACATTAAGGGACCAAGCTATTTGGATTAAATATCTCAGATAAATGGAGAGCTCAATAAATCAAATTTACCATGGAATCCATGGAAGGAATGGCTACGCCACTGGCCTATGATGGGATTCAAGACCTTTCTCTACTACAGTCTTCTTGTGATAGACCCTCGCCGCCTGTCCTCCACCTTTGACTCCCTCCTCAAGCCCCCCTGTCCTCCTTCTCCCTCTTCCCTTTCTGCTCAGGATCTTGCTTCCTTCTTGACCTCCAAGATAGACAAGATTCACTTCAACTTCATTTCCCACTCCTCTCCTCTTCCTATTCCCTCCCCTCTCCCTTCGCCCCCTCCTTCTCTCCTGTCCTCCTTCCCTCCCGCCTCCCTTGAGGAAATCTCCTCCCTGCTCTCCTCCTCCGACCCTTCCACTTGACCCCATCCCCTCCCACCTCCTGACCTCCATTGTTTCCACTGTCGCCCCTTCCCTCCTGCACATCATCAACCTCTCCTTCTCTACTGATTCCTTCCTATCCGCCTTCAAGCACGCCACTGTCTCCTATTCTCAAAAAGTCCACTCTTGACCCCTCCAACCCTTCTAACTACCATCCTGTCTAACTCCTTCCTTTTGCTTCCAAGCTTCCTGAACGTGTTGTCTACTCCCGCTGTCTTGACTTCTTCTCTGCCAACTCCTCCCTTGACCCCCTCCAATCTGACTTTTGTCCCCTTCACTCTACTGAAACTGCTCTCACTAAGATCATGAATGATCTTCTTGTGGCTAAATCTAATCGCCTCTATTCCATTCTTGTCCTCCTTGATCTCTCTGCTGCCTTCAATACTGCTGACCACTCACTCTTGATGGACTCACTTCACTCCCTTGGCTTCCGTGGCTCCCTCTGTTCCCCTTCCTTTGTCCCCTCCCCGCCCCCATCTCTCAGATTGTAAGCCCTAGGGCAGGGACCGTGTCTATTCCATTACTTTGTAAAGCACAGGTACATTGCTGCTGCTATATAAATGCTTGCTAATAATAAATAAATAATAATAATATGCTGTTCAAGTACCTTGTCCTCAGTTCCTTACCTGAGAAAGGAGGATAATGTTCCTTTATTTGCCTGACATATTTCCCCCACCATCTGTTTGAGGCAGGGATTGTCTTTTTCCATGTGTCTATACAGCTCTTGGTGCTATTTTCCATGGTTTATTTATATCCCGCACTCTCCCAACCTAAATTAGCTCGAGGCGGCTCACAATAATATTCAATCAAATAATAGTTCCTGGGTTTACATCCCATACAAGGGACCCCAACACAATAATACATTATAATAACAGCTCAAAAAAAAAAAAAAAAGCCCTTAGCTACCCCCCACAATTCCATTTAACATAGTTACATTTTATCATCTATACATAATAGTCACCCCAATACTCTCTACTGGTACTATCGCATGCGGCTCCCTGCTCACACCAGGAAGTCAGCTCCAAACACTAATTCCGTCCCTCCCCTGCTGCCCCCAGGCAGTATCCTCGTTCTCTACCCCTCTCTCACCGGGGGGAGAACTTCTCACCAACTCCACCAGAAAAAAGCTTACATCATTTAAACCAACCAACAGCCCCTCTGCCCCAACCTCCTGACCCAGTCGAAGGGCACAGCCAAAGGGCAAGCCCCTTTGACCGTGCCCCTTCGACCCGCGCCCCCAGCATGCGCCTCTGGCATGGCCTCCGGCTGCCCCTGGTGACGTGGGGCATGTAGGTGCCATTGAATATCTAGCATAAAGTACCACTGGGGCACATTGGAAAATCCTGTGACAGAAGCCAAAGTGAGGCCTTTTCAGCTGAATGAATATGCCGAATCAGTGAAATTTGTAAATCTTTGATAATGAGCATTTAAAGGGCGAAGCCTAATGAAAGTCTCCAGAAACATGCTGCAAATGAAGGCAGGATGCGCTTTTTAATTAAAATTCGGATGCCTTTTTATCTCTCTTTCCTTTTTTTTTCCTAAAGAGGGGGATTTCTCACTCCAAGGCTTGCGCTGTACAAAAAGCTCGGCTTTAATATTCCCTTTGATTAAGTGGGATTTTTCTTCTCCTTCTTCTGCTGCTGCGTTTTGGGTGTGCGTCAGGATGTTGTAATATTTGTCTAAGATCTGAAACAGGGGCCCCTGCTGGGAGGCAGGCAGGATGCGTGAATATGGGAAGAAGGGAAGAGGAGGGGGCGGGATGCATGACATCAAGGCTATTTATGTGAAAGTCAAAAAGACCAAGGAACTCTCTGTCACTCACACACACATTATAAAACTCTGAGGCCGTGAGCCCCATTGTCAAACTTAAGGCTGGTTCGTAAGGGTATAAAAATGAAGGGGGTAGGGTAGAAGGACATGACTTTCCCTAAATTTGGGGGACAAGGGCTGGTCCCCTCCCCGTGATCTCTGCAGCTATGAGGGTTCTGTGGGAGTTGAAACTGAGATCCAAATTGGCCTCTGCATCACTGTGTTCCTCAATGGCATTTGAATTTCCTGGAAGCCGAATGACTGGGTGGAGCCATTACCATTTGGGTGGGGCCAAGGGGTCAAGAAGGAGAATTTGTGCCCCCTTACTGCTGGGCTGCATCATCCACATACAAACTTGGATGAAGGTTGGGGCAAATGAAGTTAACAGCACTACCTTGAAGTGAAGACTCTGGATTGGCCAGCAACAGCTTCCCTTCTGCTCTGCCTTTGTCCTCTCCTTGGCGGCCTCCCTCCTCAGTGGCTGCCACACTGAAAGGGCCCAGGGGAGGGAGGACGCTGATGAGGAAAGGGTGGTTTCACACATCCCAACAGCTACAGGATCGGGGTAATTTGGCTTTTTTACTGTTTATTTTTCATGTTTAGACATAAGAGCTTGTGGGGAGCCATCAGCTCCCCACAAGTGGTTAGGTGTGTGTATGGTTCTTCAGCCTGGTGCTCCCTAGGGAAGGGAGTGGACCAGGGGATTCTGGGGAGCAGACTGGAGACTTCCCTCTGTCCACTCCCTGCTGCCATTTCAGTTGCTGCACTCAGTCCTGGAAAACACTGGGCAGAGGCGGCAGGAGCAGCACAGCTGCTGGGATGCTAGGGTGGGAGTTCCACGTAGCCATTGTGACTTGTGCGGTCCTGCTTGGATACCCTATGCCCAACCCCCTTGCCCACAACATGGGCCCAGTGGCTTTTGTGTTGGGGAGGAAGGTATAGCAGGAAAGTAGCCAGCTACTCCACAGCCTCTATTTGGGGGCAGTGCACAGACCTGACAGTGACTTGCGAGTGGTTACTGTTACATCTAAAAAGACTCAAAGGCAGAAAACGGGGAAAGCCGCTGCTTCTTCATGTGAGGTCCTCACTTTCCTCTTCCAACTACGATGCAACATGCAGGTCTCCATCACAACAGTAGCTAGCTAGCTACCCCAGGCTCTGGCCATGCACCATTGCACATTGGGAGTCAATGGTGTTACCTCACTGTAAGAGACAACAGAATCAGAGTTATTATTGCACTGGTGAGCCTTTCTCTAACCGTGTGCCTGTGTCCAGGCACCAGCTCTTCTGTTTTTATCACTCCCTCCACCTCCTGGAGTCATGTGGATCACACAAAAAACTTAACTGACTGTGGAACAAAAATTAAATCTCTAGGCTGTCATGGAAAAATCTGTGAACCTGTATCCTGAAGGCTGAAGTAAGAAATAAAAGAACCCCAAATTGATCTATAAGGCCCTTCATGGTCTGCGCCCCTCATACCTCAGGGACCACCTCACCCTCCGTGCCCCAGAGAGGCTCTTTCGGTCTGCCGGGGGTGCCTTCTTGGGGGTTCCCTGCATTAAGCGGGGGGCCACAATGGAGAGGGCATTCTCGGTGGCCGGGCTGCGCCTTTGGAACTCCCTCCCCGAGGAAGCTCGCCTGGCCCCAAGCCTATTGACATTCCAGCGAAATTGTAAAACCTGGCTGTTCGCCCAGGCCTTGGGGGAGGGGGGGTTAGGGTTTTTCTATCTCCCCTACCCTATTTATTGTTTTATCATGATTCCTGGCCCTGTTTTAATACTTTTAATGTTTGTCTTTTGGAATGTTTGAACTGTTTTAGATGTATTTTATATACGTGGTTGTTTTTATTGTAAGCCGCCCTGAGCTGTTTTAGGAGGGGCGGGGTAGAAATTTGATTGATAAATAAATAAATAAATAAATTCATTCATTCATTCATTTTATTTATTTGGGCAAGGGCTGATTTGTGAGATCTGAATGACTGATGCTGGCAATGTTGCACTTTTGGTGGATTCTTGCCACAACCCCTGCTGCATTGAGCTCCTAAATTATCTCAAAGGGTTAAGTGAGTGAAAAAAGGCAAAGGGTTGGGCTTGCTCGAGGGAGTAGCAAGAAGCTAAGAGCTGATTGATTTTGAGTGAATAAGTGGCCTTTCCATTTGTGCTTTCTCTACTCTCAATTAACTAAGACTTGTAGCCATCATATTTGATTCTCGTTACTTATTTTAAAACTCCTTTAAAAATGTATAAAGGACTTGCAGGGCAGATGTGGGATTGAACAGTTTCGGGGACTGGTGACAAGTAGAGCTGAACTGAATATTAAAAAAGAACAAACACACACACACTTGCCAGATTTGACCCACCTGAACTGAAAGTAGCAACGAGGATGATAACTGCTACTAGGGGTGGGAATATCGGTATCGGATAAATTTGATACACTCGATAAACAGGTGTATTGGATTAATCCGATATTTACCGGTATCGGCATACCGTTCATGGCATTACCGTGGGTTTTTTTACGTTGCGGCCATTGAAGTCTGATACCGGTAAATCCGGTATCCGGTATTTTCCCCGGTGTCCCACCTCTAACTGCTACCCATTTATGTTCTGTTAGGTATCCATTTCAGTTATTTAAGGTTTGGTTTTTCAGTTCGATGATTTCACTTTTGGGGCCCCTTCAGTTACATCATTTTGGCAACATTAGTACTATTGCACATGCACAGTTGCTGAAAACGATGTAAATGAAATACCAAAATGACCACACACAAACCCCCACTGAAATGGATTGACTCCTAAAATGGATATGCAGATACCCACTACAGTTACTTACCAGTACGGCTTGGATCTTTGGAGGGCTACCCGAAAATGCAAATAATATTATCTCCAAATAATAAATCTAACGCCTGTTTCAGCTCATGCTTGTTAGGGTACCCTTCATTCCTCAGTAGCCGAGATCAATGCATCCAAATCAACCAGCATTGCATTAATTTGCAGAGATATCAAAGATCCAAAAGCAAGAGAGACTGAGTTGTCCTGTCATTCTTGGAGGCAGCAATTCCAGCTCCAGATGTATAAATTCACAAACAAACTATGCACTGCATCTGCTGCCCAAGGAATGTCTTAATTATATATGTGTAGAGTCTTAATTGGATACCATTTTGGTATATGAATTGTATTTGTATAGGGTCTTAACTGTATACCATTTTGGTCCCTCTGCTATTAAAAAGGGCATTTATTTACCTTCAAGCCTGTGTTCTTGTGGCGGGCACAGCTATCCAGGGAAAAAGGCTGGGATGGGATCTCTACCAGGGAAAGGATGGGACTTCTCCTTAACCCTGCCCCTCCTTAGTGAGTGGGGCTCTTGGGGATTAGGAACCAGGGACTGGGTCGCCCTGAGTAAGGATCCTTTTTACGCCTCTCCCATTAGGGTCATGATCCAAAAACCCCTTACTCGGGAGTAAGGGCTTTAATGAGCCTGAACTGGAGCAAGTGGTTTGTGGATTGTGACAGAACAGCCTGATCCTAAACCCCATGCACTGTACAAAAATGGTGCAGATGCAACTCATGCACAACCTATGTGGCAAGAATGCAGCATACATGCAACTTGCGCACAGGTGTGTGGAACACATGCAACCCACGCGTGTGAGTTTAGGGGCATCCTTAGACATAACAAAGATTGGGTGTCAAAACCCCTAAGCACGTGTTTGGCCGTTGTGTGTAAACACCATAACAATTCCAACACCAATTTGCCCCACCGTTGAACATGCAGCGTGAACACCATTGCATCACAAGGACAATTTGTGTGTTCTGGCTGAACACGTGGCCTACGTTGTGTCTAATGATATTGTGTGAGGTGTTAGCAGGTACAACACAGGGAACGAGGCGGCAGCACTTGTGTACTGAGATCGGGTTGCGAGCAAAACACCGATTTGCCCCAAGATGGGCTGTGTGTCTAAGCAGCACCACATGGTGAACACAGGGTCAAACCAGTGTTCATATCAAGGTTAAAACGCACATTCAGACACCCATTGACGTTATGTCTAAAGACACCCTAGGATTGGACCCTAAGTGTTTAGATTAAGTTGCTTGGTTTTAAAAAGGTGCTAGGCACTTGCGGCTGCTTCCGAAACCAGTGAGAGTTGAATGTGCTCAGTACCTCCAAATTCAACTCATAAAATCCAGCCAGCAGCAAAATAACACCCCCACCCTTAACATTGCTCCGGGGTATCTAGATCATTACTGATTTAGGACATCCGCTTCCTGAAATGCCATATCCTCTTCCTGGCTTTTCTTTCTGGTCTTCCTTTCAAATACCAACCACTCCAACCTTGCTGCTATATCAACATGACATCTGGGGGAAAGGGCATTAAGAAGTCAAGGGGCAAACTCTCTTGAAGGTTGGCTAAATCCTAAAATAATTGTGAATGGAACACTTATATGGCGCCCACTCTCACTCACCCGTACATATACAGTAAATACAGCACAAGCTACCGCCAAATATTAGATGCCTTCCCATACACTTCTATCAGCTGCATTAAACACAAGTGGGTGAAACCATCAGCCTGGATCTGTGCAACAGGCAACATTTACACAATATGTCAACAACTATCTGGCGGAATTGGTCATCCTTCCCTGTGTAGAAAATAGCAACTAACTCCACGCTCTCTCTCTCTCGCTCTCTCTCTCTCTCTCTCTCTCTCTCACACACACACACACACACACGCACACACACACACACACAGAGGAAGGTCATGCAATAGGCCCACAAAAAAGAACTTCCAAGGCAATTTTATGGTGGCATTTTAAGGCCAGGATACGGTGTACTATCATAGACACGATGCATTTAGTATTAAAAAATGAGGACATAAGAAGAACTGCCATACTGCATCAGACCAAAGATTCATCTAGTCCAGTATCCTGCCTCTGACAGTGGCCAGCACTGAATGCTGTTGAGGAAGTGTACAAATGCAAAGTGACCCTTCTATTCCCTGTTGTTCACTTGCAGTTTCCAGCAGTCAGAATTTTTGTCCCCATAATTATGTGGTTAATAGTCATTGATGACTCTATAATAGGGCTCAAATAAGATTTCATCCATTTGAGTAAACTTGATGAAATCCTAGTTATTTCCTTGGGATGAACTGAGGACCTCGGGATACCCGCAATTTCTTGCTGAATTTTCAGTGAGACATTTTTAAATATTTTAAAAAATCATTGCACATGTGGAAATGGCCACTAGGCTGTCTTGCGCATGCAAAAAAAATGACCGCTGCCGTTAACTCTTATTCACGCCTTCATCACCTCGAGGCTAGACTACTGCAACGCACTCTACATGGGGCTTCCCTTGGTTCTGGTCCGGAGGCTGGAGCTGGTGCAGAATGCGGTAGCCCATCTCCTGATGGGGACGGGTCGGTGGGAGCACATAACACCTCCGCTCCGCACTCTGCACTGGCTGCCTATAGCGTACCAGGCCAGATTCAAGGTGTTGGTGTTGATCTATAAAGCCCTATACGATCTGGGCACCTCATACCTTGGGGACCGCCTCGCCTTCCGCGCATCAGGGAGATACCTGCGGTCTGCTGGGGGCGCCTTCCTGGAGGTCCCCCGTGTTAAACGGAGGACCACAATGGAGAGGGCATTCTCGGTGACCGGGCCGCGACTCCGGAACTCCCTCCCAGAGGAAGCTCACCTAACCCCGGGTCTGATGGCTTTTCGCCAAGCCTGTAAGACCTGGCTGTTCGTCCAGGCCTTCGGAGGGAAAGGGAGGGGGGATTTTGGGGGTGGGGTGGGTTTAATCATTTATATTTTATGATGTTTTTATGTGTTTTATTATTGTTTTATTTGTTGCGAGCCACCCCAGGATGCCGTGGGCATGTGGGGTGGCCAATAAATACAAATAAATAAATAAATAACCAAAATGGTGGCGACGCTATTGCTGCCATTTTGGTTAAGGGCAGCAGCCATTTTGTGCATGCACAAAACAGCCTAGCAGTCATTTTGTACCTGTGCAGTGATTTTTATTTATTTATTTATTTCTCGCCGAGAATTCATCCCGGGCTCAGGCAATTACCAGGAAATTGATCCTGGTGCCTGAACTTGTGAGAATTCTCACACACTAAAAAAGAAAAATAGCTGCTCGTTCAGCCCTACTCTGTAAGTGATAGTGACAGCATGGCTAAGAGACACTCATCTACATCGCTGAAGGCTGGAGGAGTTCAAGTCCTTCTTGGTCTTACACTGGATGGGTGCCTCTAGTCGACCCAGCTATGGGTGGGTACATGGTCCATTAGGGTTGGGTGAGTCAAACTCCCTTCCCTTGGAGGCTCGCCTGAGCCCTAGTTTGAATGTCTTCTGGAGGCAGCATAGGACCCTTTTATTTGGCCAGACATTCAATGGCTGGGGATAGGTTGTGGGGAGGGCGCTGGGGTGTTTTTAGTTTTGTGGGGTTTAAATTATTGAATTTACATTTGTATTTTATATGTGTGTTGTGAGCTGCTCTGAGCCTTTGGAGATAGGGTGGGATATAAATCTAAATAAATAAATAAATAAATATAAAAGCAATCAGATGTGGTGCTGGCCAAATCATTTACATATGCACCATAGGCCACATAAAATGGTGTGCTTTAACCACGTCAGCCTGATGGCCCACACGGTTCAGTGGCCGAAGCATGGACCTTTGACTGGACTTTGACTGGATGGACCTTCCAAGAACTTATCCAATCTTTCTCTGAGCTCAGTTATGCTATTGGCATGGCAACCGAGTTGAGTTCCATGGTTCAGTTGTGGGTTGCATGAAAAAGTACCTCCTTGTGTTTAGGCCTGAAATACACAATTGCAGTGAATGCTGTTTCCAGCGGAAACAGGTCATTTGGCTTCATTCACGCGATGAGGAAACTTAACGGCTTTTTTGCTATTTTTTATTAGTTGAATACAGCATGAACTGAGCTGGTGCCAACTATGCTTAGCAGCTTATGCTTTATATACCCGCTAAGTTCTTGTTTAACGTGTATATGCAGCCATTGGGTGAGGTCGTGCAGAGCTCTGGAGTTCAGTGTCATCAATATGCAGATGACACCCAACTCTTATCTCTCCTTTTCATCGGACCCAGGCCCCGCGGTCTCACTGTTTACAAGATATCTGACTGCTGTGGGAGACTGGATGAGGGTGAGTAGGCTGAAGCTGAATCCCGACAAGATGGAGGTGATGCTAGTGGGGGAAGGCGGTGGATGTGGTGGCCCCCATCATTAACGGGCTTCATCCCCCACTGGTTCCCCAGGTTCAGAACCTGGGAGTACTCCTTGACTCACAGCTCTGCCTAGATGCCCAGGCTGGGGCTGTAGCGAGGAGTGCTTTCCGTCAATTACATCTGGTGCATCGGCTTCGGCCATATATCCCAGTATCCGACCTGACCACTACCATCCATGCTTTCGTTATCTCAAGACTGGACTATTGTAACGTGCTTTACGTGGGGCTGCCCATGGTGACAGTCCAGAGACTGCAGGTGGTGCAGAATGCGGTGGCCCTTCTCCTTATGGGGACGAATCACAGGGAGCACATTACACCTGTGCTCTGTTCTCTGCACTGATTGCCTATAGACTTCCGGGCCCAATTCAACTTTATAGGTTCTTACCTATAAAGCCCTATATGGCTTGGGCTCCATTTATCTGTGAGATCGTCTCACTCCCCGTGCCCTTGATCAGCCCCTGGCATGCGGTCAGCCGGGAGCACCCTTCTTGACATCCCCCAGGTATGCTGGGGGACCACGATGGAGATGGCATTCTTGGTGGACCTTCCTTCCTTCAGACATCAATGCAAGACCCAGCTGTTCTGCCAGGCTTTTGGCAAGGGAAATTTGTCCCTTTTTTTTGTCATTAACATGACTTAATGGGGAAGAGTCGACATGGATTTAGCAAAGGTAAGTCATGCCTCACTAATCTATTGGAATTCGTTGAGGGTGTAAATAAACATGTGGACAAGGGAGACCTGGTAGATTTAGTGTACCCGGATTTCCAGAAAGCATTTGATAAGGTCCCACATAAAAGACTCTTGAGAAAATTAAAAAGTCATGGAATAGGAGGTAGTGTCTTACTGGTTAAAGAATAGGAAGCAAAGAGTAGGACTGAATGGTCAGTTTTCACAATGGAGAGATGTAAAAAGTGGTGTGCCCCAGGGATCTGTACTGGGAATGGTGCTGTTGAATGTATTCATTAATGATCTGGAAAAGGGTGTTAAGAGTGAGGTGATCAAATTTGCAGATGACCTAAGTTATTCAGAGTAGTCAGAACATGAGCAGACTGAAGAACTTCAACAGGATCCTATGAGACTGGGTGCCTGGGCATCTAATTAGCAAATGAGATTTAATGTGGACAAGCGCAAAGTGATGCACATAGGGGAAAATAACCCAAACTATGCGTACGCAATGCTGGGTACTAAGCTAGGAGTTACCACTCAGGAAAAGGATCTGGGAGTGA
>QEPC01010332.1:1599144-1632262 GCA_003113815.1 Sphenodon punctatus
CTCCCCACAACCATCACCTCCATCTTGTCAGGATTAAGCCTCAGGCAGCTCGCCCTCATCCAATCCCTCACAGCGGACAAACACCGGGTCAGCACCGAGACTGCCATGCCTGAGTCAGAGGAAAATGAGAGATATAACTGGGTGTCATCAGCATATTGATGACATTTCACTCCATACTCCCTAACAACCTCTCCCAGAGGCTGCATATACACATTGAACAAGAGAGGGGATAAGATGGAACCCTGCGGTACTCCACATGTGAGGCCCTGGGGGGAAGATAAAAACTCCCCCAGCACCACATGCTGGGTTATCCCGGCCAGGAAAGAGTGGAACCATTCAAGAACAAGTCCCGCCAATCCCTGCCCGGTCCTGCAGCCGAGTCACCAACAACTCATGATCAATGGGATCAAATGCAGCCGAGAGATCTAATAGGATCAGCAGGGTCGAACGACCCAGGTCCAACTCACGGGAGAGGTCGTTGGCCAAGGCCACAAGTGCAGTCTTCGTGCCATAACCCGGGCGAAAGCCCGACTGTGAGTGATCGAGAAAGTTAACCCTGTCCAAATGCCCCTGAAGCTGCTGAGCCACCACCCATTCAAGAACCTTCCCTAAAAAGGGAAGGTTAGAGACTGGCCGATAACTGCCTAGGGCGCTGTCACAAGGAGATATGGGGCTACATGTAGACTACAGGTCTAACAAATATGTAAAACTAAAGGTTAAACATGTATGTAATGTAAAAGCTGAGAACTGGAAACTCACTTCATGTAATCATGTAATGTAAAAGCTGAGAGCAGGAAACTCATTTCATGCAATGAAGAGAGACAAAGAGAAACCAAATGTGTATTTGGAGACATCTGACACCTCTACAAGAGCCAGACATACACCTTTGAGTTGCAAATGAAGTTTGCCTGTGGACGTGACTAGAGGCATGGACACTCACCGAGTGGGAAAGTCAAACAAAGGGCCCTGAAAAGCTATTTAAACTGAGAGACAAGACAAAGGGAGGTTGGTTCCTGCTATCTCTCAAAGCAGAGAGCTCCATCTACTTCTTGCAGCCAGGGAAGGCTGTGCCAGGTGAACTATGAAGTAAAGACTTTCTTGGGAAACTCTCTAAGACTGGAACCCAGTTAGCCTTCCACCGCTGGCTGAGAAGAAACTCAAGTGCATGGACTATTTTTTAGGGTAAGACCTAACTAGGGAGTTACCCAGTATAGACTAGGAATGTGTTATTTACTTTTGTGTTTATTAGCCTCTCTGTGTTCAAACAATCTTTGCTTATGCAAACAATAAACTTTCTTCTTTATTAAGAAGTGTTTGCTGTGGTCTGCATATTAGGGGAACACAATCTGAGGATCTTGACCCCTCAAGCTGTTGCGAACCCAAAGAGAGAAAGAGTCTATGAACGGGAAGTCTCTGGGAGTTTGGGAGACAAAAGGATTATCCCTGTTGCAGGACTGGATCAGCCAGAGATGGGCAAGGATCTAGTTCACAATAGGTGGCTCGAACAGTCCCAAGATCATCCCCTGCATCTGAGGGCAATACCACCCGAAACTCATCACATAAAACAGGACAAGAAAGGGCTTCTACTGCCTCTGACCCGTTCCTTGCTGAAAAAGTTGCATTAAACTATGGTGAATTTGAGCAATTTTATCCTCAAAAAAGTCCACAAACAAATCACAGCGAGCATTCGATGGTTCTATGTCCAGGCGGAGGGAGTCTGGACTGACCAACCCCCTCATCACCTGGAACAGCTCAGCTGGGTGGGACTTAGAAGACGCAATGAGGGCAGCAAAGAAAACCCTCGTTGCTGTCCGCACCGCAACAGCATAGGTACATAATCAGACTCTATGCCGCAACCGGTCAACTTTAGTACGCGAATGATGCCACCGTTGGTCTAACTGCCGCTTTCTGCTTCATCCACCGCAGCTCCCCGGTATACCACAGGGAGCTGCGTTGTTGGCAATTTGGGAGAGGACACCTGGGAGCCATACAGTCGATGGCCTCTATTAGCACAATATTCCACCTGGACACGAGGTCATCAAGCGAGCGGCCATCGAGGTCAGAGGAAACATCCCCTAAAGCTATCTGGAACCTATTGCCAGAGGACGTTGGTCAGTAGTATAGCTGGGTTTAAAAAAGGACTGGATAAGTTCTTAGAGAGTAGGTCCATTAATGGCTATTAACCAAGTAGCTTATGGGATGAACTTCTTACTATCGGGAGCTGGGAGTGAACAACAGGGAATGGATTGCCCATTGTGACTGTTGGTTCTTCTCCCATGCGATTGAAATTGGCCACTGTCAGAGACAGGATGCTGGGCTTGATGGACCATTGATCTGACTCAATATGGCACTACTTATGTTCTTATGTTCTTAAGGGAGATGGGGGAGGGGGGTGTTATTATTTTTGGCGGGGGGTTAGGGTGGGGTTTTAAAATGTGTTTATTTGATGTCCCTCTCCCCACTTTGGGGGGGGGGGGGGACTGTGTTTTCCCTCTTTTGTTTTTGTCCCTTTTTGTTGTTATTTGATTATGTATTTTATATATTATATATTTCCAAGGGTGGTAGGCTTTTTTCTCCGGCCTTAAGGGTCTTCCAAAAGAAAGTAATTCCAAAGCTCTCCTATGGGGTACAGATCTGGGGCTATTCCCTGGAAATGTCTCTATTAGAGTCCTTGCAGACGAAATTTTTGAGGAGAATATTGGGGGTTCCAATGAGCGTTTCCTCAGTGCTGGTAAGATTGGAAACAGGTTCTCTCCCTTTAGAATCCTGGCTGAGGAAAGGCTTATTATGTTATGCCTTAAGATTAGATAAACCCCCTGAAGACTCAATAGTTCATAAATATTGGGAGGCTGAAAATGTGTCCATGAAATCCCCTTGGGGGTCCTTTGTTAAAACGCAATTAAACATTTTGGGTTTGTCGCTCCCTTTTCTGACCCAATTTTCTCCCAAGGAAGGGGGTAAGATGTTAAAGGAAAGGATTTTTGATATGGAGCTACAACTGGCAAGGGGTCAAGCTGCTCTGGTCCATACCTCACCAATGTATGCGCAGATTCTACCTCCTAAAGAGGGTTGTAGTTATTTGAGGGAAATGTGGGACTACCAACATAGGCGAGCCTTTACAACCCTGCGGTTTCAGGTGTTTGAATCTGCAGTGACGCTAGGAAGGTATGCTGGCAAGCCTTACGACCAAAGGAAATGTATATGTGAGGAGGATAACGTGGAAGATCTGTTCCATTATATCCTAGGTTGCTTATTGTATAAAGTCCCCAGACAAGGAATGAGGAGAGAAGTGAGACTTTCGGTGTTCCTCTCTCCGGCTGATTTATTGATTTGGCTCTTAGCAGACAGATATTCCCGGATTTCAGGATCGGTTGCCAAATTTGCCTTTAGAGTCTCCATTTTGAGGAAAAAGTTCTCCCAAGTTGGTAAACCTACGGGTCCAAACTAGCTGATATAGGTCTGTTGTATATTATGGAAGACAAACGTACACTGGAAGGTAAATCAAGTAAAGCTACGTATGTGATGAATTTTTAGTTATTATTTATTTATTGTTGTTTAATTATTTATTTTTATTGTGTATATTGAAAATTGTATTTTCCTTTGTAAAATTTGTAATGGCAATAGCCAAACGAATAAATTGAAATTGAATTTAATATTATATATTTTATACTGTAAGCTGCCCCGGCCTGCCTTTTAAGTTTTTTAAATAAACAAAATAATTAAATAAGTGATGCAAAAGTGCTGGAAACTAGTGGTTGCTACAGCAGAGGGGGGAAGGGAATTTCTTGCTTATCTTTAGAGGAGAACAGCATTGACAAAGTGGAAACCCCACTCACAACAGTGTGGTGGGAAGGGGTCACTCAGAGACACCGGGCATGAGTTTGCAAGAGTCCTTCTGCATTGAGCTTGGCGAGAGTCAATCTCAAGGGCCTGAGCAGGCTCTAGAAGATCTCTCCCCTTCCACACTGACCCGGATGGCCAGAGGAACATCTCTAATGGTCAGGACCCAACCTCCCATTGCGTGGAATAAGGGCTCCTCACTGCCCCAGGACACCATGAAGCTGAATGGGCCGTATGACCCTAACACCGTCTCAGAGAAATCCTTAGGGTTGTTACCTACATCATTATCACTGACAAAAAGTGGCAGATTCACCCAGCTGCCCTCTGCTAAACCCATCGCTGCTCAGAAAACTCATCATCACAGGTTGCCAAAACCCATTTTAAAATGTTAAAATAAGATTAACGAAAGTCAGACCCTACTAAAGCTTTGTCTGTAGCATCTGAACCTTCGGGTCTTAAGCTTTCCATTCAATTATCATTGAAGTGTCAGGCTCAGTGGGCTACTGGGTTGTAAAATCCACTCCAGACTTGAAAAGTGTCAATAATAATAAATAATAATTAATAATAAAAATCAAGCGAGGCTGATGGAACCAGGGCACCTTAGCAGCACTAGCCACACAGGGTCCAGTGGGGCCAGCAGCCAAGAGACAGAAAAACAGACAGACGAGAAAATCCTTGTCTCAGTTATGACCTTGATAGTACTTCAGGTGAAATAATATTTGAAATTTCTTTGCTGCAAGACCAAAATTAAGTACTCTGCTCTTTCACCTTAATGAGCACTGTGAAGGAGCCCTTTCCTCCTTCTGTCCTCTGGATAATTAGGTTAATGGTGCACTCTAGGTGTGCTTTAATATATTAAGGTTCACAAGAATTCACTGCACTATTGGCTAATGTCCTCAAAGAGAGTGGGATGTGAACTAGTCAGAGGAATCATTTCTGTCATAGACTGGATGTAGTAGCAGCAAAATGCCCTAGGTCTTAGTCGAGAGATGCATAGGCGTGCCATGCACCCTACAGACACCCTGAAAGAATAAACTGTTTCAACTCCAACTTGACAATTGCCTCACGGTACAATGTGGCAAGGCTGCAACAAGATCACCAAAAAAACCCAACCCCCCCGCCTCCCATCATCACATTGTAGGTGGCTGGCTCTGCTGTGATGCAATATTGCACAGATGTATAGTAGTTTTCATAAGGTTTTCATCTGGGGGACTGTGTCCTGATCTGGACACCAGGTTTTAAGAAAAACATGGGATGAATTGCAGAGGATGCAGAGCAGGGTATAGCATAACCAATGGGGGGTGAGGAGGTGCTAAGGTGGCCTCTGCCTCTCATTCATTTCTCTCCTTTCTTTGCCTGATATTGCTCTCCACCTAGTTGTGCCCCCGAATCAAGGAACTTGCCCCCCATCGGAGAGACCTTGGTTCTGCCACTGATTCAGAGGAGAGTAGGAATGTTGACGAACGGTTCAGGATACAAGTCATATGGGAAGAAGTTGAAGGAATGAGATATTATTGACCCTAGAGCAGTAGTCTCGGACTTTTGCCTGGGTGACCCCATTTGGGTTCTCAAATATAATCTCATGACCTCACTGACAGCAGCAAAGCTTTGTTGGAAATACATTCCTTTGGTTGCATCCCCCCTAAGCACCTCATCCTGTTTGTTTGCTAGAAACACCAGGAGTAGACAGACAGATCAGGGAACCCTTCCCCCATCCTATCTGTCCTACTCCTGTCAGGACCTGATTGGTCAATCTCCTCCCCCAGGAGATTTCTCATCTCTTTGTGTCTCAGAGAGCTTCCTTCCTCCCTCTTGAACACACCTAGTCTTAGGACTTAGCATAGATGTAGGCCTTTCCTATCCTACATGTATTTCCTAATAAAGCTACTTAAGCTTAAGTATGCTTCCTGCCTGCTTATTGATGATTAGCTACTCACACTCCTCTGTAAACTCTGCATTGGGCAAATGGATGCAATGATCTCACAGTCCTTGCATTTCCAACAAGTTTTACACAGTATATCAAATACAAATTGAGATCCTGACCCCCATTGGCAGATGGACGTATTCCACTTGGGGCTAAGACTCTCACATCACTTTAAATGAGGCGCTGAAAAGCACCTCCTGAGCCCCGCATTGAGAGAAAAGCCACGCGGGGAGAGTTTACACACTCCCTGCGCTGCCGGAAGTGACGTGCTCCCCGTTGCTGGCAGTGGCAGCGACTGGAGATGCGGTGCTTTGAAGAGGTGTGTTCTGAAAGCCTGAAAAGTGAGGCTTTCAGAACACGCCTGCAACCTGAGTGGCTAATGGAAGTTGGACCCCATCAGTAACAGGCGTCCTAGGACACCCAGGTCAGAGGTCTGGCCAGCCGTCATCACTTCAGCCTTGTCTGGATTCAGCTTGAATCAGCTCGTCTGCATCCTATCCCCAATGGCAGCTAGGCACCAGGAAAGCCTACTAGCAGGGAAATGAAAAATGGATTTCCTTTGCTCAGATATTATTCACATTTTTGAATGGCGATTCAAATAATATCCACAACCCCAAAAGATATTTGCATATCTGCTTATCCCACTATATTGGTTCAGTTATTTTGTGTATTCCAGTATTTTGGTTATTTAATTTCAGTATATCAGTTACTTTGTTTTAGCTGGTGCGTGTGCATAATTGTGCCAAAACTGAGTGTTTTTAGACAAGTGCCTCCCCACCCATTACCCACCCATCATGCATGTTGCAGGGCTGCATTGGTGCCCTATGCAACCCTGGGTGGGTAATGGGTGGGGAGGCGCTTGTCTAAAAACACCCTAAGTAACCAAAATACCCAACATATCCAAACTAGTCAAATATCCACAATGGATAGCCTACAAAAAAGAAATAACTAGTAGTTACTGGGGCCGATTCAAGGTACACGCACCAAGCACAGGATGCATGTGTAATCATGTGCCCAGTCACACCAAGTGTATGCTATATATGCACTGCCCATGATGCACATCATGTGTGCCCATTCTGCACAAGGGACGCAGGTGGTGCATGCATGCAGCCTACACACAGTGAATGCAATGCATGCACCTTGGAGTGGGTCCATTCTCAGACCCTTTTCAAACAGGCTGGTGGTGTGGGAGGGATGGGTGCAAGCCACGGCGGGTGGGCGGTGCATGGGCGGCCCGTCATGTGAACGCCCACCCACCTCCCCCTATCTTCATGCATGGAGCATCTGCCACTGGCGCCCATTGCTTCGTGCACAGGTGGAGGCGGGTGGGTCGTGGGAGCACCCACCCACCTGCCGCGGTGGTTGCACGGACACCCCCCCCACCCATACATGTGGGCGAGGTGGGGGTGTCTATGCAAAAAAGGCCTCTGTTTTGTCAGTTCTGAGTTGGATAGAGTGAATTAATTTGTCGAATATGTTTGCTTGTTAGATATTCTTCCCACTGCTAATTGATGAATTTGATCAGCTTTAACTGAGAGATTTAAATGCCCCCCCATTGGTTCACAAATGCCAATTCTACAGCACCCTCATTTCTTTTCTTTGTGCTTTCCAGCAGGGTATAATTTTGTTTTTATTCTGCTGTTCTAAAGTAAATTGCAATCACTACGGTATGCAGTTGATTTTCTTTGCAGCAGCAGAGGGGATTTAGCCACTCGTCTTCCATTCAAGCTGATGGCAGGTGTGTGTCCGACTCCCCTCCACTGTTTTGAAAGTCCCAGCCTCTGTCTTTAGCTAATTTCAAACTTTAACCAATATCCGCCATGCCAATCACTGAATTCGTTTAAGCTACTAGAAAGCCGGCACGTATGGAGAGTACAGTTCAATTCCAGATCTATAAAGTACCATTTCCCCCCTTCTATAAATATAGAAGTTGGGTAATTAGTAGCAGCTGCAACCCAGGTGGCTGTTCAGTTTTCCCACTCCATAATGGACACTGGCAACTTGAAAGGAATTCATCAGTTCCCCAAAATAAGTTAGAGGCAGTTTCAGAGGTTACTATTGCCCCTGGATACCCCCAGCTAATTTTGTTGTAATTTTATACATCATGGGAGCAATCCAATGGCCCACGAACACCGATCATGGGTGCCGTGCTCTGGCCAGAACGCGTGTGGTCAGGGGCGCATGTGTGCACATGTGAGCATGCGTGTTCTGGCTATGCGCCGTGTGTGGGGGTCATCATACATCGGCTGTTGGATTGCTCTCCATGTTTTCCTACTTTTAAAATGTTATTTTCCCCTTCTTTAGGGGTATAGCAAGGCTGTGCCCAGGCAGAGTCTCCAGGGTAGAGGGCAGGGCTTACCTTGGTGGGGCAAGAGCCCCCTTCAAGATCCAGCACTCCACTCCCCACCCACTCTGAAATATTTCTTCTTGCCGGGGCCCTTTGCAAGCAGCCTGAACACCACTAGGACATTTTCAGAATTGGTGGGAAATGGGGGCAGAGGCTCCTGCTTCTTTCCCCGCCCACCCTGGAAAATTTCTAGTGGTGCTTGAATCACTAAAGCCCTTCCCCTCCCTCCCCACCCCAAAGTGTAGGTCCAAGGCTCAACTGAACCCTCTTTTTCTATGTTAGCTATACCACAGCTCCTATTGTCATGTACAAAGACAGAGGGCATCTTTAGACATAACAAAGATCGGGTGTCAAAACCCCTAACCATGTGTTTGGCCTGTGTGTGTAAGCAGTGTACCATAACAATCCCAACACCAATTTGACCACCCGTTGAACACGCGATGTGAACACCTTGCATCACAAGGACAATTTGCATGTTCCGACTGAACACGTGGCCAACATTGTGTCTAATGATGTTGTGTGGCATGTTAGCAGGTACAAAACGGGGAATGAGGCAGCAGCGCTTGTATGCTGAGATCGGGTGGTGAGCAAAACACCAATTTGCCCTAAGATGGGCTGTATGTCTAAGCACATGGTGAACACGGGGACAAACTGGAGTTCATATCAAGGTCAAAACACACATTCAGACACCGATTGACGTTATGTCTAAAGACACCCTCAGACACTGGCTGAGACCCTCTCTTCTTCCCATTAAAGTGATAAGTAACCTTCCCACCGATGCTGGTAGAAGCAGGCACTTCTTGGAATGAAATAAGTGATGGACCCTCTTGTGGGTGGTCTAGGCACAGCTGGTCTAGGGGAAGGGGGGACAAGGTGACCTTTTAATGTACCTTCCAACCCTACGAGGCTATGGATCTGTGATGGAGTGAACATAACCAGACACAATGGCTGGGATTTCCCAAAGAGTTCTATAACAGGATCCTGGGACTTGGGGTAAGACGTCTTCAAATCCAGTCCCAAAGATGCATGCCCCCATGGGATCTTCACTGCATGCCTTTATTTCAGTCTCCAACACAGTCCACATACACAGGGGTCCGGGTGCCTCCCCTTAAGGTCCCGCCTAGTGAGGCACAGTCCCTCCCGGCCAGGTATCACACCTGTAGACCCTTCGTTCCATTCCCAGATAGAGAAGCCTGCTTTCAGGCCTGTTTTCAGGGCTACACACACTACCAGCTCAGTCGCCTATACCCTGTAGCCTATTCATGCAGAGCCTCCCCCTAAGTTCCTCCTGAAGCCTCCCTAGCTCCCTGCCTCAGCCCTCCTCTCTCTCTCTCTCTCTCTCTCTCTCTCTCAGAGCTCAGCTTTCCTGCTTCTGGGCTGGTCCAGCCCAGCTGGCCCCACTCAGACCCAGGCTCTGGAGGCTAGCATAGCGGAGGGCTCCTCAGGGCGCCATCCTGTGCCACCTCAGTGGCTACATCTTCTGGGCCCGTTCTGCCTTCTCTTAAAGGGCCAGGGCTCAGGCACCCAGCCTGTCCCTGCTACAAGCCCAAGCAAATCCCATTAAATGTTAGAGCCAAACTCCCATAGTTGTCTATGAAAACTACCGCCAAGGTGAACACAGCAAGGAAACTGACAAGACAGAGGTGGCAGGATGGAGGGAGGTGAGAGAAGCTGAGTGGGTAGGAGGGAAGGATGGAGGTTTAGGGGGACTGACTGGAGGTAACTAATCAGCAGGCAGAAAATACGTTAAGCTGAAGAGGATGGAGCCTCTATTTCACGCTATTCTGTATGCGGGATGTCTCTTTTCTGAACAGCTCTGGAAGGCTACTCTGTAATTCTCCTGCAGCTCCCTGTTAAAGGGCCACCTCTGCCATCATGTCTATAGCATGCCTACCCACATCCTCAAATTTAAACCCCCCAAGATATTTTAAATTTGCATAAAGAAATATAATGCAGACTGTTGATGGGGTTTCCCCATGACCTAGCAGAAGATTATGAAAACCAGTGGGCTGATGGGAGAATCAGCAGAGCTGGCGGGCAGGTCTGCTGCAACAGCCATTGGTTTAATTCAGTGGTACTGATGTGTGTAATCGGAGAGAGTCCTGTAAGTCTAATGGAAGAGTTAGTCCAGACTAAAGCTGAAATGGGAACTTAATTTAGTACCTGTGAGGAATATCTGCATTTTCAAGTGCCGCATCGGGTACTCGATGGGCTGCCCTGGGACCAGCTGGGTTCCAGGAAACTCAAAAAATCAGTAACTTCCAATACCAATTTTTCAAATTTATGATTACCAATCGGTATAACGGGACATAAAACTGAGAAATTAGTATGAAAAACAAAAAAAATCGGGACCAGAAGTAAAAAAATCGGGACTTCAAGTTGATTTTCCAGGACCAGATGTTGACTTTCCATGACAGAAAACAAAAAACTAGGTGTTGGAAGTCGACATTCCAAGACCATAAGTCAACATTCCGGGACTGGAAGTCGACATTCCAGGACATCAAGTCCCCAAATTGGGTCACAATCAGGTACCAATCAGTAACCGATGTTGTCAGGTCAATTCAGGTACCGGCAATACATCAGATGTATCCATCTTTGCAGGTACTTGTTTCAGTTCTAGTCCAGACCAACTACCTTCTTCCACCTCCTGTTCTCACCAGCAGGGGAAAGCAGAAGTTAAATGGCTCCTCCCCCCTCCGTCCATCCACCCACACCCTGATTTCCCTCCATTCATGTCAGCCGTTTCCTGAACAAGTAGTTTACTAATTGTTTCCAACTTATGGACTGCAAGAAAGCAAATGGCAGTGTGGATGGGTGAAGGGCTGTAAGTGATGTTGCAGAAGTGCGATTTCCTCCATTCAGCACAAATAATAAACTGTGGTATTTACCTTCTACCCCACTTTAACTGTACTTCTTTGTGGAGGTGAGTTGCTTCCCTTTTATTCTCACTTTAAACTGTGCTTGTGAGAGCAAAGGAGAGTTTTGAGTGAGCTTTCCTTTAAAAATGTTTGTGTGACACTTAAGGGCGTTGGCCTCCCAAGCACCTAAATGACTCCAAACATGATCCCCAAGCAATCCACTGGACCACTCCACAGTAAGGAGTTTTAGATCCCTGGCCTCAGGAACACCAGGGCTTTTGAAACACATGGCTGTCAGTTTTCTTCTTCAGACCAGTGTGCAGCCTTCTTGGGGACACTTTAGAAGTCACTACATTCTAGCTAAACCAGAGCTGGCTGCATTTTAACAGTGGGGGAAGTCATCCCTTCGTATAACTTGAGCTGAGCTTGGGAATGACAGGCACTAAATGTAAAGCATTATTATAATAATTACCTAGCTATCTCCAGCATGTACTTTCCATTTGAAATGTGCTACACACTTCAATAAGAATGGGAGCTGACCTTTGTGGGGGATAATTGCCATTATGGATACAGGTGGCATTTGCAGTTGTCTCTATCCTGCCCTCCCTGGATCAGCAGACTCCTCACCCCAACCTGCCTCTGCCACCACTTCTGTGTTCTTGCATATGTCACTGCCCCAAACCCTCTTCATCTCTCCATCACTTTAATTCTTCTCTTTTATGCCTGTCCTCACTCAGCATCGATGATATGAAAAAGCCCAAATAAATGAAATGACGTTTTGAGGCGGCCAATCGGAGCAGGGTTCCTTCTCCCCCTCCCCCTCCTCTCTCTCTTGCTGTCTCTCTTCAACTTGTAATGAAGTTTCTTGTGCTGCTCATTAGATGATAAGTGAATATAGAAAAACCTTTGAGAGAAGGTAATTCCTAGTGTGAGGAAGTGGGGCTGCGGTGCTGGCTGGGCTGCACATTTATAAAGGCAAACTAGGCTCGGCGTCCTGTGGGGATGCTTTGTCAGTCCTTTTATCTCTGAAACCAAAGTTCAAACCGACTTCTTGAGTCAAGAACCATAAAATTATTCTGCTTAAAGAATGATTATTATTTTTTTTTTTCTAAATGCCATCTGTAGAGTGGGATATCTTCATTTATCAGTCTGTGAATTGGTCTGGGCAAGTGTGTGAGAAAATGAAAGAAGTCCTCATTATCTGGTTCCTACTCAGCTTAGCACCCCGTTTGTGTAACTGACTGAATGCATTAGGATTCCAGGGGGTGAATCCTGGTGACTTTAATGGAAATCCATAATAATGGTAACATGTTGCATAGAATATATGATCCATTTCATCTTAGGATCTCAAAGTAATCTTCATATGATTAACTGACATTCACAAGCAGCCTTACAGGTTTGGGAAGTATTATTAGAACATAAGAAGTGCCATACTAGATCGGGTCAGTAGTCTGTCTAGCCTAGAGGTAAGGAACCTCTGGCCTTGGGGCCAAATGTAGCCCTTGGCTAGATTTTATGTGTCCCGTTTCCAGTTCCTGAATCTCTCCCCTGGAATCTCTCTCCTACCACAAAGTACTGAAAAACTGAGTTCAGGGTACAGCTGAAACAGCTAGCACATTGACTACCCACCGGCAGTATCCCAATTGGTGAGTCCCACATCGAGTACCCGAGTCCGTGCCTGAATTCCGATTGGGTACCTGGTTGCCCCAAAATACCGAGTATATCCACTCCTGAGTTACCGATTTACTATTTCCTGATTGGAAATTGGGACAGAAACTCATAAAAATTGGGACAATGATAAGAAATCTGGTACCGGAAGTGAGAAATCTGGTTCTGGAAGGTGTAAAATCAAGACCAAAACCGGTATTTCGATTGATCAGACACCTGATCAGGAACTAATCATATAGCACCCAAAATTACCAGGCTGAATTGAGTACCCTAATTTTGACAGGCGTACCTGTTTTTGCAGACATTCATTTCCCCCTATTTAGTGAATTCACAGAAAAAGCCCCGCCCTTCTGCACTAATGGGGACTAATGGTGAACAGTTCTGACTGGGGCTCTGGGCCATACAAGAAGAGGAACTAGGCTCACTTGAGTGCGGCAAGGAAGAGCCATCTGCCACTACCATATTGGAGGATGGTTTATAGGAAGCTAATTCCTGGAGCCTCGTCTGTATTGACTTAAAATGAGGGCCAAGGAAAGCTCTCTTGGGCAGAGGCCTACTGTAGGGACTTATCACCCTCTTTGGAAGCCGGCCGGATGGCACAAATATACACCTGGAGGGGACCTGGGACAGTAAGTGGGAAACCACGGTGTCGATATAAACTTGGTCAAGGTAGATTCCCCAAACCGTGAACCGGCCAACATATTGGAGCAAACTATCCACAATAACAGGGGATTTGAACTGTATCACCAGCTGTTGACTATTGTTGGCAGAAGGCAGAAGGGTAAAACATAGAATATGATCTAAAGGAACAGGATAGTGGATGATATTCAAAATATGACATCTGATATTAGTCTTAGAAGTCCACAAGGGGGAGTGTCCAGAAGACAAGGGAGCTATCTGGAACACTAGTGAGGAAGCCGCTGGTTTGCATATACACTTCTCCTGGGGCCATGACAGCCCTCTGTTCCCTACCAAGGTAGAAAGGGTAGGATCCTGAGTGGCAGTTCCACCGTCCCCCAACGTTTGGCAGGAGACTGAACAACCTTGGGCAGGTTTAGAAGCTGAAAATCCGTGGAAAGCTGCTTTACATGCCTCTACGGTTTCAAGAATGTTGTTAAGCTGGAGGGACTGCGCCAGAAGCCGAGAGTTTAAATCCTCAAGCTGTTTGTAAAGTCTGGATATTGAGTCCCCCAGCAAAAAGCATTGCGAGGCCCAGAGGTCCAAGTCTGGTGCAAGCAGAAGAGGATCCCTGGCAGTATCATTTTCCTTGTCTATTAGGGTACTGCCAGATGGAACCGAGCCCGCCTGCATATCTATCTCTGGGGGCTGCGAATTGGAAACCGTTGACCCCAATAGCATAGGAAAATTTGGTGGAGGCTCCGGGGAAAGTCCTACCTGCTGATTTCTCAAAAGATCCTCCAACTTAAGCTGACGGACAGTAGCCTGAAAGCAAGTAGTCACCCCTTCCTTTTTCCAGGTTTTGGACATAATGTCTCAGCGGGGTGACAAAATCCCTCACACAAAACCCCTGAAACTGATGGACTGCCCCCCCCCCCCTGACCCTTCCTAAGAGGTTCCTACCAGAATACCACAGGTCATCAATCCCAGCCCCTTTACAGGAGCACACCGCCCCCCCTGACCCATAGGTAGCCTCAAACGATCTGGTAAACCAGTAGAGGGTGGAAAACTCAAGACCGCTCTCATGGCCCGAAACCAAAAGACTCTATTCCCCCCCAGGAAGAGACCCAGCCGGGACCTATCCCTAAATCCCCGACAGGCCCTGAAGGGCCCCAAAGGGCCACGCCTTTTAGTCACGACACTATGGCTCATGGCTGCTGTCTCGCAGCCTGCGGCACAACCACAGCTGATGGCCTTAAATGGCCCCGACTCGGCTTCCGGTGGAAGCAGGGGGGGGGGGGGGAGAGCAGGGCATGGGGGGCAGGGGGTGCCCAGGTGAACAATCCCCCCCTCAAAGTACTTTTCTGTTCTCCCCGCAGGTGGTCTGGAGCCTCCTGGTGCAGCAGCGAGGGAATGGAGCGAGCCCAGCAAAGGCAAGCGGCGAGATAGTAAGTAGCGCTCCCTCTCAGCACTCATTTCCCACTACACTCCTGTCCGGGAGCGCCGCTCCTCCTCTGCCACCACCCTCGCCTGCTCATGGCTCCCCTGCTCCTTAAAATGAATCCGCCTCTTTTTCCTGGCAGCCCCCCATGCCTGGAACTCCGTCCCGGAACACATTTGCTCCGCTTCCTCCCTCCAAATCTTCAAATCCCTCCTCAAAACCCACCTCTTCCATCAAGCTTTCCCTGGCTCCTCATTCCCCTCGCCCCCTTGCTGACTTAGCCTGAATTGTCATATCTTGTGTAACATTAAATGAGTAATTACATCTTTGCAAGCCAAGCACGTGCACCTGAGACCTCACAAGTTCGTGTATGTATCCTTGTCTTCTCCCCCTCTTTGTCTCCCCTCCCTTGTCTCTCTTAGATTGTAAGCCTGCTAGGGCAGGGACCTTGTCTCTTTCTTACAATTGTAAAGTGCCAGGTACATTGCTGGTGCTATATGCATGCTTAATAATAAATAATAATAATAATAATAATAAAATGCAGTCAAAATTGTTGCTAAATCTGCTACCAATGTAAAAAGGGGAACACTGGTTTGGAGGAGAGTGGAGAATATGGCTAGCTTGTTGGGGAAGTTGTTAGCTTGGGGAGGGTGGAACGGGTGATGGGTCTGACTTGGGGATCACTGGCTTGGCAGAGGGGAGAATGGAATATGGGACTGGCTCATGTGGGGAGTTACTGACTTGGAGATGGGGCATGGGTCTGGCTTAGGGGTGTCACTGACTTGGGGAAATTGGCCATGGGACTAGGTTCAGGGGAGGTTGCTGGCTTGGGGAGGGAGAATAGGGCATACAGCTGGCTCAGGGAGAGAGTCACTGGCTTGGGGAGGAGGGATGAGGCATAGTTCTGGCTTGGGGGGTTGTCTTCTGGCTCAGAGGGGAGTCACTGGCATGTGGAAAGTGAGGTTCCCTTGTTGGGAATGGGGTATGGTGCTGGCTCGGTTGGGAGAGTGGCACTGGTCACTGACTTGCAGGAAGTGTCACTGGCTTGGAGAAAGGGGAATGAGGCTGCCAAAGACTCACCATGTCTCCCTGGCTGGGCTGGGCTGGGCTGAGCCTGACGTCAGTGCTAGAGACTGCGGTTCTGAGAGCGGCAGCTCCCGCAGGTGGGCAGAGTTCACTACAGGCTCCCCAAGCAGGCAGCTAAGCCGAGAGTCAGAGAGCAGCCCAGCTTCAAGCTGGATATGAGCTGCAGTTTTGGGGATCCAGTTTGAGACCTTGGATATTATGGTTTTCGGGAAATGTTGTGTTCACTTGAAATCCAAATACACAGACCTAGTATTCGTGTTGTGAATATGGAAGCTGAACCTTTTCTGGTTTATTTTGGTTTTATCAAAACCTGAATGCACAGCCCTATCAGAAATGAATCGGACAAAGTGATTCTCCTGCCCCTTAGTACCATGGTGTCATAAGGGGCAGAGCAGAAGGACAAAGGCATTCCCACATCCCTTTTAAAAGTAGCCATGCCCCTATAGAGCACTGTGACCTCACAGTGCTCTTGGGTAGGAGTGTGCAGCAGTTGCCTGTTTTGTTTTTGCTTTAGTTTTAATTTTATGGGTTAAAACCCATCCATTGGGGTTCTGTAGGGTCAGGTCTGGTTGTTGGCCTCTAGGACCAGAATCATGCCCTTCCTTTCTGCTGGAAAGGATGCCAGCTGCAGGAAAACCATTACTGCACATGTGCAAGCTATGGTCTGTTAGCACATGCTCAGTGTGGACCATTCCCCCACTCCCTCTTTGCTGTTATGGGTGGGGAGAGGACCTTGCAATAGAATTTTACATGGGCCCCCCATGGGGCAGAACTCTCTCCTAGCTTTTCCCCCCTCTGCCGTCTATGGGTGTTTTCTGACAAGACACTCCCCATCCACCTCCCACCCACTATACATGTTACAGGGCACCCATAGGGCAACACTGCAGCCCTGCAACATGTATAATGGGTGGGTAGTGGGTGGACAGTGTTTTGTCTGAAAATGCCCTATGTGTGACTTTTCCTTACCCAAAAGTCATTGAAAGATTGCACTGACTTCCTCTAAAGTCTGACTCTCAACTCCTTGAACGTTAGGTCCAAATTCACCTAAACCCTCTAGCATGCACTTGTTACTGCTCAACAGCTGATTAGTCCCACGGAAACTAACAGGGATACTCTCCCACTTAGAACTAGGCAGATAGTTAAACGATTTACTTAAAAAGATGAACTTGGCACAATCCCAATATTGCAAATTCAAGCACTTTCAGCTAAACTAAAATGTTATACGCTGGGGGACAATATACTGAGCACATCAGGAGCTTGGGAGTTGGGGATTTGATCTGCTAATCCAAGGCTGTTTTAGCAGAGGATCGGTAGTCTTCTGAACTGGCCATTCTAATTAGTATTCTCCCTGGCACTGATTCTGTTCAAATATATTGCACACATCAATCACCCACTTACTTGGCTCATCTGTCTATATCACTCGAGCACAAACTTATTGTCGAGTTGTGGGCACTCTTGAAAAAGAGACACAGGGAAGGAGCTAAACTGATTTTGGGTTTGACCTCCCTCTGGCTCTCTATTTAGGAAAATAGCTTACTTCCTTTCCATAGCCATCCATTTGAGTCTGGCCCGTAGAATTGAAAGGCTGCTTGTTTAATTGCAAACACTTTAATATAGATGTCCATTATCTTATGCTAAATTACAGTAAAACATCTCTGGAAGGAACACGATGTGACACTCGCATGGATGCTAAATAAATTTACTGTGATTGGTGATGTGGCAATGAATCTGAAATGAATTTGTAATGATAAGACAATTAATCCCCTACTTTTCTGTGCCTTGAGCTGACATGCAGCCCAGTTCTATTACCTTCATGATGCCATGCTTAAAAAATAGCATAGATTCTGCCTGGGCTAGTCACCTTATTTCAATGAGTGGCTTTCAGCCGGGGAGGTCGTACCAGTTCTTGTTAAAAGAAACTCCCTGTGCAATCCAGAAGAACAGCCTTGCTCCATGCACTATTCCTTACTAATTAATACATACATAAAAATAAAATATTAATACCAGTCAGCAATTTCAAAATATTCACTAGCTGATCTAATTCTGGCCGAGATTCAGCTGTGAATTTTTAATGGCTGTGTATGCGTGCGTGTGTGCGTGTGCTGAAATGCTGTGATGATTATCAAAGTGAAATAATAATTCTTACTGGTGTTACTAACAATAGAAACACAAATTCATAGAATTTAAGACCAGAGGAGACTGTCCTGGTAATCAAGCCTGGGAGACGACGCAGGATACTGAATATATAACATGATGGAGTGGCTGCAACCACAGCCCAAGTAAAAAACCTATCTACTAGAAATGCAAGAAATAATTCATATTTATTTCTACAGTATTTTCAGTGTTTTAAGTGCTTTACAACCATAATTTAGTTAACCCTCCCTACAACCCCGGTGTATTAACAGTCCCATTTTACAGACGCAGAACCAAGGTCTAGAGAGAGTGACCATTGAGCAGGGCAGCACCCCAGAGTCCCATGACTTGGAATTTAAAACCAGTCTTGAAGAGAGTCTTCACAAAACTGCCCCTAGTGGGTCAGACCAATGGTCCATTTTAACCTGGTATCCTTTGGTGGCAGGAGCCAAAGGTGTTCAAAAGTGAGACACATCCTGATTGGCATTTTGGGAAATGACTATATCCCATATTAATATATATGTCTCCCAGGCTTGATTCCCAGGACAGTCTTCTCTGGTCTTAAATTCTATGAATTTGTGTTTCACTTTCTGTTGTTAGTAACACCAGTGAGAAATATTATTTCACTTTGATAATCATCAAAGTGAGAGGCTGGCTAACACAGGGTTTGAACACCGGGTTACTAGGTCTGACTCCAACACTTTATGCACTAGACTAGACTGATTCATGAAGTAGTACTTTCTGAATTAGAGAATCCAATACAAGGATTTGTTTCCTTTAAAGCTATTCAAATTCAGACTTGCTCCCTTCAACAGCTTTCACTTTGTCTCCTATTTGATTACTTCTAGTATGGTTATTTTGACTTTGCCTCAGTCAGTGGTTTCCAAACATTTTTCTGCCAAGGATCCCTCTGACTACATTTCCCAGACCCCTTTCATTTTTATACATATGTTTCATGTTCTTATTATTCTATTCGTTAGGGTAGTTAATTATTTACAAAGATATTTTTGAAATCAAAATTAGACTCAAAGGAACTAAAAGTAGAGTCTGCAATTATTACGCTTCCTTTTGTTTCGCAGCGAGGCTGTGGCTTAACTAAGAAACTTCTTAACGCATTCCCGCCCACTCCCCCACTCCTCTGTCTCTTGTCCAGGAAAGTCTCACCCTAACTATCCCACACAGATCACACCCCTATCCCTCACAGACTCACCCTTCCACAACCCCCCCCCCCCAAATGTGGCACAATAAAAGTTGCAATCTGTAGGAGAGGCTACAGTTCAAACAAAAGACTGTCCTATAAGAGCAGTTAGGAGTAGCAGCAATGTGCCTTCTCCAGGGCAGCAAAGCTTTCTGGCTATGAGCACAGTGGCCATGAACAGCCCAAGATAGAGCTGAAATGGGGAGCACATTTCAATGGTCTGTCGGGTGCCCGATCTGTACCTGTGTACCATGTCAGACACCTGTTATCTAAAATACTGGGAATTAATGTTAATGTATTAATGGCTACCGATTTTCCATTTGACTGACCAATTTCGGTAATGTAAAACCACTAAATCGGTATGGGAGGTTTGCTAAATTGGTACAGGGGGTTTGCTAAATTAGTATAGGAGGTGCTAAATTGGTACATTGGGTACCGATTAATACCCAATGTTACAAAGTCGAATCATGTACCATAATTCCAAGGGTTATAACCCATTTTTATGTGGGGACTAGTTTCAGCTTTAGCCCAAACATGACCAACTCCCTTTACTGGGTACTCAGGCTTCTCACGCTGGTAATGATAGTAATATTATCACTGGGGATTTTTCTATTTTACTATTACTAATGAAGACATGCCCTGTGCTCTTTAGACTGTAAACATTTTGAGGTGTGAACAGTGCCTTCCACAAAGGCCCGTTTACACAAGATGGACTAACGCATGCACACTTGGTGCACTGTGTGTGCATGAGTAGGTGCCACCCGTGTAAACACCATGGCGTGTGGGTGGGCATGCGTGTGCACTCCCGGGTAATATGAATGCACATCCACCTCCACACGTCGCACATGCACGGAGCAATTGGCCAAAATAGTGGTTTCTCCATGCATGGGGATGTGTGGGGATGCAGGATGGGGGTGGGGATTGGTGTGTGACCATGTACACTGCCCCCCTCGCGCTGCCCACACTGCCACATGCACACCCATTTCCATGCATGGAGGAACTAGGCTTGGAGCCCGTTGCCCTGTGTGTGGGGGATGGGAGGTGGATGGAGTTGGGTAGAGAGTGTGCATGCACCCCGTCCACTGTGTTCCCACATGCGCCCACCCATCCCCACGAACCCACTGCAGTGTTCGCACGGGCGCCCCCCCCACCGAACACGTGTGCTGGGGGGGTGGGGAGGCGGCGCCCGTGTGAAAAGGCCCTGAGATAACCAAACCAGAATCATGGGAATAAATATCTGATTTATTTATTTATTTATTTATTACATTTTTACCCAACCCTTCTCCAGAGACCCAGGGTGGCTTACATCATCAAAAAAATAAAATGCAATAAAATATATTAAAATCTGTTAAAACCCCAATATTGTCCCAACCACACACCCACCCCACTCTTTATCCCCACCCAACACCACCCATCATCCCCACAGCCACAGCCCATTTAAAAAGAGCCAATGTGTCTCTCATTTGGCAACTCTAGGCCCAACTGTAGCCTAAATATAAATATTCCAAACTAGTCCATACTAATCCTCTTTCTTTGGCTGGTAGGGATGTGTGAACACTGGGGGGGTTGATGTTCAGCCCATTTGGTGTTTGGCCCCCCCAAAACCGTTCGGGTTCTGGCAGTTCAGCATGAACCTGTTTGGGGGGCCTAAACTGTTTAGGCAGGGGCAGGGGACAGGGGGAACCTGGTTTTCCCTCCCCACTCCAGGCTGTGCGGGTGGAAGGGGTGCCGGGGCTCCCCTCCCCCCCCCCGCCCAGCCTCATAATTTTTTTTTAAAAAAACCCACCCCGGGATCGCCCTACCCGGTGGTGCCGGGGCTCCGGCCCTGGGTCCGGCGGTGGCAACAGCGGTGGCAGCGGGTCCAGCGGTGCTCTGGAGCACTTCAGGCCTCTACTAGGCCTTCTTGGTCACATTACCTGGAAAGCCTAGTAGAGACCTGAAGTGCTCCGGAGCATCGCCGGACCCGCTGCTGCCACCGCCGCTGGACCCGGGACCGGAGCCCCATCACCACCAGGTAGGTCAGGATCTGGCCTTGGGTCCAGCGGCGGCAGCAGTGGCGGGTCTGGCGGCGCTCCAGAGCGCTTCAGGCCTCTACTAGGCCTTCCAGGTCATGTGACCCAGAAGGCCTAGTAGAAGCCTGAAGTGCTCTGGAGTGCCGTCGGACCCACTGCTGCCGCCGCTGGACCCAGGACCGGAGCCCTGGCACCACCAGGTAGGGCGATCCCTGGGGTGGGTTTTTAAAAAATAAATAAATTACGAGTCTGGGCATGGGGGGCGGAAGGTGAGCCCCGGCACCCCTTCCACCCGAGCAGCCTGGAGGGGGGAGGGAAAACCGGGTTCCCTCCTACCCCCCATCCCCCGCCCAAATGGGTTCAGAACCCGAACTTTGTTCAGCTGGTTCAGGCAGGGGGCAGTTCGGATTTGGGGTGTTCGCGAACGGGCCAAAAACCCCGAGTTCGCGCCGAACGCTGAACCCCCAAACCGCGTTTGCGCATCCCTAACGGCTGGGTTAACACTGTTTAGGAGTTGCAGTTGAGAATCTAAGTTCATTAGTCCCTCACCCCTCTGAAAAATATCTCTCATGTCTCTCTCTTCCTCAAAGCAAGCAGGAAGGAGAAGACAGTGGAGGTTACTCCCTTCCTGCTGTAAGAGGCATCGAACCAAAGAGCAACCCAAGAGACTGGTGAATGTGGGCACTGGGCAGGGAAGAGTGAAGCTGTCCTTCTAGCTGTTCTGTTGCCTCAGCTGGGTAGCTGCAAATGAAACGTGAGAAGTGGGGGTGGCAGGAGAGACTGAAAGAGGTGACTTGGTTCCTGGGGAGCTGAGACATGCAGGATCCATGTGGGCTAGCATGCGTGGCTGCAGCTGAGAGCAAGTGTGGACCCAAAAAACTATAAGAGTTCCATCAAATGTAATCTGGGCCTTCCTGTTTCAATAGGGATCCAGACGCAAAGGCCACAGATTGCAGTGGAAGGATTACTGACCTCAATAGTAGACCTGAAATGAAAAATCTCGGTGAGTGCTGTTTCAATTGGAAGCAGGGCATTCGCCAAAATTTGCGTGACACAGAAAACTTATTAGCTTTCCTGCTGTTTTTGCCATTTTCAAATATTTGTCGCATGTTGAATGGGGCTGTCATGGACCAGTTCCAAGCCCTGTGTGTGCACTGCATGTGCGCTTGGGGGCTGTGGAAATTAAAACTTGCTGGAAAAGCACTGGGGAAGTACTGGAAATTGCCCAAAGTGCTGTAAAATTGCCCTAAAACTCTTGTAAAATTCCAGAAAGTGACAAAAAAAGTCCAAGGAAGTGATGAAACTGTCCTGGAAAGTGTCAAAAGTGACAAAAAAGCTTCAGAAAGTGACAAAAGTGATGAAAAGAATCGGAGAAGTGAGGAATACCAGAAACCGACGAAGTATTGACGGACACTGACAAGCAGTCCCGAAAGGTCAGTATTTCCCTTAGGAATAGGAACTCTTGTTCTCATCTCAGCCTTAATCAATGGGAACTGGGTCTGGGTACTAGATATTAGAGAGGAAACGAGTATCTGCGGCGAGTATCATATCCAACAATTTTGCCCACTTTAAATCAGGACTAACAAGGTGGATACAAATTGTTATTTGGTTCCTACTCTTTGTCCTGCAGTGAATATCTGTTTGGGTTATTTTGGTTATATTTGGTCACCATTAATGCTGTAATGCACAATAGTGCTAATAGTGCCCAAAGTAACAAAAATAACTAGGACTAAAATGAGCACCTGTGAAGACGAGCAAATCCATCAAACCCATCAAACCCATCAAATCCAAAGTTTGATCATTCAGATTTTATGGAGGATTTGGACCTGGAAATCCAGGGATTGAATCCTGCCCTAGCCATGAACTCACTTGGTGGCCTTGGGCAAGTCACAGCCTCTCATCCCCAATTCCCCATCTGTAAAATGGGGAATATGTGTGTGTCTGTCTTCCCCTGTGTTCCCCTCACCCGTGTCCATCTCAGCTTATAAGCCCACTGGGCAGGGACCTCTCTCTGGAAGAATCTGTGACTGTAAAGGGCTGCATATGCCTAGTAGCACTATAGAAATGATTAGTAGCAATAGTAGTAAAGTTTGACATTTAGAGCCCTTAAATAGTCTGGGCCCCACCTACCTGAAAGATCGCCTGTCCTACCATTTCCCATTGCGGCCCCTGTGATCATCCAGGAATACCTCCCTGTGGGTACCGTCGGCTAGCTGTGTTCATATGACAAGGGCTCGCAGGGGGGCATGCCCCCCCGCCCTGGTACTTTGGAACTCCCTTCCCCCAGAGGTTCGTCTGAGCCTGAGTGTCTTCCAGAAGCAGTGTAAGACTTTTTTTTAATTTTAAAAGACATTTGACAGGCAGGGTTTGGTGACCGGGGTGGGGTTTGGTGGGTGATTTTGAGATAGGGGTTTTTGTATTCGTTTTAAATGTTGTTATGGATTTTAAGCCACCCTGAGCCTCTGGGAAGGGCAGTATATAAATTTAAATAAATAAATGAAATAAAGTGAACAAAACAGGTATCAATCACCCTCCTCTCCATTAACTGCAGAGCTGGTTTGGCACCACCCCCGCTTCCCTTTGGGAGGAGGAACACAGGCATGGGAGGGTGTTTTCAGACGTGACGGGGCGGCTTCTCCCCGTCACGGAAACAACTCTGAGATTCCCCGCCGGGATCACTCCGGCATGGCCAACAGACGTGCCGGGGGATCCCGGTGGGGAATTGGGGAGGGGGCGGGGCCGCGGGGTGCAATGTGCGGCCGCACGGCCCTGCCCCCTCCACGCTCCCTCGCCGCCTGCCCTCTGGGGAGACGGGCGGGCGCCGCAGCCAATGCGGCTGCAGCTCCCACCTGAAATGACCACGGGCCGGAATCCCGGCGGGGATTACGGGCCGTGATCCCCGTCCAGACGTGATGGGCCCCTTCATCCCTGCCGGGAATCACCTTCACCACGCGATCGCCGCTGGTGATTAGGCCAATCGTGTGGTGAATGTGATTCCCAGCGGGGATTGAGCGTGGCTAACATCTGGGGGGGAACTTCCGGTTCCCCAACAGACGTTACGAGGTATTGACTGTGGTTGAGCGTGATCTCGTAATGTCTGAAAATACCCATGAAGGCAGTTGCTCTCAGGAGCTAGCAGCAAGTTTGGGCCAGAGTTGTCTGGGCAACATAGCTCAAGTTACGAAGGGAGCCTCGCGAGACGTGGTTTTTGCCGGGCACCATCTTAGGGAGCTAGACACCGTGCTGCATTTTGCAGTGGTCAGGGGAACAGAGAGGATGCGCAACCTAGTCACCCACCCCTTATTGCAGCAGTCTGAAGTAATGCTGGTCGCCAACCTGGGGCCAGAAAGGAATTTCCCCAAAAACTTTGATTGGCCCCTAGTACTGTATTTTTTTTTTGCCTTTCCCAGAGTGCATGCATTGGCTGATAGAAATGAGGCAAGGCGATTGGCCTGGTGGAATTAGGCATTGTAACTGTAGCACTCTAGGCGGTTTTCAGAGGTAGTGGAGGTTAAATGTTGATTAACCTAGAATATATCTGGAATAGAAACATCTACTTAAGAGATGGGAATAGTATACATAGTCACCCTGTGCAGCCCAGTGTATTTGCCATCCCAGAGTGGACAAGGCGAGCAGCCGAGTCCTCTGAGGACAAGATCCTACCAGTGGGTGATGGTGCCCTCCCCCTTGTTTCCAATCCTCAAGAAAAGGGGGATATAGGCATGAGCACCCCATCCCTGTCAGGGGAAACCCTGGTAGCCGGGGAAGGGGGTAAGTTACCATTGGGAAGATAGGAGGCAACTACTTGGGCTTAACTCGGAAACCTCCTTCCCAGTTAACAAGACGGTTAGTTAAGGAGTTGGACCCCTGTTATATCAAGGGGGAAGTGGGGCAGGTAAGTCCTTACGCCTTGTTGTTAGATGTAATTATGGAGTGTGGCCATTCAAACCCATCCCAAGTGTCCTTGTGTTCTTCTGGGGTGTGGCGACAAACACTTTCTGGCTGGTCTTTGTTCGATTGCCCATTTTTATCTTTTTGTGTTGTTCGTGCATTTTGTTCAGTTTGCTTATTGTATTTGTTTCGGTTATGTCTTTGTTCATTTCTAGTTTTTACTCTACCCATTTTCATTATTAGTGGAGAAAATGAACAAAACTGTAAACGAAGGAAAGCAAAGAAAAACAAACAAAATAACCAAAATTGAGGAAATTCTGTTGCTCAAATATCATGACAAATGTAATTTAGATTGACTATAGCCTACCCAAACCTGAAAAAATCTCCACAAACATTTATTCTGCCACACATTTCAGCTTTAAAAATAATCACACTGAAATGACCAAATACATGCAATACACAAATATTGTTTTGGTTGAAGATAATTATCTAGATATGGGCTGCAATCCCAAGCCCCACGGATCCTGCATGCCCAGGCACATGCACATGAGATCCATGGGGCTCAATGTGCCTGCATTAAGGATCTGGTCGGATTGCACGTGCCTGCATGTGGCTCTGCGGGGCTTGGGATCAGCCCCATTGAGAGGTTTATCTGAAAATGTGAATACCAAACAATACAAAAAACCATAATTTTAGCTCTTCTACGTCTCCTCCTTCCCTGATGCAATATTGCATCGTGAAACAGACAGCGGAAAGGACGATGCTAGACTAAGGGGACAATTAATCTTTTCTGGTCTTATAGTTTTAATGTGTGTGTGAAACTATCACAGATATACAGTAATTAGGCACTCTGCATGGATGAAGGACCAATCATGAAGTTGTCATAGCACAGAAAGAGTTGAAGGTCACACTTTGTGCAACCGGAAAGGCAATTTACCCTAGATTTGTACAAAGGTCCCACACTTGACCCATTAACTGACTACTACATGATATTAATAATCTCTCTACAGATAACACAGAAGCAAATGTTTGGGGGCTAAGTCACTAGGAAATAAATAATTTGCAAAGATATACTCTGCTGGAAATTCTCCCTTAAAATGAAACTAATAGAATTTAGACAGAATGGCTTTCTAGTGGCAGAATATTTAGGGAAGATATGAGATAAACATTGTGTGTGTGTGTGTGGGCACACCAACGAAAGAAATAGATGAATTATTCATTGCAAAGAATATTAATTCCCAATTTAACTGTTCCTTCTGTTCAAGAACCAATTCAGGTTTGCTGTAAATGTGTTAATGATTTGTAAGTATTTGCTGAACAGTCTGACTGAATAAACCGAGCCAGCAGGTTTTCTCCACTTCGCCACTCAGATTATTCAAATTTCAGTAGCTGTGAAGCATGGTTGGCAAACTGCATCATATGGCAGTTTTTCTGTTCCCCGAATAGCTGAATGGAACTTTTTACATGTAACAAGTAGCCAATAATGAGTGCCACGCCTCCTGACAGGAATAACGTCAGTCGTTCCCAAAATTTTGCCTGTGACCCCATTCAGAGACTTAGATACAATCCTGTGACCCCAGAGAGCAGGTATAAATGGGATTGTGATGCTATTTGCTCTGAATTACTGTAATGGCATGGCAGTGGAACAGAACATGAAACAAAGCCAAGCAGATTTGGTCCAGGCACTCTGACCACTTAACCATACAGGGCCTTGTTCAAGCAGGCAGGTGTGTGTGTGTGTGTGTGGGGCAGTCTGGGCTGGTGTGTGGCGGGTGGAGTGCCGCTGTGGGGGCGATGGGTGGGGGGAGAGTGCAGATGGGCACACACCCATCTCCACACATGGGCCATTTTTGCATGGACCCCCCCGCCCTCTGGGTGTGTGGGCGGCTGCGTGGTGGTGGGGGTCATCCATGCGAACGGCATGGTGGTGTGTGGGGGGATGGGTGTCCGCCCGTGGAGTGCACACCCATCTCTACCTACTTACACCCATCACTCACCCACAGAGCCATCCAAAAAAAACAGGGAGGGCTCCGAGGGTGGAGGTGGGTGGGTCGCAGGAGTATGCATGCATGCCCACCCACCCGCTCTGGACCTGCATGTGCATGCGTAGGTCCATCTCATGTGAAAAGGGCCTCAATCTGGCAAAGTCATTTTTCCACAATGCATTCTTCCCAAGTTGAAGGTTACTCAAAGCACCAAACCCAGAAGTGGCTTTGGCCATTTTTAAACAGACGGCGGTGGGTAGGGAGATGGGTGTGCAGTCGTTCCCAGGGGTGCACACCCATCTCCATGCATGGAGGCACCTCCATTTCCCCCAATGCCTCCACGGGTGGGTGATGGGTGGAGGTGGGTGTAGCGCAGGAGTGCACACGCACCCATCCCCCATGGCATGCACACGGGCGCCTCCATCCATCTCCACGGAGTGAAAGTGCATGGAGATGGGTGAAAAGAGCCTTTGAAGCCAGGCCCCATGTTCACTGCATTTTCTCCACTGCTGCCAATGAGCAGCACCCACAGAGCCTTCTCTGGTGTGCTGGATGGCTCCGTGGGTGGGTGATGGGTGAAGGTGGGTGTTGCGCGGGAGCACACACGCATGCACCCCCACCCACCACCTGTGTTGTTCCCACAGGTGCACACCCATCCCCCCACCCACCGCCATGACATTTACAGGGATCCCCCCCCCGCACACCCAGTGGTGGTGGTGGGGGAGGTGTTCATGTAAAAACAGCCTTTGTGGGTAGCCACACTGGCTCAGCTAAACTACCAAGACTGTCTTCCACCATACTTTGGAACCTGAGCATTTCCTGTAACGGATGCCTTCAAAATGGCCTCATTTTTGGTTTTCCGATGCCATATTCAGGGATGGAGACAAAGTAGTTCAGAGGGTATTTTTTATTTGAGCAACTTCTGTTGGTGACAGTATGCAAGTTTTTGAAACACAAAGGTGTCTTCGTCATGCAATTAAAAAGTCAGAAATACAGACTGAGCAAAAGCAGATCTGCTACCCCATCTCTTATATTCAGAACTAACATGGCAGTCACTGCTTTTCTGGAATGTCTCCAAGAGAGGATGACAGGCACATTGATATGAAACTCCTTTCTATACAGAAGGAACCACAGTCTGTTTGAACAGAGAATTCCCCTTGCCTTGTTGGACAATTGTTTTTGCAGTGGAAAACAGACCACAAAACCATGGCAATTATCCAAAGCAGCCCAAGAAGATCTATGTTGAGGGAATTCTGATAGGCAAGGGCCATGCTTTGATTCAATCTGACCTTCTGTTTCTGATGGCTCTGGGGTTTCTTCTTGAACTTCCAGAACTCAGATCTGCCACAGTTCCACACTGACCTATTAAACGACCTCATGTTGCTGAAACACAACAGTCAGATAAGGGAAAATATGGCCCATATTCCTACTGCTTTTTATTCTGTTTATCACTGGGAAATGTTGCTTTTCACTGAGTGTGGAATTCGTGATTGAAGTTGGAAGCATACTAGAAAAATCTGAACAACATAGCAACTTCCTACACCTTCTCTTTTCTGCTCTATCCCACCCCCACCCGCCAAGTAACAAAGGAAGCCCACAATTTGTGTCGTGATGGATGACAAAGCGCTATTTTGCTAATTTGTGTGTTCTACATTCGAGATAGTTTATTTGCTGACTTTTCTTTTTGTATATGACAATGCTGCAGACTGGATGGCTCAGAGAACCGATGAGGGGCTGTCTTCCTGGGACATTTGTTAAGAGGAAGGGTGGCCTAATGGGTACTGCCAAGGTCTATGAGTCAGAAGATGTGTGTTCTGTTCCTGGCTCTGCTGGAAGATTTATGTGAAAACAGAAGTTGCTTTATCTCTCCAAGCCAAACCATTCCCTGAAATGAAATCACTACAGATGACTCTCATTGCTACAGTAGGTATGAATGTTGGTATGCAGCAGCAGCAGCAGCTCACTCAAGCAGGTTCCTCCCAGAGAAGACACTGTCACAGGCTCAGTACAACAGCAGAACCTTATATTGTTTTGCCAGGGTGCAGACACAGCTCAGAGACTGCAATGTCCTATTCTCTACTCAGGTCTACAACCCCATTGGAGTAATTCCCTGAGGCCAGGCCACTCTCTACACAAAAAGATAGTTACCTCTAGTGACTGGAGGTATGCCAGGCATTCTCTTCAACTTTCTTATCGCATTATCATTCCCATTTTTCAGATGGTGATCTGACATCCAGAGACATCTTTCCAAGGTCATTATCAGAGCTGTGGCTTTTGAATTTGCCAAACCAATTCAGTACTCAAATTTGAGAACTTTATCTTCGGTTCAAGTTTAACTTAGGTGTGTGTGTAACTCCGAATTCTCCTCATTCAGTTTTGCCTCATTTAACTGATTTGACTTTAGTTAGTTCAATAGGAAACACAGCCACCAATCAGTCACCTCACCACTTACATGAGTATGTTATGTAACACCGGATACCCAATTAATGAAGAGTGGAAATAATCAGGAAAGAATACTGACTTGCCAGATGACTATTGAAACCACAGGCACATTTCATAAAATATGCACAGAAATTCAAATTTTACTTTGCACTTCCCAACTTGCAAAATTCTTTAAATTTCAACTTTGACACGGATGTTTGCACCAGGCGTAGTCATTATTTATGTAGTAAGAACTTTGGGGTAAGGAAGGATTTGGGTTCTCAAGCTTTTGACCAACAGGATACCATTTTGAGACTTTATGTGCAATACTCCATCAATCAGAATCAATGACTCATCTGCCATTGACTTTAAAGGATACAAAAATTGTGTCTTTCAGCTTAATTTTGTGACCCAGACAACCACAAAACAGGCAGAGTATATGAAATATCAATCAAGAATGTCACCACATACGTAGAGAGTGGGTTTGATCTCAAACCCTTGCATGCACGGCTTGTGTGCAGTTTGCGCGTGGACCACAGTTCTGCCTGCACGCGACATGCATACATTCATTGCACACAAGATGCACATGCACTGTTTGTACAGCGCGCAGGGTTTGGAATCGAGCCCAGTGTGTGCTTCCACCTGGGTCCTGACCCACAGTTATTAGGGATGGACGAACAGAACACGGTTTGGATGTTCGGATGTTTGAGTTCGATGGTTTGGTTCAGCCGAGTTTGGTTTGGCCGAAAATTCAAAAATAGCGAAACCGAAACCTAATTTTCGGTCCTGGAAAGACGTTTCTCCTGCCCCCAAACTCATCCGAAAACGACCAAACTTTTCGGTCGTTTGAGAGTTCGGTTCGGATGTTTGGTTCGGACGTCCAAACAGACTGAGTTCGGTCCGAACTCCGAATATCCGAACCATGTTCGCCCATCCCTAACAGTTATGGAACCAGTCTAGTAGGGGCTTTATACTAGTGTAGTGTCTAATAAAGCTGAAACAAGTAACCACAAAAGCAGGTATACCCATCAAAACTGTGACCCATTAATATTGGGTACTAATTGGTACCCGATTAGTGCCAGGCAGGCAACCCAATAGATTTATTGTGCCGATTTTCTGAGTTCCGGTACCAGTTTTTTGACTTTTCATTCTTACTTTTTGACTCTTTGTCCTGATTTTTCAACTTTCTGTCCTGATTCCTGTACCAATTGCTGTTTTAATGGTCGGTACTGATTGATAAAATGGTAGACTGGTAACTCAGTAATGGTAATACTACTCAGTGTTTTCAGGTAAGTGGGTTCCTGACTTGGTACTTGGGTACCAATTGAGTACCTGATAGCCTACCCCAAAATACAGGTGTTACCTGTGGGTAGAAAATGCAGCTCTAGTGCCTAGCACCACAGAGCCCCATTAGCTAACTGAGTCTATAAGGTGTGACCATAATAAAAATCAAGCCGCAAGTCTGTGATAGTGTCTGGAGCTGGATGCAGGTTTCCCGAGTCCCAGATCAGGGCCTTCTTTATCACAGGACTACCCTGAAAACAAAGCTGCCTGCATTTTAGGATCACCTCCACTTTATAATGGGAGATAATACACTTGTTACCAAAATGTTGTGAGGCAGCTAAATCCTCTAAGGTTTTCAAAGTGCTTTAAGATCCTCAGTGGTTACACTATAATAATGATTTGGAGCCCTTTACTGAGTAAAGAATGTCATCATGCTGGCAAAGACATTCAATAACATTGCTAAAATCCCCCACACCTGATGGATAAAATAGCCCTGATGCCAGTGCTGGATCCACGGAAGCTGGGCCTCCATGTGAAACGGAGGTGTGCCCACCCCCGCCATCTCATATAGGAATGTTTGAGAGACACACAAAGAGTCACAAATTAGAAAAAGGAAAACATGGTAATTAATTTTGGATAGTCCAATACACAAAACAACCCCTTCAGTGGCTACACATATGTTGTTATTTCTAGTTTATCCATGAGCCCATGTGCTGGGGCCCCCTTGTCCTGAATTTCTGAAGGCCCACTACAGACGCTGGCTTCCTGCATTTGAGGCCTTGTGGGCCTATACTTTAAACCAGTGTTTCTCACGCTCAAGTTGTCATTTCAAGTTTTCTCATAGCCCCATGTATTGGAGCCACCTGCAATACATGGAGTCTTGTGCAGTCGCAAGTCTTCACTATTCTGGATCTCCCTGATGTGCCATGGTTTGTCAACTGGGGATTCAGTCAGGTCACCATGTGGCAAACTGCAGTCAGAGTGTCATACACACTCTTTGTTGGGGCACCAGTAAGATTCTATGAGACCTGCCCATTGCCTCTCCTGCTATGCAGATGGTTCTTTCATCATCCCAAAGGCCAGTATTGTTCATGTCGCTGTCCCACCATACATCCCATTGGCAAAAGCAGGATTTCCCTCCAAGTCTAGAAAACAGCCAGCTCCGAATCCCAAAGCAAGTCCCATCTCTATCCCTCCATACGCTTTGCGTGGATCTAGTTAATTGTGCTTGAAGTAAGCCTAACGGACTATAAAATGGATAATGCTTTCAATTCAGTACAATAACACTAAGCAAGAAGGATGGGTTTGGGCCAGGGGCCTTTCTTTCTATTTGTGATGGCGTGCTCACTGGTTCTCAGCTGGTGCAGAATAAACGCGGCGCTCCCAAGAAAGCACCTCCGACATCCATTTGAATACAGATCCAATTCATCACCATCACTCCCATTTTAGCACATAGCAGATTTAATTCACAGTGATAGGGATGTGTCATTGTGACCAAGATGGGCCTCACTCCAAATTAGCAATAATGGAAACAGAGAATACTAGGGAGGTGAGCAAATAGTGCCGTTCAGAGTTTAAGCTACAGCCAAGAGGTGGGATGGTCCAGTGATAGGGGGACTAGGACAACCTGGTTTCAGCTCTCTGTTTTGCTACAGGATCCCACCTATAGGGTTTCAATGTGACTATATTGGAGTATATGATTTGTGGATTTCAGCTTTAAGCTCTTTATAACTCAGTTCCCCATCTGATAATATGAATATATACCACCAATCCTCTACCTCCCAGGGATTGTGTGCGGATAATGCTCATCAAAGATGGTGATGTACTCCAATATTATATGATGATGGAGGCCATATTGGTTGGTACCCAGTGGGCTAATTTCTCCTTAAATCCATCTGACTCTCCCCCTCTTAATTAGTCCCTGGGTTTCCATTCCCTCCTCCTTTTTTGTTAGCCCCTAATGTTCATAGATGCCCCAGTAACATTCACTAGTAAAGCAGGCACCATCTGCTTGAACGTACCTATAAAGCTAGCTCATCAGAACAATAAGTGCTTCCTATTTGGACATAACAGGAATGTTTGGCAGATTTAGAAGCAATTGGTTTACCTTGCAGTGGGAAGGGAAAATGTTATCATGTCTGCAATTGATGTTGTCAGTGATAATACAGTATAGTATATGACCTTCCACACTGGAGACATAGCTAAAGGGCTGGAGAGTTGACTGTAGAAGTATTTGTGTCTTTTTTATAATCAGATTTGGAAACCCAGGATTTTAGATGCTTTAAAGCTCTTCTCTTGTAAGCACCTTTCAGTGGCTATCAAACTGAGGAGCACAGTAAATCCACAAATAAATTATGCTTCCTACTAAGACCACAGGCTGTGAACTGGAGGGGACAGAAGCCTCCCCCCCCC
>QEPC01010332.1:1633470-1644374 GCA_003113815.1 Sphenodon punctatus
AACTGGGGATTCAGTCAGGTCACCATGTGGCAAACTGCAGTCAGAGTGTCATACACACTCTTTGTTGGGGCACCAGTAAGATTCTATGAGACCTGCCCATTGCCTCTCCTGCTATGCAGATGGTTCTTTCATCATCCCAAAGGCCAGTATTGTTCATGTCGCTGTCCCACCATACATCCCATTGGCAAAAGCAGGATTTCCCTCCAAGTCTAGAAAACAGCCAGCTCCGAATCCCAAAGCAAGTCCCATCTCTATCCCTCCATACGCTTTGCGTGGATCTAGTTAATTGTGCTTGAAGTAAGCCTAACGGACTATAAAATGGATAATGCTTTCAATTCAGTAAAATAACACTAAGCAAGAAGGATGGGTTTGGGCCAGGGGCCTTTCTTTCTATTTGTGATGGCGTGATCACTGGTTCTCAGCTGGTGCAGAATAAACGCGGCGCTCCCAAGAAAGCACCTCCGACATCCATTTGAATACAGATCCAATTCATCACCATCACTCCCATTTTAGCACATAGCAGATTTAATTCACAGTGATAGGGATGTGTCATTGTGACCAAGATGGGCCTCACTCCAAATTAGCAATAATGGAAACAGAGAATACTAGGGAGGTGAGCAAATAGTGCCGTTCAGAGTTTAAGCTACAGCCAAGAGGTGGGATGGTCCAGTGATAGGGGGACTAGGACAACCTGGTTTCAGCTCTCTGTTTTGCTACAGGATCCCACCTATAGGGTTTCAATGTGACTATATTGGAGTATATGATTTGTGGATTTCAGCTTTAAACTCTTTATAACTCAGTTCCCCATCTGATAATATGAATATATACCACCAATCCTCTACCTCCCAGGGATGGTGTGCGGATAATGCTCATCAAAGATGGTGATGTACTCCAATATTATATGATGATGGAGGCCATATTGGTTGGTACCCAGTGGGCTAATTTCTCCTTAAATCCATCTGACTCTCCCCCTCTTAATTAGTCCCTGGGTTTCCATTCCCTCCTCCTTTTTTGTTAGCCCCTAATGTTCATAGATGCCCCAGTAACATTCACTAGTAAAGCAGGCACCATCTGCTTGAACGTACCTATAAAGCTAGCTCATCAGAACAATAAGTGCTTCCTATTTGGACATAACAGGAATGTTTGGCAGATTTAGAAGCAATTGGTTTACCTTGCAGTGGGAAGGGAAAATGTTATCATGTCTGCAATTGATGTTGTCAGTGATAATACAGTATAGTATATGACCTTCCACACTGGAGACATAGCTAAAGGGCTGGAGAGTTGACTGTAGAAGTATTTGTGTCTTTTTTATAATCAGATTTGGAAACCCAGGATTTTAGATGCTTTAAAGCTCTTCTCTTGTAAGCACCTTTCAGTGGCTATCAAACTGAGGAGCACAGTAAATCCACAAATAAATTATGCTTCCTACTAAGACCACAGGCTGTGAACTGGAGGGGACAGAAGCCTCCCCCCCCCACCCCAAGCCCCATTTCAAGGTTAAAGCAAAACCCAAAGGTGTCGGATTGTTTTTCTGAGACTTGCAGAGGGCAGTAGCTCCTTTTCAGATGCAAATGGAGTTAAGAGACCTATTGAAAATGTCTCATATACAACAGCCCCCCCTAAAGTGCATCAAATAATCGCCCCTGTGAGATCTCCTCAAACCCTTCCGCAAAGCACAGAACAAAGCAGATTTGCATGGAAACATGATCTCTGATGAAAACAAAGAGCATAATTATTCCTCAAGTCAAGTGATAATCCTCTCTCCCTGGGACAGTATTAAATTTGTTTCACAGATGCTAGAAGGTGAAAAGTCCTATCTATGTAATTGGCTTCATCTCAAGGTCAGTGCAAGATCCTTCAATGAGGTATGGCTGCTTCTTGTCTCCCACTGATGTTACTCATAAATGGCTCCTCTAAAGCCAATGGGGCCAAGCTGAAGCCAATTTTCATGGTTTTCAGAAGACTGTGGGTGTCCATACTGATGGGAGTTAGGGCAAATATGGTGGAGAGGTATGTCTTTTTTACTTGCATAGAGTTAATGTTACACTTCACTGGATGGCAGGATCTTTCACTTTCGCCCCATTCTTGCAGCTGTCACCAGTGCCCTATTTTTGCAGTTAGGGCTTCCTTTCATCCAGATGTGTCTTCCTTTCATGCCTTCCAGATGTGCCTTCTTTTCATTGGCTGACTGACTGAGCCCAAGCCATGGTGTGCAAAGCAACTCTTCTATTCCCTACTTGACTATGCTAAGTGGTGCTTGGCTCTGTCAGAGGGCTTAGACCTCTGTACTGCAGAAGAGGGGACAGAGATGGAAACTCAGGGTGATTTCAGAAGTGACGCGTTCCAATTCACCACAGTGAATCCCACCCTGGTGTGAATGGATTCACCACGGGCTGTGGTGACACGTGCGGCCCCAACAGAAGTGACAGGATCGTGACCACTGCCCTGGGGCAATCAGAGAGAACATGGGCCGGGGGAACACAACAGACATGCAGTGGAGACGTGGACCACGGTTCGAGCCCCAGAATGCACCGCGGCTGGGGTCAAGTCCTTCCACCGCGGCTGCGGGCTTCCGTTCAGAAATAACTTTTCATTCACCCCTGCTGTGGTGACCATTCACCACACTTCTGGACCTCCTCCTGCCCCAACCTCACGAAGCGTGGTTAGCTTCACCCCGGGCCGCGTTTGACTGTGGTGAACATCTGGATACGAGCAAACAGACATGCACGGCGCTTTCACCACCCCCTGCATTTGACTGAGGTTGACTGTGGTGGACATTCACCACGTCACTTCTGAAATCACCCAAAGTAATTTGAATGATATCTTTTATCAGACGAACTGTTGTTGGTGGAAATGTGCAAGCTTTCGGACCTCACAAGGTCCTTCCTCCCATTCAGGCAAGTAGGAATCAGAACTGATGCCCCATAACATCTGGGAATGCATGTAAAAAACAGCCTTTCGATAAATAAAAATATCTATTCCCCCACACACGCAGCCAAGAATGCTTCCCTCCAAGAAAACGAGACTTTGATTTCTTTTTCAATTGGGTTGAAAATGACAAATAAATGTCTTAGTAATAAGAGCAAATAAATAAATAAATAAATAAAAAAACCCAGATCTTCCTTCGGTGGGAATATATAATACGATTTGAGATATAGAATGGAATTAAATTAGTGGAATACAATGGTGTGGAAAGTTGATCTGCTTTCCTGTAGAAGACTGGCATCAGCCAGGAATTGAAGAAGGACATTTCAAGCTGGGATATAGCAGCTTATTGATTGACACAAATCTCACTTAGTCACACAAGGATGGTATCTTCAGACGGTTTAACTTGGTGTAGAACCAGCAACGCCAGCAGAGCTATGCCTGTTTCCACCAGCTGAAAATCTGGTACATGCAGTGTAGGAAGTACAGCAAATGTATGATTCCTTTGTTGAGAAGGAAGAAGCTCCATCAAAGTAGATGCAACTCACTGACTGTACCAAGGTACCCCCACAGAGAATGAGGGCTCTAAATTTATTACAGTTATAGGTTGAGTGTTTCTTAGAGAACATCTCATTGCTTCTTTATGGACTGCTAGGAAGTTCCTAGGAAAAAGCCTAAGGAAATCTTGGGGTGCTATGGAGCAAGTGCTAGGAAGGGGCTATCCCTCTGGGTTTGGGAATCAAATCCTCCATCTTTGGGAGGTTACAAGTAGTTTAAGGGCTTGTTCACATGAATACCTAATCAGGAGCAACACCTCACTTTACTCGCAACACCTCACTTTTGTTCAAACAAGCAATCAAAAGGGGAAGTTATTACTTCTCTCATGGGAATTCTGGAGGTGGAGGACCTTAACGTGCACCCACACTGGTCTGAACGGATGGGGTGGGGTAGGGTTATAGCCCGAAGGCTGTTAGCAGCCTCTTATTGTGTGAACAAGCTCATAGTAAACCATTAGGCCTATCCAAAATAAGACAGCCCCAGGCACAACACTGGTTGTCAAAAAGAAGGACAGTAAGGGACTGGTGGGGAACTCCAGTGTGTCATGTTGTTTCATAATATAGCAGGCTTTAAAAAAAAAAAAAGAAAAATTAGACAAATCCATAGATAAATCCATAAACCCTCATCCAGAATACTAGGCCAGATGAACCATTGGTTTGACCCAGCATGAAAGCTCTTATGGCCTTGAAAAGTGTAAAGAAATGTCCTATGCCTAGAGGCCTATAACACTGAACCACCTAGGAGTGTCTTGCCTCAACTGCAACAAGTATAGAATTTGAATTATAATGTCCTTCCAGAAAGACCTACCTAACCCTCCACAGCGACACACTCTATTTGCTGCCTGAAACTGCCTGCTTGCCCGTAACCTTACTGGCGTGCTTCACTCTTGTGTTTTGTAATAGTCTATGGATTAGCCAGTTATTCAAAATTTTAGTACCAGGGGCTAAAAGATAATTTAATTATCCTCGTTTGTTTAAACTGTAATTTTATTTACTCTGCATTCTGCTATATAAAAATCTGTGGGCATCTGAAGTGTTACATCTCCTGTTGCTGCTTTAACTCCTGTATTCATTTTCAATACTCCATCACTACATACTGCTAAGTAATTGCCACTGTTTACTAACAATTAGACTGCATGCTAGATTAACACATGGCATTGCAATAACTTGTACTGTATAAACGTATCAGGTGCCTGAATTCTCCAGCTAGATCCACCTCAGAAGGGGCTAGGACACAAGCAAATGTAGGGTGTTTTCACACAAGACACTCTCCACCCACTACCCACCCACCTCCCACCCACTACACATGTTACAGGGCACCCATAGGGCAACACTGCAGCCCTGCAACGTGTATAGTGGGTGGAGAGTGTCTTGTGTGAAAACAGACTTAGTTACAGGATGAGGGCCAATGATTGTAGGCCTTGATCCTGCAGTATGCTGAAAACTTGAGCATTATCCAGAAAAGTTCTTAAGTACATGAGGAGTCACCATGCTGAGGGTAGGACACTAAGAACTGCATCACTGTTCCTCTTATTCTTGACATAGCTGACACGTAATACCCAGGGTCAGTCATGGACGTAGCATGCTTGCAGATCAGAAAGGCCAATGGGTTCAGCTTCTGATCTCATAAGCACAAATGCATATCACAGCAGGTCTTGTTCAGGTCAGCTGGAGCGCCATTGCACAGTAGCCAGTTTTTATAAGTCCAGACAAAGCATCTGCTGGTCCTTTGGAGACCATAATTGAGTCTTTAGAATAAACCTGACTATTCTGGTAACACTTTAAAATAAGTGTCGGGTAGTTCATGCTTAATTACTCCTGAATTAGCTAGGTGATTCATCAGGTCTGATTATGGATGCATAATAAATTTACCAAATCCATGCATATCAGAGAGAGATTAATTCTATGTGAAATCCCACAATTAATTCATGTGCCATTTGTTTTCGCGCCCCCCCCCTTTTTAATAAGCTAATTAGTTCAAATTATTTGTACTCGAATAACGGCTTGAAACACATATAAGGAATGATTAGCCTATAACTCAAATGAAGACAAAAAGTACCAAGTCTACATTAATTGTGACGGAAAGTTCATAAAGAATTAAAATCTCTCAGCCATCTCTGTTTTCAGTCATAATAATAAGTCTAATTGTGATGAGAGGATAAAACAATGCAAAGCCCCTAACTAATGCGGCTGCACATGAATTACTACTAAATGAATATCTTAAGGCTCAGTGCTTGCCTTTGAAGCTGAGCACTGGAAAGTTCTCTCTCCTGCCTACATAAAACAAGGCGTGTTCACTAACTTTTCTTCCTTAGGTTGCTTGCCCACATTACACAATCTAACATTAATTCCTACCTAACGTTAGATTGTGTAACGTGGACAAGCAGCCTTTCTCACTTGGCAGGGAAAACTCCCATTATTCCCATCACAGATGACAGGGCTGAAATCTTTTCCCTTCTCAAAAGAGAGAGCAAAGGAGATTGGGCAGGAGGAAAGACATTGACTTGATTGTTTAAGGAAAGACCTTGGGATGGTTCATTGTAGACCTAACAATTTGCACAAGTCGGGGAGAAGACCCATTGTGTAGTTATGATCTTTGTAGGACTATACACAAAGGACCAATGTCTACCTGTTGTGTATAGCATCTGGTTGGGATACAGTTTGTCATGACTATACTAAAAATATCCCTGTGATCTATCAAGCCCTACATCCTGGGTTGGGGAACTTTTTCCTTCGTGGGAGCCACTTTGAAAATTAGTATAAGCTCCAAGGTCCACGTAGAAGGTGGGGGGTGGTTAAGGTGTGTGGTCAAGAAAAGGAGGGACCAGATCATGCATTTGTGCCCTGGATGTGTCCCCTCTCCTTGTGTGCATACGTACTGTCATCTCTGTTCCCTTACCCTGAGCACAGTTTTTCAGCGCTTGGCACTAGATCCAGGGGCCCTAGATCCAGGGGCCCTAGATCCAGGGGCCAGGAACTGAAAATGGGGCCACACAAAAACTTGCTGTGGGCCAGATTTGGCCCCTAGGCCTGCGGTTCCCCACCCCTGTTTTAGAGAGAGATGTATCCTTCCACTGATAATTCTGCAGAACAACTGTAAAAGGGAATTTCCTTCTCACCCCAACTTTCACACAGAATGTGATGAACTGAAGCATGAGCTCAGATTTGGGAAATCTGAAGCTGTTATTACTGGGTGCAAAATTCACCGTGGCTCTTAAACTTTGTGTTGACTTTCTACACAATTTGATGTATGCATTCTGGGCCTTTGTATATGAATCAGTCAGCTTAAAGTCTTGTGAGGGACAGGGGGTTTGTTTGTTTTCTCACTGACAGCCTGGGCTTACCTTCTACTGACTCACACACCCTCTCTCTCTATTACATTGACGTACGCTTCCTTTCTCTTAAACACACACCCTCTTCCCAATGTGTAACTCCCACTTCCATGCTTACACTGCACTGCTGAAACTGGACTAGAGCTGAAATGGGGACCAAATTTTGTACCTGTATGTAATACCTGAAAAACCCAGTCGACACTCACATATGAAAATGGGTAGCTGACTACCGAAAATACTGGGTGTTACCTAAGGTTGAAATGAATAGTAAAATTTTTATTTGTGAGTATTTCTGAGTTTCCAAGAATTGGCTCCGAGTGTTCTGCCGGTCCTTGGAAACTTTGGGTGATTTCAGAAGTGATGTGGTGAATGTCCACCACAGTCAACCTCAGTCAAACGCAAGGGGTGGTGAAAGCGCCGTGCATGTCTGTTTGCTCGCATCCAGATGTTCACCACAGTCAAACGCGGCCCAGGGTGAAGCTAATAATGTTTTGTGAGGTCGGGGCAGGAGGAGGTCCACAAGTGTGGTGAATAGTCACCACGGCAGGGGTGAATGAAAAGTAACTTCTGAACGGAAACCCACAGCCGCAGTAGAAGGACTTGACCCCAGCCGCGGTGCATTCTGGGGCTCGAACCGTGGTCCATGTCTCCACAGCATGTCTGTTGTGTTCCCCCGGCCCATGTTCTCTTTGATTGCTCCCGGGTGGTGGTCATGATCCTGTCACTTCTGTTGAGGTCGCACGTGTCACCACAGCCTGCGGTGAATCCGTTCACACCGGGGTGGGATTCACTGTGGTGAATTGGAATGCATCACTTCTGAAATCACCCTTGGACAAATACCCGGTACTTGGTTCTCAGTAAAATATTAGGTAAAATAAAACCGAGTACTGAGTATTTTCTGAATACCAAGTACCGAAAAATGGGCAACCCGTCAAGTTTGGGGTTCTTGATTTGACCCACCCACATTCTGGCATCAATTGGTGCCCAAACATGACTTGAAGAGTTATCCTGGGCTGGCTCACCTACTGCTCCTTCTGGTGGCTGCTCAGCTGAGCTGTGTTCTTCTCACATAGCTTTTCCGAGTGGGTGTATGTGAGGAGGTCTCTCCCAAGCCCTGGCTGGGTGGTGCACCACAGTCCCCATAGCAGGAGTGCGTGCAATGCCTTCAGTCTGACTGAAGGCATTGCGTGCGTGACCCGCCCACAACCCTGCTAAGGGGACTGTGACACACCACCAGAAGAGGCCTCCTCGCTTCCGCCTTGCTCAGAGAAGCTGAGTGGGAACAACCTAGTTCAGCTGAGCAGCAGCCAGCGGGGAGCAGGAGGAGCAGTGGCCGGGCAGGTGAGTCAACCTGGGGAATGTGCAGGGGTGAGCATCAGCCGGGATCAGCATCCTAGGGCTTGTCAGGGCGTCATGGAAAGTCTTGGAAAGACCCTCATTTTTGAGGGGGCCGAGCAACCTGTCAGACACCTGCTGGGGTGCCTGACAAATGCAGTTTTTACCTGCGGGTAGCAAATGTGCTACTCGCCGCAGCTCTTGGGTGCCGCAGTTTCAACAGGTATACCCGGTTTTGCTCTAAACTGGATCCAATTATCCAAGGCAATCCCAGACCTGGGGATTGCTAACCTCCAGCCGGTTAACTCCTGGTTTAGGACCCCCATGATGTGAATGCACAGCTTCCATGGAACCAATGGGCTTTCCTTGTGCAAAGTGGGAGCAATGTACAGCCTTTCGTCTTTTAAGTCTGTCTAAGTGGTTTTCTATTTTGAATGATTCCTGGACTCTTTCCCGTCAGGGTCTTTGTCTGGATGACTGCCAAGTTCTTGACAGCTGGCAGGCCAGTGTGTACAGAGGTTTGCTCACATATGCTACATTATCTAGCTCCCATGTTCGTTTCCAGCGAAAGCTCCCATCAGCTAGGGGCATTGAGGATTTGAATGAAGAAAGGGTGAATGGAAATACCTTGAAAGGCTAAGTGCACTAAAAGGCAGAACTACAAAACAATAGGCAGGTGGAGGCACCACTTTTGTCGACAAAGATTTGGCAGGTGCGTTAAAGGGGTTTTGTGGGAAAACAGGAAAGAAAAAGAGGATTAGTCACTTCTGTCGGATAATTCTTCCCGGTGTCACGGTTCCATCCAAAGCGAGATTTTTCCCCCCTCTTCTTGCCTTCTCTCACTTTTATCTGAAAAATAATATGGGCTTCAGCTCTCGAAACTGGGTCATTGGCTTCCGGATATTCTTGCCAAGGTGGTAAATGCCTCTTTCCACTAGAGACTCGTGTGCCCTGTCAAGCGCTTTGTTTGCTTTCACGCCAACTTTGGCTCGCTGAAAAATTCAACCCTGTCCCTTTTGTTTCCTTTTGCTATCCAAGTCAGACGGTCTGAGAAATTTCCCTCCAGCAAAAGCTAAATTGGGCTGAGCTTCTTCCTTCCATGAACCTGGTGGTTTGTTTGCAATGGGAAACAAATGATGTAAATTAAACATAGGAAACCTCCAGCTCATGGGCCAAATCTAGCCTGTGGCTGGGGAATTTTTTGGCCCCTTTCCAGTTCCTGGATCTGGCCCATAGGTTAGGCTGAGAGATCTGTGACCGGCCCAAGATCACCTAGTGACTTCACTGATAAGGCAAGTCTTGAACTGGGGGCCTCTCCCGACAGCGTAGTACTGTGCTCTTAACTACTGCACCAGGTTGCCTCTCAATGCTACATGGCTGCATCTCTGCTCCCTTCCCCTCAGCTCACGTCCCAGGCTTGAGGAAGGGGAAGGGAGCAGAGATGTGGCCATGTAGCGTTGAGAGGCAACGTGGTGCAGCGGTTAAGAGCATAGTAGTATGATGTAAGGAGAGGCCCCCAGTTCAAGATTTGCCTTATCAGTGAAGTCGCTAGGTGATCTTGGGCCTGTCACAGATCTCTCAGCCTAACCTACCTCATGGGGTTATTGTGAGGATTACTAATTGAATTAATTAATTTAATGGTTAACTGTTAAAGTTAATAAGTTGAAATGTGGACCATCTGAACCTAAGGAAAAGGTGGGATACAACTTGAAATCAATAAATAAAATGCACTCAAGGTTAGGGGATGGATCAATGATTTGGCGCCTACCCTTCCTTTCCCCATTCCTGAGCATACCCCTTAAGCACCTCTTCTCCCAAGCACATTTTTAGGGACAGCATTTCTTCAGTGCTCAAATTACAGTGGGAAAGGTAAGGGAATGCTCAGTGAAAACATGAAGCCTCATTTCTGGTCCCTCCCTCTGGGTCAGCCTCCAGCTCCTACTAGGGATTTGCGAACAGAACGTGGTTCGGATGTTCGGATGTTTGGTCATTTGGTTCGAAACCCGAGTTTGGGTTTGGTTGTTAGGTTCGGCGGAGTTTGGTTCGGCCGAATTCGGCCAAACATCCGAAAATAGCACTATCGATACCAATACCAAAATCGATATTTTTTTCGATATCGGTATCATTTGGCCCTGAAACCACCCCTGGTCTCCACCCCTGGTGCCAGGAAGTCTGCTTCTCAGCTGCCTCCCCCTTCCAGACACGTTTTTCCTACCCAAAGTCACATTTTCCCCACCCCCAAACTCATTCAAACTCATCCGAACTTTTCCGAAGTGTTTGGATGTTTGAACGTTCGGTTCCGATATTCAGTTCGGTCATCCGAACAGGCCGAGTTCGGCCCGAACTCCGAACATCTGAAACGCATTTGTACATCCCTAGCTCTTACAGAGGGAAGCCTACAAGCCCACAGAGAGAAGTGGGGAATAGTAAGGTTCAGGGGGTTAAACAGCTTCCCAGGGGACCGAGGTTCTTGGTGGAGGTTAAGAGAGTCACCCCCCCACTGAGGGTGAGAGAGGATCAGGGTCTAAGGTCTGCCTGTAAAGGGCTGCTGCTGTTCAATGCAAGATCCATAGCGAATAAGACCCCTGTGATCCTTGCATGTATCACAAAAACCTGGCTGGACGAGGGGGCAGGGCCAGCTTTAGCAGACCTCGTTCCGGCCGGGTATGCTGTTCAGCATCAGTCCTGCATGGGAGGCCGGGGAGGGAGGTGTAGCTGCTATTTTTAGAAAGGGATGGCCAGTTAGGAGATATCC
>QEPC01010332.1:1661348-1672242 GCA_003113815.1 Sphenodon punctatus
CCAGGGTTAACATTGGATGGACATTACATTACTTAATCCAGCAATTTCAGTTAGGCAGGTTATATTCACCTCCTCTGCCAGGTTTAAAAGCAGGCAGATCACCAGACTAACAGTTACATCTCACGATTTCAAAACCTTGATTTTATCACAAACATCACATTTCTAGGATTTTGAACACCCAAAAGATCATCAGACTAACCGTTACATCTCACGATTTCAAAACCTCAATTGAATCACGAGGCATTAAATACTAATTCCCCCTCACCCTCTGCTGCGTGTGTGTTGGGGGGGAATTAGTATTTAACACTCCACGTCATCAAGTGAACAAAACCCAGAAAACAACACATAAACAAACTAAACCATTCCCACAAGCCCCCAAAGGCATCCCTGGCAGCCAAACACCTATGCAAGCACACAGGCCTTTTAAAACAAAAATTGGCCAGTTTCAGGAATGCATTGCCACCAAATCAGAAACATCCAGACCAGCATCCCTAGTAGTTTCACCAACAAACTGCCTGTCCAAGAACAAAAACCCCTTTTTAAAAAACAGTTTGGCCCCTTTCAGGGCTGCATTCCCACCAAAGCAGGCCCCAAGTCCAACCAGCATCATCCCCAGCAGCCACATCTTATCCCCGGCAGCCAAATGACTGTCCATACAAACTACTTTCCAGCAACAGAAGGAAGCAGCAGTGAAACAGTAAAAGGACCATTTAAAAAAAAAAAAAAGAGTAACCACGACCATGGAACCACAAATTTACAAAATGCTGGGAGAGGAGAAGGAAAGCAGCAATGCATTCATTGATGTATTGCTGCTGCTTTCCTTCACCCCTCCCAAGGATGAGTAGAGAGGCCATTTTGTTATCATGCAAACACAGAGCGACCCCCCCAAATCCCCCCAGTCTGTCTGTCCCCACAACACTCCCCCAAACCTCCCGTCTGTTCCCACAGCACCCTCCCCCCAAATCCCCTTATTCTGAAGTCTCGCACACACTCCCCCCCCTTCCATCCCAGGCCCCCAGCCTCTGCTCCCCGAGTCACCCCGGTGATCACCCCCCTTCCCCAATGTCTCTCCAGGCTAGGGGCCTGGGATGGAAGGGGGGGAAGGTGTGCAAGACTGGGGAGGGTGGGGGTGCACACCAACCCTCCCCCCCATTCCCCAGTCTCGCACACCCTCCCCCCCTTCCATCCCAGGCCCCTAGCCTCTGCTCTTCAAGTCCACCCCGCCGCTCACTCCCCTTCCCCAGTGTCTCCCCAGGCTGTGGTCCTGGGATGGAAAGGGGGGAGGGTGTGCGAGACTGGGGAATGGGGGTGTGGTGTGCTAGGGTCGAAGCGGAAGCAGCTTTTACCACACCGCGATTACATTCCGCCATTTCGGAATTGCCCGCGCCACACCGCGGCTTTTCTGCCGACATTCCGCTAATTCTACCAGCATTCTGAAAATGCAGAAACTATCAGAAAAAATGCGGAATTGTCGGAAACTGTCGAAAACCCACTGTTCCACTATTTCGTGGCACTGGCGGAATGGCGGAAGTAGTGAAAATGGCATGTTTTCGCTATTTGTGAAGCCTGTGGAAGTAGTGGAATGAAATTAGCAGAACTTCAGAAGTAGTGGAATGAAACTAGCGGAATGAAAGCCTCTGCCACGCCGTACCACTAATTGCGGAAACGCTGTTTCCGGCGGAAATAGCTACCGCTGCGACTTTCCGTACAGTCCTAGTGGGTGCACACCCACCCTCCCCCCCATTCCCCAGTCTTGCACACCCTGCCCCTTCCATCCCAGGCTCCCAGCCTCTGCTCCCCAAGTCCCCCCCGCCGCTCACCCCCCCTTCCCCAGTGCCTCTGCTCCCCGACATCCCCCTGTCGTTGGGGACTGGCACCAGGCAGTTAGTTCACTGTGTTCAATGGAGGTGCTCGGTGGCAAGATGTGCTGCGGCGCGCATGCTCAACTGACTGAGTCAGTTCAAGCATGCGCGCTGCAGCACATCTCGCCGCGGAGCACCTCCACTGAACGCCCAGGTGAGGCTTTGCATTGAGCCCATAGGGCTCAATGCAAAGCTGACACTCAGGGAAATTTCATTTCCCAGCAGCGCACTTGGACTGAACGCTCAGCCACCCGGCTCACGTTCAGACCAAGTTTGTCCCTTCTGGGACTCCAGACTCTGGAGTCCCAGAAGGAGTCCAGGCAGAGGCTAGAGCTCATTGACTGAGCTCTCTCTGCCTCTGTCTCTGCCGGCGGCTGAAATTGACATCAGTGCGCTGCGCTGCTCTGACTGCAAGTCAAGCTGGAGCAGTCAGAGCTGCACGGTGCTCCAATGTCAACTTCAGCCACCGGCAGAGACAGAGGCAGAGAGTGCTCAGTCAGTGAGCGGCTGAGTGCTACTGTCAGTGCACCGGGGACGGGGGAGAGCAGGGGCAGGGTACTGCCCCAGGCGCCCTCAGGCCAGGGCCGCCGCTGTGTTTGAGATGAAGCAGTGAATGCTGGGATCTATGTTCACTGCAGTTTCTTGTCCTGTATTATGGTCTTGACTATAAGACAGGTTCAGACTGGAGCAAAGAGCCGCTTCAACTCAGATAGCACCAGCCCTCTTCTGTCTCTTTGGCCTCATCATCTCATTGGATGATGCATTGTGCTCTGCCCGATATGTCTTTCTTGGGCTTGTGCCTAGCTTTCACCTTAACCTTTTAAGAATGGTTTAGAGCAGGACTGAAATATACATTTGGTGCAAATACTGAATTCAGCAAATTCAGTGTATTTGTATCCATTTACACCAAGTGAATATGAATTTGCTTCTGACTTCATTTGTCATTCCAAATATTCATTTTGGATACTTCATGTTTGGTATTTTGGTTACTTAAGCTGTGATAAGCAAACTACTTACTCTGGAGTAGTCCCATTGAAGTCCATTCTACTATAGAGTAACTGGTTTGTGTATTATGCTCTTAGTTTATTTCAGGGGTGGGGAGTCTTTTCTGTCCAGGGGGACAGAAAATTAGTATGAGCTCGGAGGGCCACATACAGGTTGGGAGTGCTTAATGGGTGTATTCACGAAAAGGAGGTCCCAGATTATGGATCTATGCTGTGGATCTGTCTCCTACCCTTGTGTGCATGCCCTCCTCTCTGCCCCATTATCCTGAGCTCAGTTTTTCAGTGTTTGGGGGTAGAGACTGGATCCAAGAGCCAAATCCAGGCACTGGAAAGGGGCCACATAATAACTTGCTGAGGGCTGCATTTGCCCCCCGGGCCTGAGGTTTCCCACCCCTGGTTTATTTGGTCTTCAATACAAAATTGCAAATTTTGTAATGATGACGAATTTGAATGTTTGATCATATGAATTATCTTTGCAAGTATAGAAGAAGCTAACACTGGGTGTTTTTAGACAGGCATCTCCCCACCTATTACCACCCATCACCCACCCATCATGCATGTTGCAGAGCTGCATTGGTGCCCTGTTTATCCCTGAAAATGCACAATGCGTGGGTGATTGGTGGGTAATGGATAGGCAGGTGCTTGTCTAAAAACACCCTCTGTTTGTCACAAAGAAGGGGAAGGACATCACGTGAAAAGCCTGCTGGATATACTCATTGTCCTACACTTTCTTACAAGACTTGGGTGTGTCTTCCCCTTTGGAAAAAAAGAATAGCAGCAGTTGGCTTGCTGCAAGACACGGCTGACCCAGATGACTTTTAGAAGCTGAAATTTTGGAACCCAATGCCCCGCCGCGCTCGCAGCGGCGGGGATTTGGCGGCGCCCCTCCCTCCCAGGAACCAAGGAGGCAAGGAGTTTCGGGATGCCGCCGGCGGGAAAAACCGGGGTTGCCGGGACAACAGCTAACGCGGCGCCCGGGACTCTCGCGAGAGCCGCGAATCCCGGGCGCCATTTTGAGATTCCCTGCTCGGCGCCTCATTCGGCTGGGCATGAGCAGGGAAGACGACGTGCACCCACCCACCCGCCCCTAAAGAAGGGCACCACTCCGAGTCACTACTGGTCGTGACTTAGGACCGGAAAGGAATTTTCCCTGAGCCAAATTGGCAAAGGCGAGGGGTTTTTCGCCTTTCCCGGAGTGATTTGCCGATTAGTAGAGAGGGACAAGGAAGCGTTTTCACAGGTGGTAGGCTGAATTGTCGCACTCTTGCGGTAGGCTGAGTTCAGGCCAATGGTTAAACGTTGTAGTTGATAGCATAGTATAGAATAGAAACATCTCCTTAAGGGATGGGCATAGGCCATGCATAGCTGCTCAGTGCGGCCCACTGTATGGTCAGCCCAAGGGTGAGAGGCAAGCAGCCCGAACCACTGGGAGGGCCATGTACCAAACCGTGGTTACGGTGCCTTTCACCCTTGTTTGTTGTTTAAACCCCGCCATCAGGGGTAGATACGAACAACCCGCCCTGGCTCGGGGAAACCGGGGGGCCAGGGTAGGGGGTAAGTTGACAAAGTTGGGGAAGTTAGGACACAGGAGGATTCCCTCGGGCTTAACCCGAAGAGAGTAAGAAGGTCGACAGGTAGGCTGGTTAGTTCCGGGTGCGGGAAGGGAACCTCCTGTGAAATGGGTAACAGTTAGAAATAGGAGATAGAGAGGACCCCAGTTAAAAGGGGGAAGTGGGAGGGTTACCCCCTTCCCCCTTTTTGGTTTAAATAAAGAGTGCGGCCGTTTAAACCCAAGCAATGTGTCCTCGTCTTCTTTGGGGGGTGCGTCGACAAACGCATGCTGTATGTGATTTGTGCTGCATGGTTCAAGGAATCCACTAGTTTTGTTATCTCTTGGATGCCTAGCGCTGGCAATCAAGGTTGGTAAGAGTCCTCTCTGAAGTTCTGCTTAGAAGATTTTTACAGGAGCGGCGTAAGAGGGAATTGTCAGTGTTTTGTGTGAGTATGGCTCAGAGGAAACTTGTTGATCAATCAGTGTCTGCTGCTGTGAATTTATTTCAGGGTGCTATTTTATCTATCTGGTAAATAGCAGCCGGGCAACTCCTTGAAGTTCTGAGTCTCTCACAAAAGGCAGGATTGACAGCCCTCCGGTACCATTTTTCATAACAAACATGACTCACTGCCCTTAGATGGATACCAAGAGCATGGCGGGCAGGGATGATAGCTTCTCTATGAACACTTAGAACAGACTGAGAGGAGACAAACAAGATAATTTAATTTATCAATATCTTTTCCCCCCTCCCTTTTTCAATGCAAACACAAATGACATCTGAAGTAAATAAGGCATCAGGGCCAGACTCTGTTCACATTTATGCATAGGTAAATTGGCTGATTGCAGGAGCCACTCCTGATTTATAAGAAGAGCAGAATCAAGTCCATCTGAGAACAGTAGTATTAGTGTATGGAATGCTCCAAGAAAATAAAATATAGGACAACTACGTTGAATGGAATAAAAGCCATCAGTCAGTCTACTGGTGAGGAATTCAATGGCAATGAAGCCCATTTTCTTCTGCTGGGTTTTCTATAAACAATTTATAATGTAATGTATTGTTGAAGGATACAAATTGTTCTGTATTAAAATTCTTGACAAAGTGATACTAGATAAAGACGGACTACGAAAGCCTGAAAGTACTTCCTGGAACTCTCTTATGTATATGTAAAAAGTAATTTTTAAAGAGAAAGAGAGAGATGAAATGTTTTTGTGCTGAGAATTGGCTAAAATCATAAGTGTGCTTAGCAGAAGGGAATGATAGTGAAGGGAGAATCAATCTGAAAAGCTGTATGTAATTCTTAAAATTACTGGGATCTCAGGCATCTAAGGAGTCAGAACTATAGACTGGACAAAACAGACTAGGTACATGCTAGGTCACTCGAGAGGGGAGTGTTAGAAAAAAAGTTGTTAGGGATGAAAGTCATTAGTAATTCAAAACACTGAAATACAAAGACCCTTTTAAAAATGAGCCGCAGCTGCAGGGGCAATTGGTGTGCACGTGCGCAGGGTGTGTGTGTGTGTGTGCACACGGGCGCATACCAATCCCTCCTGCATCCCCACACACAGAGCAACCACCATTTTGGCCAATTGCTCCGTACATGGGTAAATGGACCACCCCCCACCTCCACGCACTGCGGCCAAACACCCATCCCCCCACTCACCTCCATCCTTGCACAAGTGGCCTTTGATGAACCTCCAGGGGAAGGGAGATCCACAATACTGGGGCAGTAGCTCAGAACGCCAACACTGGGTGTCTGTCTTCACATGGACAGCTGCCCTGCTGCTGCCCTGCCTCACGCCCAGGTGGGCCATCCATTTAAAGGCGGCCCGCCAGATGTGCAGGCAGAGGTGGGGCAGGCGGTTCCTCCTCTGGGGCAGCCTCGCCGGTGGTGCTCTGGAACATCCAGGAGCACCGCCAGCGGAGTGGGCAGCTCAACTGTGGGCACCGGCTGGAGATGGGGCTGCCATCTGTTCGCTCGGCAGATGGCTCTTGCAGTCCTGCTCTCGGCTGGGGGTTGCCCTGGCAATGCCGCAACTCTGTGGTGTGGGGGAGGGGGATGTCGCGTGGGGGGACCGTGAGTTGCAGCTGCTGCCGGGTCCATTAAAAATGGACTCAGGCGGGGCTGCAAATGGGCAGATGCGGGGGTACACCTCCAGACTTTCTCCGGGGCTGAGCACGCCCATGTCCATGTAGAAACATTTGCAGTGAACAAATATTAACTAGAGACTGGTCCGTGCCCTGATCTAGGGTTTTGCTATAGGGGCTATGATTAAGGCTACAGTTTCATTATATTGTTCATGGAAATTTTGAAATCATATTAATTTCATGAATGGAATGAATGACAAACCTGGCTGCCACTGTTTTGAGAAGCCTATCAGTGCTTGTTAATAGCACAGCCTGCGAGAGAGCACTTTCTTCTCACAGAGGTGTCTTGCAAGTTGCTAGACGGGGAGTGACGGATGACAAGCTCATGCTGTACCACCTGCTGTTTCAGAATTGTGGAAAGCTGTAACTGTAGGTTACCATTCATAATAACTATTTTGTAAGCTAGAGCAACAGTTAAACCTGTTGGCATTCAAAAAGAGTCAGCTTCAAGTTATGGATCTGACTTGTGTATATGTTACCATTGATCACTGTGTTAAAAAACACAACACTTTTATAACTTAAAAAATCCTGTGTATGTTGATGTAGCAAAATCTCCATTATTTTATTTGGTTCCTCCCTGACACCCCAGTTATGAAAATTCATTCAAAATTACAGCAGAAATTACTGGTCTGCTCCTGTTTCAGTTAGTTCCAGGCTGCTGATATATATGTAAATTTTCATTCCCAGAAAAGCTTGAGATTCTAAAGGGCTGGGTTTCCCCCCACTTCCCCTTTTATGGGGGCTGAAACAGCAGTGTGAGGGATTAATGGAAGCAAAAATGGTAGTTAAGCATGAAAAGATGAGTTTTCCTGAGCCCTCACCATGCTGAAATGGAGCTGTTTGTTCTGGGATCACCGTGACTCAAGTGGCTGTTGAGATACAGGTCCAACCCAGTCATTTCCAGTCTTTATGCAATTAGTTAGTTAATCATGCTACAAATATCATAGCAATGAGGTTGAACTAAAGCCTAATTGTTGTAAGCTAAAAGCTATTCCATTTTATCATAGAAAACATTGGGGACTTGGTTCCCTAGAAGATTGAGGATGCACAAAAAATAAGATTTACATAATCATTTTAATATGCAAATTTTATTTCTAATGAATTATCATTCTGCTGTTTAACAAGCCTCATTCATGCAATGAGGGGAAAGCTTTTGGCATTGCTTCCTAATATCAAAAATAGGCAAATAGTCCAAATAAAACAGTGAATCCCTGTTTATGAAATATCTATTTGGATACTCCATCCTGTAACGGAAGCGTGCGGTTATTCGGGGAATTATCTGAAAATGTGGATAATAGCTATGAATATGAAATGGACTGCTTGTTTCAGCTCTGCTAACAGCCCTTGTAAATAGTGAAAAGGCTGCCATTTCTGGTCCCACCCTCTGTGGTCTCCTGCATGGAAGGCCAAGGCAGATAAACGACCCCAGTGTAACATGTCACGGAGTGGTGCTGTTTTCAGATCATACAAAGAGGAAAGGGAGTGGTGAGAGGCAACTAGGTGTCATTCTCTGGGTCTGATCTGAAGAAGGGGAAGTAGCACATGACTGGACCAAGGCTGGTCCACTCTTCTGATATTATTAGATCTTTCAGCGGCCTTTGACATGGTTGACCACGAGATGGTGGTGATTCGCCTGCGGGACTGGGTTGGGTTGGGCAGAACTGTTCTTGAATGATTCAGTTCTTTCCTGGACAGAAGAACTCAGCGTGTGGTTCTGGGGGATTCTACATCTTCCCTCTGGGACCTCACATGTGGAGTTCCACAGGGATCTATTTTGTCCCCTCTCCTGTTCAGCATTTAAATGCAGCCCTTGGGCAAGATCGTGAGAGGGTTTGAGGTCTGGTGTCATCAGTACAGTGATGACACGCAACTCTACCTCTCATTTTCATCAGACCCAGGTCCTGCAGTCTTGGTGTTTTCCCGGTGTCTGGCTGCGATGGGGGATTGGATGAGGGCGAGCTGCCTGAAGCTGAATCCTGACAAGAAAGAAGTGATCCTGGATGGGGTGCATCCATCCTTGGTCTCTCAGGTTCAGAGTCTGGGAGTCCTCCTTGATTCACAGCTCCACCTGGATGCCCAGGTGGCAGCTGTGGCAAGGAGTGCATTTGGTAAATTACAACTGGTCCGGCATCTTTGGCCCTATATCTCAGGTTCCGATCTTGCCACCGTCATCCATGCATTCATCACTTTGAGATTGGGCTACTGCAACGCGCTGTACACAGGGCTACCCTTGGTGATGACCTGGAGGCTGAAGCTGGTGCAGAATGTGGTGACTTGCCTCTTGACGGGGATAAACCGCCAGGAGCACATAACACCAGTGCTCCGTTGTCTGCACTGGCTGCCTATAGTCTTTCGGGCCCGATTCAAGGTGTTGGTTATTACCTTGAAAGCCCTGTATGACCTGAGCCCCTCCTATCTGTGGGACTGCCTCATTCCTTGGGTCCTGGACTGGCCCCTGAAGTCATTTGGGGATTCCTGCTTGGCTGTCCCCCGGGTAATCTGGGGGGCAATGTTCAAGAGGGCATTCTCGATGGCTGCACCATGGCTATGGAATTCTCTCCCACCAGAGATTAGACTCTCTCCGGACCTTCCCTCCTTCTGTAGACAATATAAAACCTGGCTGTTTCACCAGGCATTTAGTGAGGGAGATGGGTAGTGGGAGGGGGGTTCTTTCTGTTTCCTTGGGGTAAAGGGGAGCATTCTTCTCGGACCTTTGTTGGATTTGTTTGTTTTGTTGTTTTATGGTGCAAACTGATATTTTGGATTGTATTTTATATTTTCATATGATGTTTTATTGATCTATTGTGCACTGCCATGGGCTGCCTTTGAACAGGAGGGGGCAGCATAAAAACAATGAAAATAAATAAAAAAGACATTTATTTATTTATTTACATTTCTAAGCCGCTCTTCCCATTAAGGCTCAGGGTGGGTTACAATCAATAAAAACATCTAAAAAAATTCCCTTGCCCCCCAAACCTTTCCCTAACCCTCCCACCCAACCCCCAAAGGCTCTATGTAATTGCCTTTTTCAAATGCACAAATAAAATATTTGGATTATTGTGCATATACAGGATAGGGAGCCAGAGCCTGTCACACATCAGAGTCCCCACCCTGAGCTCACTCCTCCATCTCTGACCCAGGGAACATGCCATGCCCCTGCCTCTTCTCAATTCACCAAGCCTGTCCTCTCCTCACAGGGGAGTCATGGCTGTCTACAAAGCCCACCTGCCCAATCATACCCTGAATAAAAGCCCCAATAATTTATAGCCATTTGAAAAAGCCTATTCATCCCTGTTCTATTCCCAGAGCTGCCCCTGGCCATGGGAAATCAGTTCTTGTCTCTGTGCCTCATTTTCCTGACCAGCAATGGAGGTGAGCACAGAAAGGGCTAGGGTACCTACAACTGAAACCTGCTAGGGAAGGGCAAAGCTATGTCACTGCGTGTTAATATGTGTAGATCCAGCACGCTGACTCCATGTCCCAGGGAAGGGCAGGAGGGCATAACCTCGGCCCACCCCCAGCCAGGTCAGGTTGGGGAACTGAACAAGCATTCCTGCAGATCAACACAGCTGGGGAGGGGGCTGAAACCAATATGAGAAGGCCCAGTTCCTTCCGGGCCCATGATTCCAGGGCAGCTGCCTACCCAGTCAGGGGCTGTAGCAGGCCCACATCTGGCGGTCCACTAACAGACGTGTATCTAAGGCTCTTGCAAAGGCAGGCCATAGCGGGCCATAGCAGGCAAAGTTACGTGTATTAACACCCACTAGGGCCGATCCTATGCCCCCTCGTGGATCCCGTGTGGGAGTCACATGCACCCCCTTTATCAGGGCATTGTGCTGTGTGGGATCCATGCACACAGGGTAATTTCAGACGTTATGATACCACAGGAACCCCCCGTGGTGGCCGCGGTACCGTAACATCTAAAGGGCATTCCGCCAGATGTTCACCACAGTGAATACCTGGTGGGAATCCCTTTGACCACGCTTTTGGACCTCCGGCCACCCAACATGACTCAGGAAAATGGAAAGAAAATATGTTATAAACATTTTCTGGGATAAGAGTTCTTAAATTAGGAGTCATGGACTGGCATTTAGGGGTGCAACCATGAAGGTTATGTATCTCCCCAAAATTACCAATCCTGCCAAATTTCAGAATGATTGGATAAAGGGTCCTGATGTTATAAGCTATGAAGTTGATAATACATTTCTGATTATACCATTTTTATATTACATTCTGTTTACAAGACATTTGGCAGGAATGTATCCCACACCTTCCCTGTCATCTTTACCAAACTACAGGACAATTTGATAAAAGGACCCAATTTTATAAG
>QEPC01010332.1:1692785-1705514 GCA_003113815.1 Sphenodon punctatus
CCCTCCCTCCCTCTCTCTCTTTCATACTACACGGCCTCGGCCGACCTATCTGACTGACTGCATGCTGCAGGGTGGCATTGGGAAACTGTAAGCCTGCCAGCTGGCCTCTGGCTAGACGATCTCAGCCCACCTATCTGACTGGCTCTCTCTCTCGGGCTGCACAGTCTTCACCAGCCTATCTGAGTGTCCTGCCAACTTGGTGCCAAGGTCCCAGCCTGCCTTCTAGGGGTGGGACTACCGGATCATCCGGTATCCGATACTGAAGGTATTTTGGTGTACCGGCAGTATCAGATTATTCCGGTATTATTTGGTCCGGTACCGGATCCTTCCATGCCGGATTTTTTTACATTGTGGCCATTCAAATGAATGGCCGCAATGTAAAAAAACCCCACAAAAAACCCCAAACACTTTCCCTCTCCGAGTCCAGTTTACGTGCGTGGAAGGGGGGACACCCCCCACCCACCCTGCCCAGCCTAGATTTTTAAAAAATTAAAATTTCCCCTAAGTCCCTAGTGCGGGCTCCGGGCCGCCGCCGGCGACCCAGAGCCAGCACCAGCAGCAGGTAAGTACCGGTACTGTACTGATCCCTGGGGTGGGGGGTGGTTTAACACACACCCCACCCCAGGGATCACCCTACCTCCCCACTCAGGGATTGCCTACCCTGAGCTCCGGGCGGCGGCGGTCTGAAGGCTTCAGCGCTGGCTGTGGCTGCCGGCTTCAGCACGCTACTAGGCCTTCCGGTATTTGCCCTGATGTCCCACCCCTACTACCTTCCCTACTGCCTCTCATACCATGCTGCCTGCCCGCCCAGGTTGCAAAGCTTGAATCCTGCCTCAGTCTGCATGCCTCTCATGCCACGCTGCCTGTCTGCCTACCCTGGCAACCCTGGGTGATGTGCACCAGTGGTCTGGTAATCCCGCCGCTGCTGTCTGCTGGTCCATGGGTGCTCTGCCCTGGCCAGTCCAAATGTGCCCACACAATCCTGCTGCTGATGTCTGCTGCTGTATGGGAGCTATTCCCTGGCAAATCCAACCATCCTGGCTCCATGGGTGCTGTGTACAGGCAAATCCCGCTGCCGCTGTCTCTGCTGTTCCATGGGTTCTGTGCCCGGTCAATCCAATGTCTGCTGCTGCTACTGCCAATGCTGCCTCTTCTGTCCGTGCCACGGGTTCTGTGCCTGGGCAATCCAACGTCTGCTGCCAATGCTGCCTCTGCTGTTTGTGCCATGGGTTCTGTGCCCCGGCAATCCAATGTCGTCTGCTGCTGCCAATGCCGCCTATGCTGTCTGTGCCACGGGTTCTGGGGCCCGTCATTCCACTCACACAGAGAGCCATCGTTCAACCGTGTCAAGAAACAGCCACTCCAGCTCCAGGACCCTGGCTGGCACGTGCAAATCCTGCCCTCCTTGGGGTGCTAGGGGATGCTAGGGATTGCAACTAGGAAGACCCTGGTGGTTGGCACGTGCAAATCCTGCCCTCCTTGGGGTGCCACTAGCGATGGCAACTTGAAGTACCCTTGCTGGCACGTGCATATCCTGCCCTCCTTGGGGTGCTAGGGGATGCTAGGGATTGCAGCTAGAAAGGCCCTGGCTGGCACGTGCAAATCCTGTCCTTCTTTGGGTGCTGCGGAGGGATGAGACCCTTACTGCAAGTGCAAATCCTGCCCTCCTTGGGGCGCTATGGATGGCAACTGGAAAGACCCTGGTGGCTGGCACATGCAAATCCTGCCTTGCTTGAGGTGCTAGGAGATGCTAGGGATTGCAACTAGAAAGGCCCTGGTGACACGTGCAAATCCTGCCCTCCTTGGGGTGCTAGTAGCGATGGCAACTTGAAGTACCCTGGCTGGCACATGCAAATCCTGCCCTCCTTGGGGTACTAGGGGATGCTAGGGATTGCAACTAGAGAGGCTCTGGCTGGCACGTGCAAATCCTGCCCTCCTTGGGGCGCTATGGATGGCAACTGGAAAGACCCTGGTGGCTGGCACGTGCAAATACTTCCCTTATTTGGGGGTGCGTAGGGAATGGGATGGCAACTGGAGAGTGGAGATCCTTGCTAGCCTGGCACATGTTTGGGCGGGGGTGCTGCTCGTGCTCATGCCTGACTTCTGGAAGAGCCCCCCACACTACAGTACACTCTCTCTCTATGGCAGACATCCGCTGCTACCCGCTAATGCCCACTGTTTGTGCCTGACTGATGCCCACTACCCATGCACCCACCCGCACGACAGTGAGCTCACTGTAACGGATAGAGCCTTTCTTATCCTCAAAGTAAAAAAAACGTTTATAAACCTGGCAGCACCTCCTGTGCCCGCCACTTGCTCCTCATCTGAGGAGCCAGCCACCACCACCGAAGGTCCAAGGGCAGCGACCTCCTCCTCTTCCTCCTCCAACGCCACTAAGTTGGCCCCCAGTCGGGGGATCATCACAGCAGCCTTCTTCATTTTTTTTTAAACACGCAGCTGAACACACACACACACACACACACACACACACACACACACACAGTAAAACACAGTCAGTCACCCACCACACACCAACACTCACCAACCAGCCAAACAACACAGCCAAACCAAACCAAACAAAAACAGCCAAAACACACAAACCAAACAGCCACCCAGCCAAACACACTCTCTCTCACCACACAGCTCCGCATGCACTCAAATTTCCGGTTTCCGGCACGATCACGTGCTCTCGTGATACTTTTCCTGAATGCCCCAACCGAACACAACCAAACCAAACGGCCGAACCTGGCGAACGACCTGAATGTCCGAATCGAACACCTGAACCAAACTGGACCGAACCGAACACCTGAACCCAAACCGCGATCTGTTCGCTCATCCCTATTGAAAATGACTGTCTTTGTTTAGAACCGAAAGATTTAAAAATCGGACTCTCAATCTTCCCATTGACTTCTATGGGAAGGGGAACCATGGTCCAGTCCCTGGCCTCGGAGGGTGCGGGTGGGGATCTGCATCCCTAACACTCCCACCCCAAACCCCTGGACCCATTTTGACTTCCACCCCCACCCACTGCGGCCCTGCATGTATTTACTGGTCTTCAGGCCTCAGAAGTTGGAGGTGAGTGCTGGACTCCCAGAGCCGCTGTCTCCGCTGCTGGCAGGGCTGGACCACACCGCCTCTGCAGCTGGGTGGCCCTTCTTCCCAGGGTGGGTGTGCTGCCGGTCAGAGCTCTGCTGCTGGGATACAAGGTCATCTCCATGCGGGCGACTGCAGAGGCAGCACAGCCTCTCGGCAGTGGAGCTCTGACCGGAAGCGTGTCCTGGGAAGAGGATCACCCAGCTGCTGAGGTTGTCCGGCCTGGCCCCGTCAGACGTGAGATGGCGGCTCCTGAGCAGTCACCTCACTCTCTGAGGCCTGTGGACTGGTAGGTACATGCAGAGCCCTGGGGGGTGGGGGTGGAGTCAAGATGGGCCCCTGGGGGTGGGGGGATGTTAGGGATGTGGATCCCAAGCCCCACCCTCCGAGGTCAGGAGATGAGGAAGGTTGGGGGTTTTTCTGCTCTGAACCCCTGGTTTTTTTTGGTTTTCTGGTTCTCTTCCCATTGAAGTCAATGGGAAGAGAATGAAAACTGAAACAAACCAAAACAGGAACCAAAAACCAGGGATCCAAAACCCAAAAAACCCTGAAACCGAAAAGAACCCCTGTGTCCCACCCCTACTATTTAGCCCCTAGGTACAGGGAGGAGGATGGTACGACTCCCGGGAGGGAGAGAGGCATGAGAAGGACCCCAGCTGGCAAACACCTAGCTCCACACTCTCACTGAGCTGGGGGGAATCTCCAAAATAATGGGGTGGCAAGGGGGGGAGAGAGCCAAATAACAAGGGACGCAATAGGAGAATGGAAAGGGAGAGAGCGGGAGCAAGATGGGTGGATGTGTGCGTGTGTGTGGTGGGAGGAGGGACCTCATCTCTGGACCTTTCCACATGGGCACACCACGTGTGTGGTGGGGGCGTGTGAACGCCACAGCAAGTGTGGGGGGGATTGTGGTGGATGGGGGTGCCTATAGGAATGGCACCCATGGTGGGTGGGGGTGCCTATAGGAATGGCACCCATGGTGGGTGGTGATGGGGCCTCCACAGTCTTCGTTGGCAAATTATTCCACTGCCTTGCAGTTCTGGTAGTCAGAAAGTCCTTCTTAACATTTAGCCTGATTCCCTTTAATATTCCTATTATCAGTGGGGCTGATCCTGTGCACGCAGCTCTGCTCACGCACATGCACTGAACTGCGCGGTTTACTGCACATGCTCTGCACCTCACTCTGCAGAGCACGAGATTGACCCCATCATTATTTATGATTATATTTAAATGTATTATTAAATTTATTTAATGCTCTGATATTTTAATAATATTATTAAATATGAATAATATTGTATTCATGCTCCCTTTAATATTCCTTTTAATATTTAATCCCATTTCCTCTCATTTTATCCTCAATTGCCAGGGAGAATCAATGGGCATCATTCATTTGGCTTCTTCTAGCAGATAACCTTTAGATGTTTGGAAACTGTAATCATGTCCTCCCTTAATCTTCTTGTTTTCTAGGCTAAACATTCCCAGTTCCTCCAACTTCTCCTCACAGGACTTTCCAAGTTCCATCCCCCTTATCACCTTTGTTGTTCTCCTCCAAAGCCTCTGCAGCTTACCAGTATCCTCCTTAAAGTGAGGCACCCAACACTCCACACCAGAGTCAGTGTTTGAGCCGCTGCAGAGTTATTAACACCTCATTGTCAGAAGATAGAACTCCAGTCCCAAGTAACTGTAGAGCTGTTTGTGGATATGCTTGCTTTGTAGTAAGGTCTGCATTAACTTTGATGAAAAGAATATCCCATAATTCTACACTGGAAGAAAAGAGGTATACATACCACTGCACAGGAAATGAATTACTGTACTACAGTTTGTGTGTATGCTCTACTGTGCAGTAGATACCACCTCAGTTAATTACTCTCCAATAAAGTGTTGTTCATGTATAAACCATCTTAAGTTGCTTGTTTAACCATGTCAGTAGTCATTCGATTATCTCAGCGTGACTTGGTTTAATTTGTTTAGTCCCCCTCAACGTCAATAAGCAGACGGTCCAAATTAATGAATTAAACGAAGTTGAATCAAATGAATTTTGACTTTGCTACCCAAGCCAAATAAGCAAATTAAGGCAAAATCAAATTGTGCACAAACAGTTGCAGCGGTAAGCATTGGATTTCAAAGACTGGCTAGAGGGAATCAATCTCTGAATTCGATTTGCAAATTTCAAAAGTACCATTTCCTTTTTGCTCTTGTCAGTGCATTAAAAGCAGAGCTGGCTTAAAGGAAAGGGTGAGATTAATCAAAACATTGGTGGGAAAGTGCTTTCGCCCTTGCTTTTTATTATTTTAAAAATTTTTGAAATTGTGTCTCTTAATAGTGAGCTCATTAGCATTAATCGGATAGGCCTGGTCAGATGATCAGGGCTGAGCAGAGAAGCTAAAGATCTAAATGCTGGCTGTGCATCAGCCTGCTTACACAGAGCAATGAGTTTGCCATTTATTCTATTCCTCTTGCCTAAACACACACACAGTCTTAATGGCTCTAGGAGGGTTTTCCGTAGCAGGGATTAATGAAGCGGACACAGATAGAGGCACCTAAATGCTACGAGGGAAAGAGAGTGGAAGCTGCATAAAGGGGCCTTCGCGTCCAGGCAGAAGACAATATAGCATATAGTACTGAGCTTTTTTTAGCCTGCTCCCACTGAAGTCAATGGCAGAACCCTTAGCATCCCTGCACAAGAAACAACAGTGACAGGATTAGTGAAAGTAACAGCAGTCAGAATTCCACGGTCAGGAGAGCTGCAACCTGACAGTGCTTTTGGAATTCGCCCATGCAGTTTAGTAGAACTGAAATAGGCGGTGGGTTTATTATTCATGGGTGTTGTTTGCATTTTTGGGTAGCACTTTGAGTATCTGAATAAGAGCCATGATCAAAACAGGAAGTGTTTTTAAACGGGACACATCCACGCATCCCCCCCCCCCCATCCACATGGAAAGCCACTAGTTTGAAATTGGTGCCTGGGGAGGTGCGCTGCACCGGTGACTCATGCACTGGCCACCCATGGCACGCACGGAGCACTCCAGAAAAATCCGGAGTGCCTTGTGCAGGCCAGGGTGACTGCCTCCATCGACGGGGCAGCCATGCTGGGAAGCAACTGCTCATTTGAAGCCCTCCCCCTGCACCTCATGTGCGTGGGCACCCTGCTGCCATCCCATGCACTGACCACGCCCCCCCCCCTCCCCAACCCTTGCTTGTTTAAAAACACCCAGGTACTCACAGATTCATTTTTGCAGATATCCCATGTATTGGTTGGTTGGTTATTTCAGATTGTGGGTCATTTTGGTATTTAGGTTATGTCATTTTCTGCAATTGCACCTGTGCAACAGTGCTAATATTGCTGAAATGATGTAAATGAAATACCGAAAAGAATCAAACTTAAAACGCACTGGAAACCAGAGAAACCAACCCGAATGAATGAATATGGATACCGGACGGAGTGTAAATGGATACTGGTTATTAACTGAATCAACAATGCATTTACTTACTGGGGCTGGCGGTGTACTTATTTCAGCTCTACAAATTTGGCGATTTCTGTGCTTTAACAAATGGCCAGTTTTGGATTCATGACACTTACAATGTCCACTGAATTCATTACTTTGTGTATTTGGTACTTTGCCACTTTGACTATTAGTTCTTTGCAGAGCGCTAAAGTGAGTACTCACAAAAATGGATATGCTCAGTAAAATTATGATAACTGATTTGACTCAGTAACAGGAGGTACTATTTGGTACAATTTACTGATTTTCTGGTTTCTGTTGCTGATTTGCTGATTTCCGTTACTGAAATTGGTCTGTAAAAAAGAAAACCAGTCACTCGGAATAACCAGTATTTTGGGTTACTGGGTGCCTGACTTGGTGATCAGGTACCAATCGATCACCTGGCAAGCTACCTGGAATTTCAGGTATTATTACTTGCAGGTAGCAAATTAGTTACCCATTTCAGCATTAGTTCTTAGGGAATTTGCTTCTTTGTTACCTCTGTACAATACTCGGTACTTTGATACTTCACATTATGAGACACAACAAGACAAGTATAACAATTTAGAGTACTTCCAGAGAACTACCAAATAACACCGTGAACATACAGTGGAGCAACCCAGTCATGAACTACCAAATACTGAACTTCTGCAAGTATGACCTTTGAAAAATGAATGCATTTCAAATCCAAACACTCAAATACAAAAAACTGAAAAGTGTGTTTAAATGCTTGCTTCAGCACTAATGCTAAATTTGTCATTCTCAAACTGGAGGAACAGATTCCCCCAAGGGGAGCATGAAAGATATTCTCAGGGGAGTGGGGGCAAGAAGCAGCACAGCTAGCTAAGCCCCTAGTTCCACTCTGACAGAGCTGGGGGAAGGCAGGGGGAGGATTTCCAGAATGATGGGGTTACAGGCAGGAGAGAGAGTCAGAGAACAAGGGGAAGAATAGGCTTGAGACTCAATCTCCTTTTTTTCTCAATTCTTATCGAGAACCAAGCTTCTTGACGAGGATCAAGAACAAAACGAGAATTGAGAAGAGCCCCAATCTCGATAATTTCTCATGGAGATTTTTTGTTGTTGATTAAAAACCAAATGTGCATGCACAAAATGGGCCCCTGGGGCTGTTCTGTGCATAAGCAGCCCTTTTCCAATATGGCGCCGGAAGTGTCGCTGCCATTTTAGAAAAGAGCAGCCGTTCTGTGCATGTGCGGTGGTCATTTTGAGCATGCGCAGAACAGCTGCTCCTTTTGGAAAAGGTTGCACACTTACAGAAAGCCTCAGAGGCCACTTTCCACATGCACAGTTTTTTCATTTTTAGCGATAATCTTGCAAGAATCTTGCAATGCGAGTGAGATCGCGTTAACGTCTCTTGCTTCTTTAGAGATTCTCGTAAAAATAAAATTGATTTTCGTTTTAGTCTTAGGGGGAAAAGAGAGGAATTAACAGGAGGATGGGGAAGGGGGAGAGGGATCAAGGTGGATTATGTGGGGGTGGGGCCAGAACTACCACAGAGACAAGAGGAAAGGGGACGTGATTTTAAAAGTTCAATAACCACTATGCTAAAGCACTGATTTGCCCAGTGACTCAAGTACAGGCCTAAACTTAAGTAAGTGTGGAACCCTAAATAAGTGTTGCCAGTTGCAGCACACTAACATTGTCACCATTAAAATCTTCAGGATTTGACCTCAGTTTTCTTGCAAGATTTTAAATAATTATGTGATTAAAGGAAAAGAAGAAATTCAATAATGTTACAAAGCTGGAAATCCCTAAATTGAAAGGAAGATGAGGTGTAATGCTTGAACAGGCATCCCCCCCCCCTCTTTTTTTTCTCTTTTTGGTCTTCAATTTCTATTCTTTTCCACTGTCAGCCCAAGCAATCCAGGAGCCCCTTTTGACTGCAAACATCAAGCAAGAGCAAAGTGCTGCTGACGGCAGACCAGGCACATCTGATGCTGGCAAAACCATCACAAGCCCCCCCCCCCCGAGCAGGCATCACACGACATCAGCTGCCATCTCAAGCAGCAATTAATACACAAATGATAAAATGTCACAGATCACCTGGAGAAGAGGGAAGTTAACAATTCTGTCAGTCCCCATTTCAGAGTGACGGGGTTTCCAGATGTCAGGAAGTGGAGGCTGGGGTGCCGGGGGAAGAAAGGGAGGGAGACAGCCAGAGAGAGAGCAGTGTTGCTCTTCAGCTTTCCTTGAAGAGGGAATGAGTGAGTTGTTCAGGGTAAAAGATTTTTGCAAATGTTGTGATACAACTGGTTAGCCTGGCAAAACAAGACCTAGCATGTTATGCTTGTCCATTCATTTATTTATTTAAAAATCTTGTTACCCTGCCCCTCCTGCCACAGGCAGCTCGGGGCGGCTTACAATCAGTAAAATCAACAGCAATAAAACTAAAAACAACAACATCAAAGAAGGATAAAAGTATCCCACCCCACCCTAACCCACTCCCCCCACCCACTCACCCATCTCCCCCACCAAATGACTGGTGGAACAGCCAGGTCTTACAACTTCTATGGAAAGAGAGGAGATTCGGGAATGCCCTCCTCTGTGTAGCCCTCCGAAAAACTCGGGGGACCTCGAGCAGGGCATCGCCGGATGACCGCAGGGGCCGATCCAGAATCTGGGGGATGAGGTGGTCCCGCAGATAGGTAGGGCCTAGGCCGTTTAGGGCTTTGTAGGCCAAGACCAACACCTTGAATTGGGCCTGGAAAACTATTGTCAGCCAGTGTAGAGAACGGAGCACTCCAGTGTGATATGCTCCCGGCGGCCCAGTCCCACCAGAAGACAGGTTTCTGCATTCTGCACTAGCTGCAGTTTCCGAGACATCACCCTAGGTAGCCCCACATAGAGTGTGTTACAGTTGTCCAATCTGGAGGTGATGAAAGCATGGATGACAGTGGCCAGGTCCGAGACATATGGCCGAATCCATCGCACCAGATGTAATTGGCGAAAGGCACTCCTTGCCACAGCCTCCACCCGGACATCCAGGTGGAGCTGCGAGTTGAGGAGCACCCCCAGACGCCATACCTGGGAGACTAATGGAGGGCAGACCCCATCAATAATGGGAGCCGCCATCTCCATCACCTTACCCGCTAACATCACCTCCCTCTTGTCAGGATTCAGCTTCAGTCGATTAGCCCTCATCCAGTCCCCTACCGCCGTCAGCCACTGAGTAAGCACCGACACTGCCAGGCCTGGATCTGTGGAAAAAGAGAGGTAAAGCTGGGTGTCATCAGCATATTGATGACACCGCACGCCAAACCCCCTGATCACCTCACCGAATGGCTGCATATACATGTTGAACAGGAAAGGGGACAAAACAGAACCCTGCAGGACTCCACACGAGAGGTCTCAGTATGATGAAAAATAATTCCCGAGCGCCACTCTCTGAGTTCTCCTGGTCAGGAACGAGCGGAACAGTCAAGAACAGTCCCTCCCACTAAGGCCTAGCCATTTCATGTAATTGTCACTAAGGCCTAGCCCTTTCGTGGCATCTTCCAGCCGAGGGATTCAAAGTACTTTGCAAAAGTTCATTAGGTCTCCAAAACACTCCAGCAGTGAAACCAAGCCATTAAATGCTTCAGATTTTTCAGCTGCTTTTACACCATTTACATGAGGAAGTTACAGAAGTATTATTATTAAGCATTTATATAGTACCAGCAGTGTACCTGGCACTTCAGAATTGTTATTATTAGAAACATCTTGAGGGGAACACAGGGAGAGACAGACACACACACGTTCACATTTATTATAGATGTGGAACTGAGGCTCAGAAGTTGTGACTTGCCCAAGGTCACCCAGTGGGTTTATGGCTAAGGCAGGATTCAAAACCTGGCTTTCCAGATCCAAGTCCAGCACCTTATCCACTACTGGCTCCCACAGGGGTAGGGGCTACAGAAGTAGTCATAAGTTAGACAGATGACTACGTGGGGTCAGCGGTAATAATCATTGATACTGTTGTGTGTAGAGGTGAATCAGTATCTGAACTGAATATAGTAGCCAACGAACTCACCTGTTTGCACTAGGGCTGAAACAAGATATCGAGATTACTCAATAGCTCCTCAAAATCCTGGTGCTCAGTTTGTCCAGGGTAGAACCGAGCATTGGGATATCTTGGCTGAATTCACATTAAGGGAATAAATAAACAAACAAATAAATCACTGCACCTACACAAAATGGCCACAATTTTTAACCAAAAGAGTGGTGATTAGCTCTCTCATCACTGCTCTCATCTTGCTTGACTCTACAATGGTCCCAATTAGAGCTGAAATGAGTACCTGCAAAACCAGGTATACCTGTAGAATTTCCAGTATCCAAATTGAACCAAGTATTTTGGGTACTTTTTAGTGCCGGAACCATTTTTTGATCGGATACCTGAAATACCAAAATACCAACAACTAGTATACTGAAATACTGATGACGAGTAGACCAAAATATTGATCTGATCCAATTTCATCCTGGATTTTGGGAATTTGGGGTATTTCAGTTTTTTAGGTAATTCTGGGTACCTGAAAAACTGGTAACTTTAATTTTGGATTTTTAGAACTTGATCGGTATTTGCATACTTGAAACAGTGACCAGAAATGTGGGTCTTACCTGTGGGTAAGGTCTTACATGATGGGCCTTACCATCAGGTCTTCATTTCAGCTCTAGGATGTTTTTACACGGACGCTCCCCCCTCCCCCGCTGGGTGTATGGGCAGGGGTGTAGGGGTGTGTGCATCCGTGTACACGCTGTGGCAGTGGGTGAGGGTGCGTGCATGCTCCCATGCAACACCCACCTCCAAACGTCTCCACCCAACACTCACCCATGGAGCCATCCGGCAAACCGGAGGAGGCTCCGTGGGTGGAGATGGGTGGAGGTGGGTGTGCACGCAAGGAAAAGGCTGCATATCCACCTCCAGCCACCGTCAGCGCACACCCAAACCCCCACCCACATGGTCCATTTAAAAAGGACCCTAGTCCCAAATTTGCCAAGACCACCACATTCACAAATACAAATTCATCTTCATCGCTGTAGCAAAGTTTGCTTTGCTGTGTTAGCGTGTGCTTCTTCATTGCTTCAGTATTTTGATATTCCATACTTTGTTGACCTTGGCTACTTCAGTCTTCATAATTTGGTACTAGTGACTTTCTGCTCCATTAGACACACAGATGGAACAATCAAATTCACACTGTCATTCAAAAACAAAAAACACCCTGACCATACCAGTAAACACACAATACCATATCACAAAATGCTGAAGTGTTGCAATACCGAAGTGACCAAAATTCCATGGGGAAGAACTAAAATAAAGATCTGAAATGGCAAATGAACACAAATGGGAATCCCACTTTCATATTAGTTCTGCTGAAATCAATACAAATACAATGAATCAATCCAATTTGGAATATTCATTTCAGGTCTACTCTCTATGTACCCTAGAGCAAGTTGTCTAACTTTCAATATTCCCACGGCCACGGATGTAAACAGGAAGGGGGAAGATGGAGGGACACCCTCCCAGGAGACCATCCCGCCTTTCCCTCAACTTGGAATTGTTGTTATTCCACTGGCTACTGCATGTGTATAACGGGGATAGTGATATTTACATGGTAGAAATCAATCATTCAATGCTTGTACAGTGTTTGAGAGTAGATTACTAGGTATTAAAAATGATCCAGGTCCAGCTCAAGTGCTGAGCGAAGATGATCATTATTTTATCCAAACTGGTGTCACCATCCCGAATAGCTTGTATTGAACTCACTAATCTCTTGGAATTCTTTGAGGGTGTAAACAAGCATGTGGACAGGGGAGACCCAGCAGATATAGTGTACCTGGATTTCCAGAAAGCTTTTGATAAGGTCCCTGTCACAGAGAAACATGGGGTCACACACGTGTAACACGGGACTACATGTTTGGTAAATGTGTGGTGCCAAGGGTTTCACATGGCTGTAATGTTACTATACATGTACACTATGTAAGGTCAAAGGTTCCACATGTTTGTAATGTTAACTCTGAGAACTGTAGAACTCAAATTAGGCCTCTCACACGTCACCAGTCTACAGGAACTACAAGAGATAACAGAAAGTGTATTCAAACCATCTGGCTTGCTAGACAGCCTGTGGAGATGTTAATGAACTTCCATGTTTACCTGGGTTGG
>QEPC01010332.1:1707017-1796748 GCA_003113815.1 Sphenodon punctatus
CTGGGGAGGTGGTCAAGGCCAGCAGTATAGCTGAGTTTAAAAGAGGTTTGGACAAGTTTCTGGAGGGTAGTTCCATTAGCAGCTATTAGCCAGATTGGACTGGGGAACAAAACCCTTTATTGTCGGGAGCCTGGGGATGACCCACAGGGAATGGATAGCATGGTGACCTGTTGGGTGCTTCTCCCAGGCCCCCGTGACTGGCCACTGTCAGAGGCACGATGCTGGGCTCAATGGACCGTTGGTCTGACCCAGTCTGGCACTTCTTATGTTCTTATGAACGACCATTCTCTAAAGTCCGGACATGAGATTCCTGGTGTCCTTGGGTGCCTATGGCTGTGTTAAACAGTGCTCTGTATGCCTTGTAATGACATGGTCAAATCACTGGAGACCAACTGGGCAAGTGGCCAGCCTGACTTCAAAGAAAGTATTTAAGTTTGGAAGTTTGTAAAAGCCAGAGCGGAAACCCTGGCAGGGAATGGTAGATAAAACCTTTCAATTTCAAAGCTGTTTAGGCTGTACTTTCATACAAACATTTGGACAGCTCTGCGTTCATTGTGCTGTGCTTTGCTGGGGTCTGTGCTTCTTAAAGGCAGTTTTGTTCTGTGCTGTACCTCTCCTCCACCTAAGCCAAGGAGCTACCCATGCTGCTAGATAGCCCCATCTGCCTACGCTGTGGTTAATGACAGATCAAACCCAGTAAATATCACTGTTTACATGATTTTAATAATGCCTACAGCATTATTTATTTATTTATTTTCAAACTTTTACTACCCCGCCCCTCCTGCCACAGGCAACTCGGGGCGGCTTAAAATTAATAAAAACTACAACATAAAAACAACAATTAAAACAACTAAAAGGGTCAGGACTTTTCACCTTCTGTGAGCCACTGTGAAAATCAGCACAAGATCCGCAGGCTGTACAGGCGTTGGGGGAAGGGGCGCTTAGGGGGTGTACTCAGAATGCATGAAGGAAGGGAAGGGCCCAGATCAGGGGTGGAAAACTTGTGGCCCAAGAGCCAATTACAGCCCATGGCTGTTTTATTATTCGGTCCCTTTCCATTTCCTGAATCTGGCCTGCCTGTAAAACCAGTTCTTTCTGACTAGTGCCGAAACTCGGTATTCAAATTTACTCAGTTTTTACCAAGTATCTTGGTATTCAACTCAGTTTTACCAAGTGGCGAGTAAGCGAGGAATCAGCCCAGTACACAGTACTCAGGTAAATTCTCAGATGGGCAACAACAGGGCTTTTCCTGGCCCTATATAATGGAACTCGGTACTTGGAAAATACTCTGTACTTGGTTTTATTTTTCTGAGTATTTTACTGGGTATCAAGTATTCAGTCGAGGACCAGTTGAACACTCGGAGCCAATCCTTGGAAAAAATATATATAAATAAATATATATTAGACAAACAAAAAACCTACGGTTTTACAAACTTAGTTAAGGCGGTTTCATATCAAGCAAACTTTTACATACCTGGAAATTGTATATGTTAAGGCTCCTGCCTTAACTTGCACACCTTTTAAGCACTGAAATTGCAGTATGGTGTCGCATACTCTGCTCACTCACAACTTAGGCTCCATGCACCCACACTTTCCCTTTGTCTTTCAGCCCCTCGTCTTCCTTTGCAGGTTGGGGGAAACACTAAAGCTACGATGACATGCTCCTCTCTCTCCAATATTACATTGTTACTGTACTTCGAATGTGGCAATAATTTATCTTTTTTTTAAAAAAAAACAACCTTATATTTGAAATATCCATTCTGTGCATTAAGTACATCTCCTGACTGCACAGGTGACTAACATGATGTTAATAATCAAAGATCACATGACTAGATGGAGCACAACTGCATGGAGCATAATATTGATGTCATTTGTGGCACCACATTAAGTACATCTCCCGACTGCACAGGTGACTAACACGATGTTAATATTCCAAAACGACATCAATATTGCCTCTCTCACTGCGGGCGAGGCAGAGACTCAGAGCAGCAGCAGCCATGTGAGGAGCCCCCGCAGCCTCCCCACAACCGATGGCTCCTAACGGGCAGGGGGAGCGAGCAGAGGGATGCTCCCCCGCCCCCCGCGCGCTGCTGCTTGAGTTGGCCGGTGCCTCTTGGGGAAGCTGCTCCCCGTGCTGCTCCATTCACAGTGTCATGTCAGTTACACAGCGCCCCGCTTCCCGGGTCTCGGCTCCGCTCCTCTCCTCTCTCCAGGACCCAAGAGCCGGGGAAGCGGGGAGCTGTGTAAGTGACATGACACTGACTAGTCTAGTCAGTGTCATGTCAGTTACACATAGCTCTGCTTCCCGGCTCCGCTCCTCTCCCTCTCCAGGAGCAGAGCCAGGAAAGTGGGGCGCTGTGTAACTGACACGACACTGAGTAGCCTGTGAGTCAGTCAATGTCATGTCAGTTACACACTATTATTAAGCCACTATTGTGGCTCTTTAATATATATTTTAGTATATATATTTTACTATTTGGTACAGCCCTATTTCTGACCCTCAAGGCCAGAAAGAGTGAGCTCAGGGGGATGGAGCCAGGAGCACAGATAAAGGCATGAACCCAAGGATGTTGGGTGGATCCATGGCATAGATCTCTGAGCTGGACCCATGTTCTTTCTTCCCCCACTTGCAGGACATTCTTTAAGTGCTCCCATTTCTAACTCTTATGATGCCATGGAGTTGGTCCTTTTTTTCAAAGTGGTCCATTAGAGGGAAAAGGTTTTCCACCTCTGGTGCAGATCATGGCTTTTAATGTAATTGATTCATCCCCCATCCTTGAGTGCTTACTTTGTTTCAGTCATTTTGGGTCAGCCATTTTGATTATTTCAGTTGGAATTTGGGACTGCCGTTTGCCTGATTTGACAACTGGTTTGCAATCAGGCAATTGATAAGCTGCTCAAAATTGTGGGAATTATCCACGGGTAGGAAATCTATGATGCATTTCAGCTTTCTGAAGAGTAGGACAACTCCCGAAATTCCAGAATGAGAAAACTGAAATAACTCAAACAAAATATCTGAAACAGACCATGAATCACCGAAACAAATAGCTCTTCTTATCCTCTTCACAGAAACAGATGAGAATCAGCCAAATTTGTCAAATTTGGTATTTGCTTTGGATACTTGTTTCCTTCAGTCCTGCTTTGCGGTTGTCCGGCAAAGCACAGCAGTGCCGCTGTTGGGAGCTTGCTCGCCTCCTGCAGGAGAGGCATGGCAAGGCTGCTATATTCCTGGCTCCTTTCAATCTTACCAGCTGGCTGCAGGCAACAGGGAGTGAGGGGAATGGCTGGGTGCTTCACCCTGGTCCATCACTGGAGAGAATTAAGGGAAGCCCAAGGCCTCGCAACCCTCTCATTGTGCCCCTGGGCTCTTCTCAGCCCCTGTCTGCTTATGAGGTTTCAAAGGTGCTCATAGTGTCACAAGGCATAGCAGGAGCGTAATGACCCAACCAGTTAGTATCTAAGACAAGAACAGCATCTGTGTTTTCTGCACTAGGCCACTAGGCCTCTTCCATTTAGGTTGTATTCCCATCTGCGGCAGCGGCAGAGGGAGGGGCGAGGGAAGACGCGGAGGAGCCGACTGACAGGAAAAGAGCCGGTGCGAATGGGGATCTGCCGCGGCTTCTCTCACACATGTCAGGGCAGGATTTTGTGCCCTGACATGCGCAAGAGAAGCCGCGGCAAATCCCCGTTCGCACCGGCTCATTTCCTGTCAGCCGGCTCCTCCGCGCTGCCGTGTCTTCCCTGGCCCCTCCCTCTGTTGCCACCGCTGTCGCAGATGGGAACGCAGCCCAAATGTCGGAGTGGGGGAGCAGCTAGCAGCTCAGCAAGAGAAACTGTTTAGTTCAAACCAGAAATCACCCAATGCAAATAACGCAAACAAATTTGGAGGGGATAAAATTTTTGAATCCAAATCCAAATGCTGGATCTAAATCCAACAACATTTCCATTGATTCTGGCCCATTCTTTAACCTCTCTGAACATCTTGGCCGCAATCCATCAATCACAGCATCTCTCCACTGAAGCTCATAGGACTTCCATGGTAACTGGATGGTGGATCACATCCTTTGTCTCTAGATAAAATCAATGAACAAAGAAGACTCTCCAATTGGTTTCCAACAAAGAACAGGGAACGAAACCCCTTGACAATTTCATATGTGCAGAGCTATTCAATTGCAATGGATGCAAAAGGTAACTAAATATACAAAGCAAGGGAAAGGAAGGATTTACTGCATACTAAAGGTGGAGAGCATTTAAATTTGAGAGATAAATAACTGTATTTATGGTGATGCCAAGATAAAGGAGATACATGACTTTCTTAAGAATAACTTGGGTCTCCCCAGACTGGTCAATGCTGAAAGGATTGTAATGATTTTTCCCCCACAACCTTAAGATGGATGCTCCCTAACAGCATCGTAGTGTCAGCCTTGTAAATTAGGCATGCAGGAAAGAAATTATTTTGCACCCATCTCTCCCCCAGCAGACTACTGCTGCAATTGCACTTTTTCTTTGGGGCTTTGCCTATAAAAGCCTTCCCTCTCTCCATCAAGTGCACTCGATAAATCCTTCCTCTTTCCCATTTCAAACATGATCGCCTGCGTGCCATACATAAAGGCTATTGATTGCTAATATGCCACTGACTGGCATGCCTGTCTTGGTGGAAACATTTGGGGAAAAAAGAATAAATAAATAAAAAACCCACAGGCCCATTGGATAGAACCAACAGGAACTAGTAATGGTGTAGGGATTTTCCACCCCCTTGGGGTGCTGAATGTTAATATTGCATTTACTGCAGAACAAAGGAAAATAACAACAAACAAAAGGAACAAAAAAAAAAGGAGGGAATGAGTTTCAGCTTTTCTATCAGAAATTATTGTTGTTACAAGTTTGCCCTTCTCTGCCTAGGAACTCTTATCTGGTGGCACCTCTGCTGCATCTGATCATAATTAAATTGCTGAGATATATTGCTCTCTGCTCTCAAAATAAATAAATAAAGGGATGAAGGGGGCGGGGGTGGAAAATCTCTCTCGCACAACGGGGGCATAAACAACAGGATGCTTTATTAGAGCTGCTGTCGGCTTTTCCATCTGGAGCAAAAGTCTCTGAAATGTCATCGGCGATAGCAAGAGGAAATTTCTCTTGAAGAAATTGAATACGGAGCTACCGGATGTGGTGTCAAAAAAAGAGGAAAACATGGGCACTTATTTCCATTTGACAACTCTCAAGTTTATCTTGATGGCCTACTGATTAATAAGAACAAGTTTCAGGTGTCTTGCATGTTGCGTGTGTTGGTGAGGGAGCATGCGTGTGTCAGAGAAGAGTGCATGTGAGAGAAATGTGTGTACACATAGGAGACAGGGGCATAGCTATCATAGGGACAGGATAAATATTTGTCCTGGGGCCCAACCCGGGGGAGGAGGAGAACAAGGACCAAGCTGGATTGGGGACCACAAATCCTGTCCTGTTGCTGCGTGGCAGGGCAGAGACTAAGCTGAGCATGCGGTGTGCATGGGACCTGTCCAGCAAGCCACCCAGGATAAGGATGAAGCAAGTACCAGCGGTGGCAGCACAAGGCAAGCAGTGCAGCCACAATCTCCAGGGCTCAGGCGCAGCAAGCAAAGGGAGGGAGAGGTGCTTTGGGGAGGAAGGAGGGAAGGGGATGGGACAGGGGAGAGGATGGGGATGGGGGCGGCAAGTCCATTTCTTGTACCTGGGTCCATTCCAACGTAGCTAAGCACCTGGGGGGAGAGGTAAGTGTATGCTGTGTTTTGTGTGAGAGAAATTTGTGTTAACGTTGTGTATGAATTAGAGACAAAATGAGAATGCTGTACATTCTCGCAAGAATGTTGCGAGATTCTCACAACCCTGGCGAGATATCGCGAGATCTTGCTAGGGTTTTTGAGACTCTTGTAAGATTTGTTTCCCACCCCCCAACCTGGGAAATCCTGTCCTGTTGCCATGGCAGGGCAGAGACTAAGCAGTGTTTTAAAATCTCCCCAACACCCTGTGCATTTGCAAAATAGGCGCTGTGGTCATTCCGCGCATGCAGATCCCCAGTGACCATTTTGTGCATGCACAGAGCAGTTTTTGAGGTTTCTTGAAAAGGCTAAAATGATCTGTGCATGGGCAAAATTGCCGCCCGCCATGGCCATTCTGCGCATGCGTGGTCATTGTTCACATGCACAGACTGTCTTGGGGGTGTTTTTGTGGAGCTCTAGAATCTTGTCAAGAATGTCAACACGAAGAAGAACGCAGATTCTCCCGAGATTCTCGACTGGAGAATCTTACTGAGAAGCCCATTCTGAGCGAAATTCTCACAGGGGTCAAAATTTCGTTTCATCTCTAATATGTATGGGGAGCGTGTGCACATGCACACAAGGGAGACACACGGTAAAAACAAACGTGACAGTGACCCGCTCTAGCCAGCTTTGTCCCACTGTGGCCCACAGGTCACTGTCATGTTTGTGCTCAGACCTCCAGATGTTTGCCCTGGACTGATCCTGGGCATTTCGGCAGCTAGCCCAGCCTGTAACTCGGCAATGTGCCAAAGCCACAGCCTGGGCTATCCCGCACCACCACCAGGGTCAGTCTGGGCCAAAGCATGCCCAAGTGGGTTTGAATGTATATTCTGACACACTGGCCACCATGGCTGCCCATCCTGGTGGGTTGCAGGGTGCTGGATGCAGTGTGGGGCCAGGGACAGCCAGCTGCACATTCGTTGGAGCCTCTGTCTGGCTGGGCAGCAGGACATGTGTAGTCGGTGCCCTGACCTGATCCCAGCCATGACAGCACGGCGACCTGGTACAGGCTGGGTCTTTGCTGTGCCGTCACGTCTGTTTTCACTCACAGTATCTCTTTCTTGGAACATGACGGTCCACTCCAGACTGCTATTGGTGAAGCAAATATAGAAAAGTAAATATAACCTCCTACAGTCCCTCTGTACCGCTAGGATTTGATGGGGGGTGGGGAAGAACCAGCCCCTGAATGACATCAGACAATCACGCCAAAGATGACCTGATGCAATAATCAAGGATCATTGCTAGTTTTGAGGCTACTTAAGCCTGGGTTAAAATGCCTGTGGCTGCATAGATCAGCCAAGTGGGAGTGCTGCCCCTTTAAGACAAACAGCACCAGCCTGGAGACTGGGCTAGCTGACCTTCAGGCGCTGCCTGAAGCGCAGGACAACTCCGAATTGGCAGTCAGCTGTGCTGGGCCTGGCAGGGGCCAGTCCAGGAGGGGAAATCTGACCCAAAGCTCAGTTGCTGGAGGAAAGGAGGAGTTGAGCTTCTCAACAGAGCACTCCTGTATGCAGCTACGAAGAGAGAGGCAGAAAAGTTTGCTGAGCAGCCGAGCAGAGTGCCAGACCCGGAAAAGCCATGAAGTCAGCCAAAGGCAAGGTGCCTGGCTGAAGAAACTGAAATTAGTCAGTCAGAGGCAAGGGCCTGGCCGAGCTTGCACTAGAGACTGTGAGTAACAGCCAGAGGCAGGGGCCTGGTTGAAGTTAGGGCTGTTAGAGGGATGTTTCCTGGCTATACAAAGGTTAAACGGTAGAGAATCGTGTGTCTACATACTGAGAGACTAACCTATGTATAAAGTTAAGTTCAATTTCCAGTCAGACATGACTTTGTGGGGGTCTGATCCAGCAAGAACCTACTCCAGGGGCACTGCTCCCTGTTACAGTGCCCTTTCCCCCAAGAAAAGCAGTTGTGATGGGGGTTTTTTTTTTGGCAGACTCCAGAAGTTGCCGGAGTCCACGCAAGTGTCGCAGTTTCAGAAATGTCAGCTCTATCGGTGCATGATTGTCACTGGCTCAAAGTGATGTAAACACGTCTAATCATTCCATCAAAACGGTGTGCTGAGACTGGAATAGATGTCTTGTTAGGCAGTGTCTCTTCTGGATGTGTCCATTGCTTCTAGTTAGCTGAGCTATGAATCAGTGAAACTATCTACCTATCTGCCTGTCAGTTTTGCAGTCACCAGGGCTTCTGTGGAGGATATCTTGGGACTGACAGCTAAGCACCATAGGCATAATCTGGTAGTCAGATTTCACACTGCCGCACTGGGAACGCATAACCCCCTTGACAGGTAAAATGAATAAATACAGGAAGACATTTGCTATTAACTGTAAATGGCAAGTAGCACCTTAGAAAGATAGTGAAGCAGAGGAGACAGGGAGGAAGGGGGTAGACTTGTTTTAAACTGTATATCTATATAACCTCTGCCCCATGATCAGGGACCACCACTATCTGCTGATAATGGGGATGCATAGTGAGGAACAGAAGGGACCTCCTACATTATGCATCCCCACTATGCATCTCTGCTGATGAGATGGCAGCAATTTTCTCCGAATTTTGCATTTGGCCAAACAGTTGCAGAAATTGCCTCTGTGAATGCAGAATTACAGCCTGAGAGGGGAGTGCTGTGAGCTAGGCCAAGAGGGTGTGGTGCTTTGAGACACCCAATGGGATTCCAGGGCCATGAGCCCTTTGTCACAGGCTAGAGCTGCTGAAGAAGAGCAGCCCACAACCACATAGAGAACAGATGAGAAAACACCTCCCCCTAATAGGTCTGTATGGTTAGTGAGGGTAGTTAGTGAGATTTCTTAAGATCGAACATGTTCAAAATGGATGGGATGGCATGCTGGAAAATGCAAAATGTGCATAAGATGCAGCATTTTATTATTTTGCATAATTACTCTTGCTTGCAGAAGCTAGACTTTTGGCTGATAGGATTTGGGTTTCCTGTTTGCAAAACCTGGGAGAAAAAAAAAATGGTAGAACCCACAGGACCCTGGCTGTGATCCTTCTGCTTCTCACTATGGAAGGGAAAATTCTGACCTTATCGCCTATGTCCCTCACTCTGACACAGCTGTGCCCCCCAACTTTCAGTAACCACGTGCCATCTATAGGGCCAGATTCTTGTCCTGACTAAGTAACAGATTTCCCACATGCAAGATTTTCAGAGGCAAAATGACTGTTCTAGTCATCTAGCTGTCACTGGGGTCGATCCCAAGCCCTGCGGATCCTGCATATGCACAGTTTCCATGGAACACAATGTGCCTGCAATAGAGATCTGTGCAGTTTGTGCACAACTGTGTGCGGGATCCATGGGGCTTCAGATCGACCTCACCAAAAGTCAATGAGAACTAGTCCCCTTTGGTGTCATTTTCACTCAAAACTCTGAAATGGGGATAAGGGCCACAGAGAGACACCAGCAAGATTGCTCAGTCTCAGTGAGGGCAGGCACCGGCCTGCAGGAGCTATATAATTAGTAGGGCCGTGCCTTCTTCAGAGTGTCATGATGAGTGTTGTGCTCTGAAGGGGACGTGGTCACATCAGAACGGGGGCAGGGCAAAGGGACCCTAAATAACCTGGAGAATTTGTGTCTTCACCTGGAGCTGGGAACGGATGGGCTGAAACTTGGAGACTCCTGGTTAAACCCAGATGGGTGTTAGTTAGCCCTAGTTAGTGGCGAGGAGAGAACGCATAAAGAACCCAACTTACTGTGTAGAGCCAAAATGAAAAATCTCTGCAAGTGCTGTTTCCGATGGAAACAGCTCTTTCACCTTCATGTGCGCGAAGAGGAAATCTACTGGCATTTTTTACATTTTCCGTGATTTTCTGCTATTTTGCACCATTTTTGTAATTTCTGGTAATTTTTAGTAATTTCCAGTATTATCGGTATTTTTCGGTAATTTCCAGTATTATCGGCAATACCAAAGTTACTGGAAATTACCGAAAGTTACCAAAAATAACTGAAAAATGATGGGAAATTGCAGGTGCCAATACCGACAGGATTGGAAGCACGGAAGTGGAAAATACTGACAAATGGCCAAAAGTGCTCCTGAAAGGTCGTTATTTCTCAATGAAACGAGAGCACCTGCTCTCGCTTCAGGTCTAGCTGTCAGATCCCACAGCAAGTTTGCACAAAGGCCAGTTGTAAAGAAAGCAACTTTGTTCTCTAAGCTTGTAAACAAAACACATTTTATCTCTGGATATATGCCAAGAAGCACACTTTAAATCCCTCTCCCATGGTGCCGGTTTGACAACAGCACTTTTCAAGAGTAGAGTCTCACTTTAAATGTACTATTTGGGGGCTCTCCCCCCCCCCCCATGAAATAATTCAGGAGCGTTACTGGCTCTGACTTCCATAGGAAGGATCCCTGAGAGCCAGAACAACTGCTGATAAACAGATTGTCAGGGCTGATAAAAATATACACGCTCAGAGAAGCCTGCGGTGAAAGGTAAAGGGTCACCCTTGCCCTGAAAACAGACTCTACCTATAGGCGACTTTATCAGACGATCTTCATAAATGATGAATTCCTTCCCCATGTCCTGGATTATTTATTGCTCCTGCAATCCAGAATTTTTGCTGCCAGCGTATTTTGATGTCAGTTTAAACCATGCAATTGAATTTACTGAATACTTATTTTATTTATATAACTCCACATATGTATTATATATTTTTTGCAGGCATAGTGGAGCCCTTGGAGTTTTGATTGCCTCTCAGGCCAGGGTAAATTTGAAGCAAAAGATTTTGACATGTTTTTAAGGAAAGTGCAGGGGGGAAAAAGAAAGGAACTGGATTACGTATTAAATGAGATTTCCATTTGAGTCAGGCTAACCTCTGACACTGCTGTAGTGTGAATTTGACTGAGGGACAGACTTTGACAGACGAACAGATAAATAGGTGTTGGAGAAGGCTAAGGATTCATGAGAGAGACTTCTACCACTGCATCATCAGTTTAGAGTCAATATAGTTAATTTGTCAAAAGGTGTTTTTAATGAGATGAACTGGGGGTGGGGGTGGGGGGGACTGTGATTGGTGCGGGGGGTGGGTGTGTGGGCACCGCATGTGGGGGAGCGCTTCAAACTAGCATCCCCATCCATGCACCGCCCACTCCATTTCTGCACAGTACGGGAACGGAGTGGGCAGTGCATGGACAGGTCGGCTGTGCATGGGGCCGCTTGTTTGATGCATGAATGGTGAGTGTCCATGCACGGGGCTGTCTCTTTAAAAACACCCTAGGTCAGAGGATCCCAAACTATGGGTCAGCAATAAAGCAAAAATGAGTGCTCACAAAAACGGGTAAACCCATCAAAATTGTGGTACTCGACCTGCCCAAATAATATCAGGTACTACCTGAATAGTAGTTGACACTGTACCCAATGTACGGATTTACATTTTGGGGGGGTCCAAATTTCCAAAGTAGAAAAATCGGTACTGGAAGTTGGCGAACTGCATGCTAACCTTATCCAGCCTCCTCCGAACTGATTCCTATATATAGTAGGTGCTTAGTGGTGTCTTGTGAAATGACCACATCACGATGTTCAAAATTTAGTATCTTTGTTGGTACTCCCTGTGGAGATATTTGTGTGACAGAGTGGAGAATGGAAATCTAATTTTGCTCTTGCCTTTGAAGATAGTCCTTTGCTGGACAAGGTATTGGTGGGACACTGTAGTGGACTCTTGTATCAGAACTTCACCTTTTCAGTGGCCAAAGGCCTACTTAACAGAGTTGTCAACAGTGTTGTCAATGTGACATCTTCCACTAGCCTTAGATTTATTTGCGAAACAACCTCCAGGCAGAGGTGGCTTTATGCATTTTGCCAACCTAGGCAAAATGTGTGTGACGGGGTGAGGAAAAGGAAGGAAAAAAATCTAATTTTGTTCTTGCCTTTGAAGATAGCCCCTTCCTGGTCAAGGCGTTGGTGGGACAGTTAGTGGGACTGCCTACAGTACTTGTTGGGGGAGGGGAATGAAACACAAGAGTACCTCTTTACTCCATCCTTCAAATGCTGCTAGTGGTGAGGACTCTGGATTCCCTGCTCAACAGCTGTTTAGGGCTGGTTCGAACCAGCCATTTCATCTTTGCAGACCACTTCTGTGAAAACTGAACAGCTGTCGAAATTTTCAGTCAGAATTCTAATCAAAATAACTTTTCAATTGGAATTCTGATCAACCTATTTTGCCCATGCACAAAATGGCTACTGTACTAAACCAAAATGGCAGCCATCATTTTGGAGTAGGGCAGTGGCCATTTTGGCAGAATAGCCACAGCCATTTTGTGCATGCACAAAATTCCCGGAATTATTTTTCAATCGGTCCAACTGGAATTCCAGTCAGCAATTTTGTCTGATCTAAATTCTGAATGGACTGATCAAAATGCCCAGTTCTGTTGAAAATGAACCATGGGCAGAATTCTGGTTTCAGCCCTACAGCTGATGAGCAGGAAGTCATTCCGTATAGGTATAGAGTGGGAGAGACCCAGCACTTCCTTCCTAGCACTGAAATCGACTAGAACTGTTTTAGCTTCTACTTCTAGTAACTTTCTAGGCCATTTCACTGTACAGTTTCCTACCGGCTGGGAGACGTCAGAGTGGCCAATGTAAGAGGGGTACCATTCTATCATATCTCTCTCTTACATTGGTCGCTTGAGGCTGCTGCCTACCTCTGCCTAGTGGTAAAGCCTTGCTGTCCCCAGCACTGGGAAGTCCTAGTAATCTGTGTGCCAAAGCCAGACAAGCAAGAATTTAGTACCTACAAAGGCTCTTAGTGCTGGTTCTATTCACTTCAGTGGGACTTGTGCCAGCATCAAATGCCCTGAGGATCATGCTGCAAGTTCTGAAAGAACAGCTCTCCCTGCCAGCTGTCAACTTTCACCTATTCTTTTATTTTTAGCCCTACTGTTCTATCCAGGCATGTTTACGTAGCAAACGCTGAACAAAGGAGCCGGGGATAGCGTCAGCTGGGGTGGGAAACAGGGACACAAGAAATCCATGCCGTGAGGTACAGAATATCTGAGGTAAAAAAAGGTCTTAGCAAAGTGGTGACAAAGGCATTTTTTTCTGAGGTAATATCAGGCAATGAGAGGAGCATCGTGGGAGGGGAGAGATTTTGGACTTCTAAAGAAGACCAAGTTTTAAACCTTAAAGACAAAACCTTCTAGCCTTTGTGTTTCTTCAGCAGTTGAGGTGGGAAGATATTGTGAGGGGAACCCCTCCTCCTCAGGAACCTCCCACTAGCCTCATCTCACTGCACTACCTGAATATTTGTGTTTGCATACATGTGTGAGTAGAGCATGAAACTCGGTCCTTGCAATTCTCGCTTTTCTCAACAAAAATCAGGGTTCTCAGCTCAGTTTTGCAAACAAGAATAAGCCGAGAACTGCTTGGATTTTAAAAGCAAGAATCTAATAAAGAGCCCTGCCCCGTCTTTTATTTCTTTTAAAAAACCTGGCTGACTCAGTCACCTGGCTGCCTCTCCAAGTCTGGGACTGCTCCAGCTACTGGGTCTCTCACCACTCAGCTTCTCTCCGGGAGGAGGGGGAAGTGAAGAGGAAGCTTCAGTCCAAACTAGAGCTGAAACAGAACTGAGCAGGCACAAGTGGCCGGTGTGGCTGTTCTGTGCACGCACAGCAATTTTCCAAAATGGCGCCAGCAACAGTGCTGCTGTTTTGGAAAAGGGCAGCTGGTCTGCACATGCACCAAATGGCTCCAGAAGCCATTTGTGCATGCGTCACCGTCGCCACTGCCGTCGCCTTCTTCTTCTTCTCAACAGATTTCATACTGGGGCTGAGATCTTGGTGAGATCTTAGTTCTGGCATGAAGTCTCACGAGTTATCTCACGGGAATCAAAACCGATTCTCATTTCAACCCTATGGGTGATTTCAGACGTGACGAGATCACGCTGAACCACACTGAACCACGGTGAACCCCGCGGCGGGGCGAAAGGCCCCTGAACGTCTGCACAGCGTGCGCCAGATGTTGGCCACGCTGAATCTGCAGATGGGGTCAATTTGAACCACGCTTCCCGGGCTAGCCGGGGGAAGGTCCCGGGAAGCGTGGTCAAATGGACCGCGGGCCGTGGCCAACAAAAAGTAACGTCTGGCCGCGTGCCACGGCTGTCTCTTATACACATCTAGATGTGTATAAGAGACAGGACGGGATCCCCCCGGCACGTCTGTTGGGCCGTGCAGGGGTGACCCCGGCGGGGAACGAAGACGTTCGTTACGGTACGGGGCCAAAGGGCCCCGTAACGTCTGAAAATACCCTATGTGTGAGAGAATGTTTTGACTGTCTGTGACCGATTGTGCTTGGTTTGTGGGTGTGCATCTGAGAGGATGTGCCTACGATTGTAGATTATTAGGGTGGTCATACCTCCCCTTTAAAAGAGGGCACTTATGAAAATACAGTTGCAGGGCTGCATTGGATCCAGTGCAGCCCTACACCATGTGGTTTTCATAAGTGTCCTCTTTTAAAGGGGAGGTATGGCCACCCTATAGATGACAGACTGTGTGATTGGTTGTGTTTGCATAATGTGTGAGTGTGCATGTGAAGAACTGATTGTGTTGTGGAATAGACTGTCAGTTTACGACATAAGCCGCAGAGATTCCGTGTGCACATGTGGGGCTGTAGGGACAGCCCAACAGTGGCGCTACGCGAGGACCTATATGGAGTACAGCAGGTGTCTGTGTTACTGGGCCTGTGATGTCATGGCCTACCTGAGTGGGCGAGGCTGAGGAGGGGTGTAGACAAAACTATTCTAGTCAGTGCCATGGGTTTAACTATAATAGGGACAGGTGGTCGCAGCTGCACTGGATTGTGTGGTGCGTGGAGGCGGGCTCCCAAGTGCAGCTGTGACCCTTTCTGCCGGGAGGCCATATCTAAAGGAATGCCTCCTCCCTTATATTCCACTGTGGTTGGGGGTGCCCTCTTGCAAGTTTCATCAATGCATCAAATCTATGTGTGTTTTGAGACAAAGGCCACCAGAGCCTGGAGCTGCTGTGTCCGCATCAGTGTCCCCGGGCTGCATGCCACCCATGCACCTCTCCCCGACCATACTGTTGTGGGTGCTCACCCGAAGCTCTAGGCTGGCACCCACAACTCCACGAAGCTGAATGGGGAAAAGAAAGACGGACAGGTGGGAAGCTGCACTGTGGGGCCGCCCAACAGACGGGCAGCAGCGCCACGTTCAGCCATTGCCCCGGGTTTGGTCGGCTTGCTCGTGCACTCTCCTGGATCTTCCAGAGTGCCACCAGTGGGGCTGCTCCAGAGCAACTGGAGGCTGCACCAGGTCGAACATCTTGACCAGGCTTTAGTTCAGTCAAGCCAAGGGTGACGGGGGCACTCGTGGAGCTGCTCGAGTCTGTCTGTTTATCCCCTATATGTAACACTCTTACAAAGAGAGGCGTTCTCGGTGGCCGCTCCACAGCTCAGGAACATCGTCCCCTGGATGTTCGCCAAAGCCCAAGTTTCTTCCGAAGGCAATGTAAGACTTATCTATTTGTCTAGACATTTAACAGGCACGGTTAGGTGCTCCGGATGTAATTTTATGGGTGTTTCATTTATATTTTTATATAGTTTTATGAGGTTTCCCATGCATATTTTTGATGATATTGGCCACCCTGAGCATCCAGAGAAAGGTGGAGTAGAAACGCAAAATAAACAAAATAAGGAAATAAATTAAATTCCATTTTCTGCACCAGGGCTCCTTCCAGCCTAGCTATGTCTCTGGTTTGTGCGTGCGACTAAGGCCATTTCCAAACGGGCCACCGTGAGTGGGGAGATGGGTGTGCACCCGCAGTGGGTGGGGGTGCACCCATGCCCACAGGCGCACACCCATCTCCATGCACGGAGCAACCAGCATTGGAGCCCATTGCTCCATGCATGGGTGATCGGTGGAGGAAGGTGGAGATGGGTGGAGCGCGGGAATGCGCACATACGCACCCCCACCCACCGCAAGCACCATTCCTATGGACGCCCACCCATCCCCCCTGCACCCGCCGTGATGTTTGCATGCCCCCCCCCCTCCATGCGTGTGTGGTGGTGGTGGTGGGGACGTCTGTGTGAAAAGGCTGTAAGTGTTTGGGATTTTTTTGTGAAACTTGGTGTGGTGTCTCCTGGTACCTGTACTCCTTTGCCTCATCCAACCTTTCACCAAGAGCTCCACCCAGAAGGTACAAATATTACAACAAACCCACAGCTCTCTTCTGGCCAGAAGAAGACACACTCATTATCCCAAACAACCTCGGTGAGAACAGGACCCTGCAGTGGCTGTTCTCCCCCTTCCTGGGCAAAGTTTATTCCTCTTGCATCGTCCATACCTAGGCAATGTCTGAAACCTACTTTTCTCTTTGATGAAGGAAGAAAAGAAAGAAAGAAACAAAAAAATCTCTGCAAAGCTTGGCCAAGCCTGCCTCCCCAAAAGCACAGCCTCAGACTCTGGCTTTACTGCCGATCCCTTGGGCAGAAAATAGAGCTACCAATTAAATTTATCTTCTTCCACTTCCTTCGTATTAGATTATGTCCTACACTGTCTAAGAAGGGGAAAAAATAACCAAGCAGCCATAAAACCTGACAGACATATGAAACGCTTTGTTATAGAAGGAGGGAAGGGGGGAGGGGAGAAGCGCTGTGAATTTCTGGTAAAGTTTGAACAAACGCTAAGTCAAGCACAATAATAATTTGGGCAAAATGGCAAATGGCACAGCTGAGAAGGAAATAGCATTGCGGTGCGTACAAACTCCTAAATGGAGCGCAGATGGGAGGGAGAAGGGTAATCTTCTGGAAAAGCCTCTAATTGTCTGCCCACACTAATAATTTCAGAGAACGCTCCCCTCTCCCCCTCCTGCGTATAATTACACCATTCCATCTGTCTATCAGCAGGTTTTTTACAGCTCCTTGCGGCTGCCGTGCTCTCATCCTCGCAGCGAGATGAGGTTTTTCGAAGATTTAAGAATCCTTCTGACACATATCCCCAAGAAAAGGCACTCGGGAGAGGCAAATCCCTCTCCTAGGCCTGCTAAGACTCTATTAAAAAAGTCGTATAATCTCGACGAGCTCCATTACGGTGTCAAAACAGGAGATAGACGGAAGGGGTGGGGTGGGGGTGTTTTTCTCTCCCACTCCTTCCTCCCCCTTTAGTGTTTTTTTCCCCCTTCCTTTTTTGTTACTCTTGTGGCGGCACTTCCTCCAGCACACCTCAGTGATTGATTGAGGCAGGAAGGCCCACGCGGTACTTCGTATCTTCCGCACGGAGATAAATAGGCACAATGGAAGCCGAGGTGTTCAAGCTCCACCGGAGGCTGGGGTTCTTTATTTGATTCAATTCCTTGTTCATTCCAACCCTCTCGCAATAACTGATGCCTCATGAGTAAAAAAATCAAGTTGAACGCAATTGGCTGAATGTGAAAGTGGGTGTCAGGAGCCTCCACTGGAGTGCCCTCAACTGCACATACCAGGAAACGGAGCCGGTTTGGAAGCAGTCTTCCGGTGGTGACAACAACCTGTGCCTTTTCCCCACCTAGGAAGCTGAAATTGCCCTCATCAATTATTCCTTTTCTCTTCCTTGTTTCCTCACAGAATGGCTGCTCAGCACAAAGCATGAATGTTAGTCTGGCTTAGATGATGCTTAATGCTGCACCAGCTTTAGCCTGGCTTCAAGGAAAGTAGGATGATTTTACGCTGCTCTCCCTGGTCTTCCCTCCCAACCCAGTGCCCCTGTGTGTGAATCCCCAGTATCCCCCCACCCCACCCTCCACATTGAGATGCCTTCATTCTGTTCCCTTGTCCTGCCCTCAGAAACTAGACACACTGCACAATGGCGGCCCAGAATAGAAAGGGCAGCAGGGCAAAACGGGGCCACAGAGCACAGCCCACTTGCTCCTCCCTGTTCCGGGGAGGTGAAGGGAGTCTTCCATCCCTAATGTCTTAAAGAAAGCAGCCATCTACATTAGGGGTGCCACTGAGGCAGGAGGATCCCCCACCCCCACCAGCTGCTCCTGTAGAGACTACTCACAGGCATCTAGTCAGTGCCCCCGTGGCAGGCCAGCTGCAGGGGGAGGGAGAGCTGGTGTGCCCGTGTGCCTCATGCAGAAGTGAGGGCAGTATGGGGCATTTGCTACAGAAGCTATCCTAGCAGTGTCACTCCTTTCCTGCTGGCCAATGCTCCCCTCAGTAGCCTTGTCAGGTAGGCCGCTAAAGGAAGGTTTAGTGAGAACATGCAAGTCATATGAAGAGGTGGTTCCATTGGGCCAGAGGAGGGAAAGGGCTTAGAGGGGACTGGGCTTTTCCTTGTCTGTCCCCCACCACCCAAAAAAGCTCCAGTTGTGCCCCTGGCCTATGCTGCCTACCCTTAATGCTGGCCCAGCATTTATACTGTAAGAAAGGGAAGGGATGGGATAATGGAGACATACTTGAATGGAACAGAGAAGGGAAGGGGCCTGTTGGCAGACAGACAGTCCTAAACTGGGGTCTACATGCAAAAAGTGACTGGAGGCATGAGCATCCCCCCTCCCGCCAAAAGTGGTGATAGAAGAAGGAAAGTCAAGGAAAGTCAAGGGACAGGTCCACCCACGGAGCCCTCTGGAAAACTGGAGGCGGCTCTGTGGGTGGAGGTGTGTGTGTCCATCTAAAAGGACACACCTCCACCTCCACCAACTGCAGCCAAACACCCATCACCCTACCCACCTCCATCTGTGCAAGGAGGGCCGATGTCAATACATGTCAGGACATTTGCTTCATGCAGTAGCCACTGGAGGTTGCAGGAATGGCCGCTCGGGTTTGCAGGAATGGAGTGGGGCAGAGGGCTGAATTAAGACAGTCTTTATGCTTTAACTTTTTTCACTTGGTTCCTCAGTTTGCTACTCCTGAAATGGGCCCCTCTCAAGAGCTGACCTTGATCATCCATAGCAATTGCAAATAAAAGAAACTGACAGTCTGTGAGTCATCACTGGAGACAGGCAAGCAGGAGAAGAAACTCATCCTACGTAAGCAATGCCCTCCTGGGTCATACTGATAGTCCATCTAACCCAGCATCCTGTTTCTGGAAGTGGCCAGCAGCCCTGCTAGCTTCACAGAAGGGCACAATAGATCATAATATAAAGTGACATGAGTTTGAAAACTGCAAAATAGCATACCCCCATGCTACCTCAATTTACATAATATATACACATTGACATAAATTAGCATATTTAAGTAGGTCACATGCTCACACAGACATGCTTGCACACAAATGCATGTGCACACACACAATTGAACCGTTAGGACCTTTTTGTAAAGATGTGGTGAGTAGAGGGATGGGTGTGTACCAGCGGCAGGTGGAGGTGGGTGTGCGACCTTTTCCATGATGCGTCACCTCCACCCATCTCCACCCATGGAACCGCCTCCATTTTTTTCCAGAAGCAAGTCTTGACTATACCCAGGCTATACTATATAGGGCCCTTGGCCCTGAACACCAATGGCACAATTTTAAACTCAACCTGTCGCTCTACAAGCAGCCAATGCAGAGAAGAATGCAGGGCAGGTGTAATATGATCAGGGTTTCCCAAATAAGTAAGCATTCTGAAAAAGCTGCAAGCGACAGATAAGCACCATTGGCAGCCCATAGAGGAAAAGGGTGCACACCCACCTCCACTCACCGGCGGCGCACACCCATCCCCCCACCCACTGTGTCCATGCAAAAAGGGCCTTAGGCTGTTTTTTCGATTGAATGTTGTGATTTTAAGAAAAGCTCCATACACATTCATGGCTACAGATTCTTTATATTCCATCCAATTTGCATGAAGCCTGTGACTATTATGTCACTCCACAAGCTTAACATTTCTGCCAATTGTCAAAAAGATTGGATAAAGGGTTCTGATGGTATAAGACATTAACTTTAAAATACATTTCCAGCTGTAGCATGTTTATATTCCATCCTGTTTACAGGACATTTGGCAGGAATGTATCATATACCTTCCCTGTCATCTTTACCAAACTACAGGACAATTTGATAAAGGGACCCAATTTTATAAGCAATTGAAGTTGTCCCCTTGAAGACCATTATTCAGATAAATAGCAGCACATGCAGTGCCAGTCAGAAGCAGGCACCTGGCATGGGGGGGGGGGGGAGGAAGGCTTCAGGAGGGAGGATGTGGAGAAACCCAAAAGTCTGACAGACACATTCACCGGCCAATTACTGCATGCTTCCAGCTTTACAGGACCAATCGGTAGTGGCTTTGAGGCAGGCATAGGAAGTGGCCCTGAGGTGGGCATAGAAGGGGCATAACTGGGACTTTGGGGATAGCATCCCAGCAATCAGGAGACATAGTTTACACATCCAGGCTGGCTAATTATCATCACAATAACATCCTGCAGCACTGTGACAGAGGACGTAAGAGAATCCCTATTGGCTCTTTGCTAAACAGATGCTTCTAACTTCCCAGTAACAAGTGGGGGAGTGTCAGCCTCCCAGGCTGAAGGTGTAGTTGAGGGGGGGGGCAGAGCTCCGCACCACACTGATGGAACACCACCCCCGCTTGCGCTCAGACTGTGGCCCCGGCCGTGGCCGACGTAACCGCGGCGGTGCCGAAGGACACGGTGCATCAGTGGGTTGTCAGGGCTACCTGAGTGCAGCGTGGCCCTACAGAGCTCCTCCTCTCCACCTCATCTGACACAACAGTGTGGCACTCTGCACAGCTACAAACACGTAGGGGGGCAAAGCAGGAAATATAAAACACCGGCGCTGTGAAGCACACAGCGCTGGTAATCAGAGCACTGAGAAGCTGGCCCCTGCAAAAGCTAAGTCTAAGTTTGTCTACTGTCCCCTTGAACCTAACCCTGAATGTTGTCATGTGTGAACCCTTCTGTGTCTCCCGTAGAGTAGGGCTGTAGCGGAATGTCGCAGCGGTAGCTATTTCCGCCGGAAACAGTGTTTCCACAATTAGTGGTATGGCATGACAGAGGCTTTCATTCCGCTAATTTCATTCTGCTACTTCCACAGGCTTCACAAAATAGCAGAAACATGACATTTCCGCTACTTCCGTCATTCCGCCAGCGCCACAAAATAGTGGAGCAGCGGTTTTCTGACAGTTTCCGACAATTCTGCAATTTTTTCGATAGTTTCCGAATTTGCAGAATGCCGGAAGAATTAGCGGAATGTCAGCAGAAAAGCCGCAGTGTGGCGCGGGCAATTCCAAAATGGCGGAATGGAATCGCGGCGCGGTAACAGCTGCTGCCACATCAGCCCTACCGTAGAGTGTATGAGTGAACGCGTGGTGGAGGTGTGGACTGAGAGTCCCCCCCCTTCTCCTGGGTCTCGTTCCTTCCCCCCTTCCGGACTGAACGCCATACCCCTTCTCCCCTTCCCTGAACCGGGCTCGCCCTCCCTGCACTTCCACACCCCTTCACAGTTTTGTTCCTTCCCCGTGGACTGCTGTGTATCTTAGGATAACTGAGTGTTGGGGGGTGCGCTCCCGCGGAGTCTGCTCTGTGCCCAACGATGATAGCAGCCTGATCTCTTAGGGAACTAAAGGTCACCACACTATCCTGACAGCCTTGTTTTCCAGGAAGATCCATACAGAGTGGGACTAGGAAGCCACCCTCCATGCGTGGGTGTTACCCATGTGCTCCCCCTCCCTCGGACCCCACTATTCCCCCCGTCCCGTGATAGGCCATTATTCCCCCTTCCCTGTGACAGAATTACCGACACCTGATTTTCCTCCCTTACTTGTGAGGTTAAGAGTAATGGATCTCGCTAAAGAGGTAGGTGATTTAGTCAGGGCAGTACAAACGCTAGCAATGGAAATGAAGGGGAGAAGGACCTGAAGTCCAAGTATACCAAACTGGCTGCAGCAGTAATGGGGGTTCCGGGCGGGGTGGAGTCGGTAGGGTTAGCCCCCGCGGCAGCTCCCGAGGTACCCCCACCCCCACAGCCAGGCGGGCTCAGGGTCGCTCAAGAGCTCAAAGGCCCCAAGATAGATAAATTCTCAGGGAACCAAAAAATGTTCCAAGGCCTTATGTAAGTTAACCTTTTCTGTGCAGCCAGCCTATCCAACGGATACGTTGAAGGTGGCTTTCATTATTGGGAATCTGGGGGGAATTGCTCTAGATTGGGCCACTAATTTATTAAAAAGCAACAGTCCCTTGCTGGCAAACTACACAGAATTCCTAAGGGAATTTACCTTCTTATCTGATCACCCCCATCGGATGAGGGATGCGGAAGCGGCTAAAGTAGGGAAAAGGAGGACTGTTGGAATATCTTACCCACTTCCAGCAATTGGCTCTGGATTTACACTGGCCCAATGACATTTTAAAGGTACTCTTTAGGAAGGTGCAAATGCAAACAGTGAGGAATTAAAAGACCAACTCGCCTACACTGTGTTACCAGACACATGGGAAAATTGGCCACCCTCGCGCTCCAAATAGAGGTTCACTTAGCAGAAAGATGGAGGGAAAAGAGACAGGAAACCAGAACGAACTTCCCTCGAGCTCCCTTGGCACCCCCCCCCTCTAGTGGCGGGGCCAAGGGGCACTGACCCCGAGCCAATGCAGTTGGGGGCCTTTCGGGGCCCTTTAACGGTGGAGGAATAGGACTGGTGACGGAAATTGAAAGCCTGTTACTATTGTGGGGAATCGTCCCACTTTGTGTATGAATGCCCCTTATTACCAGCTCAACAGAAGGGGCAGGGAAACTCCAAAGTCCGGGATGGACAGGGGCTACCCCGGACGTAAAGCACATTCCCTTAGTACTCACTAACCCTCAGACCCATCTTCAGGTTCCTATAACCCTAACCATTAAGTACAATAGGTCCTTCATCGTATGGGCCATTATAGACTCTGGGTCATCAGGGAATTTTATGGACGCCGGGTTAGCCTGAGTGCATGACATCCAGCTAGAGCCAAAGAAATGCCCGGAACCAGTGCACTCTATAGATGGCTCCCCTCTAATCTCAGGACATATCACGATGTAAACAGTCCCCCTAGAGTGTGTAATAGGGGACCACTGGAACCACTAACATTTGATGTTGTATGCACCCCACTCTTTCTGGTAGTGTTGGGCATTCTGTGGCTCTGTCAGCACGACCCACATATTTCATGAAAGCAGAAACAACTCCAGTTCACTAGGAGTTACTGTGCTCAAAAATGCCATCAGTCAAGACCAGGACAAGTTACGGACCTGATGCTCAGGGGTAGTTCCAGTGGCGACACCCCAAAAATCCCTATGGAGTACCTGGACTATGTGGAGGTCTTCAGTAAGACACAAGTGGCAGAACTGCCACCCCACCGGTCGTACGACTGCCCCATTGACTTACATCCAGGGAAATAACCCCCTTTTGGATGCATCTATGCCCTGTCCACCCCACCAGAACTAGGAGCCCTGCAACTCTATTTGGAAGAGAGTCTGCAGAACGGATTCATCCGGCACTCATGTTCCCGCGCAGGAGCCCACATCTTTTTTGTACCCAAGAAGGATGGGGGGCTCTGACCATGTATTGACTACCGAGGGTTAAATGCAATCACAGTTAAGAATCGATACCCACTACCTCTCATTCCCGAAATCCTCAACCGTCTTCAAGGGGCAAGTATTTTCACAAAATTGGACTTAAGAGGAGCTTTTAACTTAGTGAGAGTCTGGAAAGATGATGAATGGAAGACCGTCTTCCGGACTCGGTACGGACACTTCAAATATCTGGTAATGCCGTTCGTCTTGGCCAATGCTCTGACCACCTTTCAGCACTTCATCAATGATATTCTTAGGGACATCTTAAATGTATTTGTAAATTGCGTACCTCAACGATATTTCAATTTATTCTATCTCAATGCGTCAACACGTGACCAATATGAGGCAGATGCTCCAATGACTCCACACCCATAAACTGTACTGCAATCTTGAGAAATGCACTTTTCACATCTCCACAGTGGATTTTTTAGGCTTCGTGATTAGCCCCTTGGGGATTGAAATGGATGCACAAAAGTCGAAGCAATTCAACGGTGGCCCCCGCCAAAGCGGTAAAGCCACTACAGCAGTTTCTGGGGAGCACTAATTATTATCGCCACTATATTCCCAACTATGCAGACATCACGACACCATTGATCCGACTGCTAAAGAAAAATCAAGTGTATACCTGGGGGCCGGAACAACAATATAGTTTCGAGTATCTAAAGAAGGCCTTCACGACAGCACCTATATTGCAACACCCCAACTTTCAGAGACCATTTCACATAGAAGCAGATGCTTCCAGTGGGGCTATAGGAGCCGTCTTATCCCAAGAATCAGAAATCGAGAACAAGGTGTTACCATGCACGTACTACTCCAGGTAACTCACTCCCACAGAACAGAACTACACTATCTTTGATCGGGAACTCTTAGCCATCAAAGAAGCATTTGAGACCTGGTGACATTACCTGGAGGGTATAGAGTACCCAGTAATCGTCATCACGGACCATAAAAACCTTACGTACCTCCAAACAGCGCAAATAACTAACACACAGCATGCCTGATGGGCACTCTTCTTCACATGCTTCTCGTTTAGAATACTATATCAACCTGAGAAACTGAAGATCCTAGCAGATGACTTGTCTCGATATCATGAAGGTCGCAATATGGACAAGTAGCTGCAAGGGCCCACCTTGTCTCCCAAAGTTTTTGTTACGACATACCTCCAAGTAGAGGACATCAAGCAAGCCACCACACAGGAAACTGATCCCACAAATGAACCCTCCTACCACAATGACAATGGCCTCCTCAATAAAGACAACCTCATCATTACCCCTCCTTCTTGTCAACCACATATCTTGTGGTCCCATCTAGGGCTGATGCGGCAGCAGCTGTTACCGCGCCGCGATTCCATTCTGCCATTTCGGAATTGCCCGCGCCACACCGCGACTTTTCTGCGGACATTCCGCTAATTCCGCCGGAATTCTGCAAATCGCGGAATTGCGGAAAAATTGCGGGAAAATTGCGGAAAACCGCTATTCCGCTATTTTGTGGCGCTGGCAGAATTGCGGAAGTAGCGAAAATGTCATGTTTCCACGATTCCACTAAGTAGCGGAATTAAATAAGCGGAACCGCGGAACCGCGGAATGAAACTAGCGGAATGAAAGCCTCTGCCATGCCGTTCCACTAATTGCGGAAACACTGTTTCCGCCGGAAATAGCTACCGCTGCAATATTCCGCTACAGCCCTATTTCCATCACGATGCTCCCTCGCAGGTCACCCAGGACAAGAGCGCACATACAACATGATCTGCAGATCCTTCTGGTGGCCCACTCTTGCCCGGGACGTGCGACAATATGTCAAGAGTTGTGGGACCTGTGCACATACCAAGAGACGTAGAACTGCCCCAGGGGCCTCCTTCAACTCGCTCCTCCACCTCAAGGCCCATGGCAGCAAGTGGGTATAGATTTCATAGTGGAACTCCCCCCGTCCCGTGGGTACACTATGGTTTGTGTAATAGTGGACCACTTTACTAAAATTGCCAACTTCGTGGCATGCAAGGGACTACCCATGGCTCATAGAACGGCCCTGTTGTTTATTTGCCATGTAGTGAAGTTGCACGGCTGGCTGTTAGAACTAGTAAGCGACCGAAGGTCCCAATTCATGTCCCGGTTTTGGAGAGCCTTATTCTCCACCCTACAGGTAAGGCTGAAACTTACCACTGCATATCATCCTCAGGCTAATGGGCAGGTCGAGAGACTAAATGAAAACTTGGAACAATATCTTCGAAGCTATATCAATTACCTTCAAGACGACTGGTATACTTGGCTGCCTATGGCCGAGTTTGCCCACAACAATGCCCCCAATGCCTCCTTAGGTGAGTCCCCCTTTTACGTGATGTATGGGTTCCACCCATAGATTGGGGCACTGGATATTCCTTTGATACAAGTTCCTGCGGCAGGGATCCTCGCTAACCACATCCAGAACACCAAAGCGACTGCCAAGGCCTTTCTTGCACATTCTCGGTAGAAATACAAGGAAAACACGGACCAACACCGGAGACCCGCTCTGCCCCTCAAGCCAGAAGACTTCATGTGGGTTGATCGTCACCACTACGCCTCTACCCGCCCATCTCCAAAGTTGGATGACAAATATATTGGACCCTATCCAATCGTGAAGCAAATCAACGATGTGACCTATAAGGTACAACTGCCACCCTGACTTTGAATCCACCCCACATTTCATGTCTCTCTTCTCAAGAAAGCAGAAATGACACCATCACCTCATCCGTCTGCTACGTGTCGTCTGGGTCGGTGACCCTGTCGGATCCTGGACCCAAATACGAAGTAAAGGCAATTTTGGATTCCAAATGGCATCACGGCCATCTCCACTACCTCATCAATTGGGTGGGATACGGCCCTGATGAACGCTCCTGGGAACCCGCATCCATCATTGCCGCCGCTTGCCTTCTTCACCTTTTTCACCGTTGCCACCCTGAGAAGCCCGGACCACATTGGGCCATTGGCAGGGGGGCTCGAAGGGGGGATATTGTCAGCCTCCTGGGACGAAGGTGTAGTTAGGGGGGCCCCAGAGCTCCACACCATGCCGACGGACCACCCACTCTGCTCGTACACAAACTGTGGCCCCACCCACGGCCGACGTAACCGCGGCAGCGCCGAAGGACAGGGTGCGGCAGCAGGTTGCCAGAGCAACCCAAGTGCAGTGCGGCCCTACAGAGCCCCTCCCCTCCACCTCAGCTGACACAACAGTGCAGCGCTCCACACGGCTATGAGCACGTAGGGAGGCAGAGCAGGAAATATAAAACACCAGCACTGTGAGGCACACAGCACAGGTAATCAGAGCATGGAGAAGCTGGCCCCTGTGAAAGCTAACTCTAAGTTTGTTTACTGTCCCCTTGAATCTAACCCTGAGTGTTGTCTTGTTAAGAGTGTGTGAACCCTTGTGTGTCCCCTGTAGAGTGTGTGAGTGAATGCATGGTGGAGGTGTGGAGTGTGAGTCCCCCCCCACTCCCTTCTCCTGGGTCTTGTTCCTTCCCCCCTTCAGGACTTAACACCATATCCCTTCTCCCCTTCCATGCACTTCTGCACCCCTTTACGGTTTTGTTCCTTCCCCGTGGACTGCTGTGTATCTGTAGGATAACTGAGTGTTGGGGGGGGGGGGGTGCGCTCCTGTGGAGTCTGCTCTGTGCCCAACGATGATAGAAGCCTGATCTCTTGGGGGTCTAAAGGCCACCACACTATCCTGATGGGCTTGTTTTCCAGGGAGATCCGTACAGAGCAGGACCAGGAAGCCACCCTCCATGCGTGAGTGTTACCCGTGTGCTCCCCCTCCCTCGGACCCCACTATTTCCCCCTTCCCGTGATAGTCCATTATTCCCCCTTTCCTGTGACTGGCAGAGGTGTTGGGATGGTCACAGCACAGAATGAGGATATTTGGTTGACATTTCTGCTGGCCAATTGGCATCACAAACGGTTCTTCTACCACAGTGACACGTAAGAGAATCCCTGGCATAGGCTTTCTCTGCATATTCTGTGCACGCATATAAAATTGGGACCCTTTATCACGTCTTACTTATTTTTGACAGAGGTGATCATTAAAGTATAATATACAACCCTGCCAAGTTTCATGTATGCTGGTTGGACTACAAAGATGTTAGAGTCAGACATACATTTCTAAGTTAATTGCTTATACTACTAGGACCCTTTATCCAATCCTTCTGGAAGTTGTCAGAGATAGTAAATATAGGAAGGGGTGTAAACTTGCCAAGTTTCATCTACGTTAGTTGTGAGACTACAAAGTTACAGCTAAGAATGTATATGAGGATTTTTGCAAAATAATATAATTCAACTTCTTATACAATTAGATTCATTTATCCAACCTTTTTGGAATTTGGAACACCTAATGCTTTCCATTGAAGGTACAACCCCTCCAGGTTTCAGTCAAATATAATGAAAAACGAAAACGTTATAGCTGAAAATGTGTTTTCCATTAAAACCAATAGAAAACGAAAGCAAAAATGAAAACGACAGTTTGATATTTATGAAAACAAAAACAACAGATTTAAATAATGAAAACAGAAAATGAAAACAGAAACAACCAGGGCTCCTGGTGCACACCTTTACTCCTCTTGTTTGCCAGATGGCTCTTGGGGTGGGTGATGGGTGGGGATAGGTGGAAATGAGTGTTGCGTGGGAGTTCGTACGCACCTTCACCCACCACTCATGATGTTTGCACGGATGCACACCTGTTCTAGGGAGCAGTCATTTACGGCATCCAAAAATTGGACCTCCACATCCTGCCCCGAGGAACCATTCTCCCAATCAATATTAGGGTAATTGAAGTCACCCATTATTATTATGTTGCCGACTTTAGTAGCCTGTCTAATCTCTTTTAGCATTGCTTTATCAGTTTCCCTGTCCTGGTCAGGGGGGCGATAGTATAGCCCTAATGCAATACTCTTCCCCTTTATACCTGGAATTTCTATCCATAGAGATTCTAGGGAACAGTTTGCATCCTTTACATTTTTAATTGTACTTGACTCAATGTTGTCTTTTACACATAGAGTCACCCCACCGCCAACTCTATCTACTCTGTCACTCTGATATATTTTATACCCTGGTATTACAGTGTCCCACCATGTCTCCATGATGCCTATAATGTGAACCTCCCCCCCCGAAAATGGTAGAGTCGTTTACGAATCCTGCTGAAAACAAAGGGGATTTTGTAAATGAAAACAAACCCTAAAATGAAACCAGTAGCAGTGTTTTCTGCACATTCCTAGTGCTTGGCTTGCTAATAGGGCTGAAGCAAGATCGGATTTTCATTCTTGCGAGAATCTCGTGGTAATTGAGAACGGTTACAGAGATCTCAGTACGTTCTCAGTAATGGTTTGAGATCTCAGCGAGAATCTCAGCACATTTACTATTTACCATGATTTACTGTGTACTGTTTTCTGTGTACTGCATTGGTCCTAGTAATGCACATGCACACGATGGCTGCAGCAGCAGCTGTTCGGCACAAGTGCTGCCCTCTTCCAAGACAGCACCAGCAGTCTCACCGCCATTTTGGAAAGGGGCATTTATTTTGTGCATGTGCATTCCAGGGACAAATGCAGTACACAGTACGTGGTACATGGGAAATCGGTATATGGTACACAGTAAATCATGGTTAAATCGAGAAAAATTCTTGACCGAGAAAATGTTGACAGGGTGTTTTCTCAATTATTCATTCTCACTAAAATCGAGTCGAGAACTGTGATTCTCAGTGAGAGTCAAGAGAAAATCAAGATCGAGCTAGAGCCCTACTTGCTACCTGGAAACCAGGATTCTGTGTCCTGTTCTGACAAGCTCTGTGGCAGGGGTAACAGTCCATTTCTGACCGGATTCTGTTTTCAATTAATCTGGCTGGTTCAATCGTTCTGGAACAAATATCAGAAAAAACTGATAATTCCAGCTTTGGTTTTCTGGAACAGTTGAAAATATTTTAGCCACTTTTCACATGCGCAGTACAGCTGAACAGAATTCCAATTGAAAATTTTGATCAGTTGAAATTTTGACAGCGATTCCATTTTTGTGGAACTGTTCCATGAAAATGGAACGGCTGTTTGCAACCAGCCCTACTCTGGGACGGCTTCTGGGGACAGGTATGGCTTCTAGGTGTGAAGGGAGAAATCTCTGCGAGTGTTCTTTCCATCACAAGCACGGCATTTGCCGAGATACACACAATGCAGAAATGTACCGGCTTTCCCGCTGTTTTTGCCATTTCCCATTATTTTTTGCAAGTTGAATGGGGCTGCCATGGGCTGGTCCCAAGCCCCGCATGTGCCTCCTTGTGCACCCTCAGGCCTGCGGAGACAAAAATGTGCTGACTAAGCACTGGGGAATTGCTGGAAATTACCATAAATGCTCTGTAAAACTGCTATAAAACGGTCATAAAATTCCTGGAATGTGACAAAAAGAGTCCCAGAAAGGGATGAAAAGTCCTGGAAAGTTACAAAAATGATGGATAAAATGGTGGAAGAATTGTGTGCTGGGGGGGGGGGGGGGCACCTGTCTGAATGCTGTGGCAGGTGCTGGGGGTGGGAGGATTAGTGGCCACCCGTAGGAATGGCACCTACAGTGAGTGGGAATGCATGCGGCGCGCTCCTGCACTCCACCCATCTCCATCCACCTCCACCCATCACCCACGCACGGAGCAACAGGATCCAATGCCGGTTGCTCCATGTGTGGAGATGGGTGGAGGTGGCAGGAGATGGGTGTGCGCCTATGGGAACAGGCGCACACCCACCTCCCCCCACCCATCGCGGCCCGTATGAAAAGGGCCAGTGTCTCAGCTGGTGGTGAGCAATGTAGCTCACTGACTTTACTAAAATAACATTGATTTAAAATGTACATCATTTAAAGATCCAGTCCACCAGCTTGACAGAGATAGGAGGATCAGGCTCCTTGGGGAAAGAGTATTGCATAAGGGGAGATAGTAAGCCCTGAAGTGTCTCCTCTGCTCTGGTACAAGACAATGCACGGTCCCTTTAAGCTCTGCTCTTCAATCCTAGCTCTAAAACTACAGAGGAAACATGGTGCAGCGGCCTCCAAGTTAATTTCATTTAAAGATAACCCACAAAAGCCACAATTCATTCCAAAATAGCCTTTGAAAGTGTCAGTATGTGTCAAAATGTCTCTTTGCAAAAAAGAGCCCATTGCATTGGGCATAAAAGAGCTGTTTGAACAAGGTAGTTCTAGTGAAATTATCTCAATGCATTTCAATCATTCCCTCAGCATCAAGGCTCATTTCTCAATATCATGGTTCTTTTTGACAATAAGTGAATTGCACGATTTATTATTATTATTTTTTAAAAAAAATCCCTTTCATGATGAATTTTTTGACGAGGCATGTCAAAAGAGAGCTGGCCATCTAGCTGCACAAAACCCAAACATCAAAATGTCATGTCGAAAAACAATGGTCTCCTAGATTCACTTGCTTGCTATTGGAAATGAATGATACATGTTTTTTGTTTTGTTTTTTGCTGAGGCTTTGAGCTGTGTTGGGGAGTACTCTTGTTCCATCCTAGGAAAGGCAAATATTGATTTTCTCACACTGGAAGAAATTAACAAAATTATTTGTGTCATAAACATAATGAAATTTCTTGATTGCCAAATTTTGATGCCAAAAAATGGCACCTGTTGACATTTCATGCAAAATTTTGTTTACAATGAATAAATGTCTTATGAGGTGGGAATGATTATGAAATTTTGATTCTGTTTTGGAAATGGCACAATTGGAATGTGCCAAACATTGCCAAAACAAAATGAAATGATGATGAGAGGTCATGTACGCCAATTGGCTGATATAAGCCAATTGTTGAGTTAGGACTGAATAAATGTGCTTAGAATGGAGAAAGGAAGACCACAATGCAAAACTTTTCTTGTTTGAGCAGGAATATACATTCCAAATTACAACAAAAAAATCTGAACAAGTGAAATTTCAGTGTTTATTTATTTATTTATTTATTTAGATCAATTTTTTATCCCACCCCTCCTGCCCACAGGGCAGCCCGGGGTGGTGAACAACAAAGATAAAAGAATTTTAAAAAATTAAAAATTAAAAATTGCTCATATGCCACCCACCCTACCCCCCTCACTGAAAGCCTGGCGGAACAGCCAGGTCTTACATAAACATCAAAATGACAGGAGAGTGGGGGTCAACTGAGCCTCCTCCGGGAGCGAATTCCACAGCACAGGGGCAGCCACTGAAAAAGATCTAACATCGGTGGCCACCTGCCTCCCCTGTGGAACCTCCAAAAAGGCTCCCCCAGACGATCTCAAGGATCGTATGGGCACATGGGGAGTGAGGCGGTCCCGCAGATAAGTGGGGTCCAGGCCGTGAAGGGCTTTAAAGGTTAGAACAAGCACCTTGAACCTGGCCCAGTGCTTTATAGGCAGCCAGTGCAGAGCCCAGAGCATAGGTGTGCTCTCTGTGGCCTGCCCCTGTAAGGAGACGGGCCGCGGCATTCTGCACCAGCTGCAGCCTCCGGACCAACTTCTCGGGCAGCCCCACGTAGAGCGTGTTGCAGTAATCCAGCCTCGCGGTGATGAAGGTATGGATGATGGTGGCAAGGTCAGACTCTGAGAGATACAGCCGAAGCTGCCGGACAAGATGTAACTGCCGGAACGCACTCCCTGCCACAGGCACAACCTGAGATTCCAAGCTGAGCCGTGAATCAAGGAGCACACCCAGACTCTGCACTTGAAAGACCATGGGAGGGCGAACCCCCCCAACAAGAGGAGATTCAAACACCCACAGGCCTCCCAGGCTGTCTCTTATACACATCTAGATGTGTATAAGAGACAGCCCCCAAGACCACCCGGTGAGATCTCCCGGCTAGGAATGAATGAAACCAGTTCAAGACCATTCCGCCAATCCTGGCACGGTCCCGCAGGCGAGTCACCAACACCTCATGATCGACTGTGTCGAATGCAGCCGAAAGGTCTATCAGGACCAATAAGATCTGATGACCCTGGTCCAATGCCAGACAGAGATTGTCAACCAAGGCCACCAATGCAGTCTCTGTACCGTACCCAGGCCGAAAACCAGACTGAAATGTATCAAGGAAACCGATGCGGTCCAGATGTTCTTGGAGCTGCTGTGCCACAGCCTGTTCAATAACCTTCCCTAAAAAGGGGAGGTTAGAGACCGGCCGATAACTGACAGGAGTATCAGCGTCAAGAGATGGTTTCTTGAGCAGGGGCCTAACCACAGCCTGTTTCAGACGATCAGGCACCCTGCCCTCCCAAAGGGAGACACTAACCACCCCGGCAAGCAACGGCCGTAATGTCTCCTGGATGGCTTTCACCAACCAGAACAGGCATGGATCTTGTTCACAAGTAGTGGCACAAACAGATCCCAACAAGGACTCCACACCGGCAGGCGACACCATCTGAAACTGATCCCACAAAATAGGACAGGACTGTTGATAGCCCTAAGATGATCCTCTGCAATAACTGTGGTACCGAAATCGTGGTGGCGAGCGATCTTATTATTATTAACAAACATTTATATAGCACCAGCAGTGTACCTGGTACTTTACAAAGTAATAAAATAGACACGGTCCCTGCCCCTAGGGCTTACAATCTGAGAGAGAGGAGCTGGGGGAGAGACATAGGAAGGGGAACAGAGGGAGAGACAAGGGGTCTAACATTCATGAAGATGCGAGGCCTCAGGTGCACGTACTTGGCTTTGTTACGATAAGAATGACAGCAGGCAGGTCCATGTGGCAAGGATAAGGGTAAACCGATCGTAGGTATAGGAAATAGTGGCTCAGCAGGATAAAGAGTCAGACAGAGCAGAGCGAAAGAGGTGAGTTTTAAGGAGAGATTTGAAGGTATGAAGGGAGGGGGCAAGGCGGATGTGGACAGGGAGGGAGTTCCAGGCATGGGGGGCAGCAAGTGAGAAGGGACGAAGGCGCTTAGGGGAGCAGGGAAGGCGTGGAAGGGTGAGAGAAGGGACAGAGGAGGAGCAAAGTGCACGGGCTGGAGTATGGAGGGCGATAAGTCCAGAGGGGTAGAGGGGAGCAAGGTTGTGAAGAGCTTTATAGGTGAAGACTAGGAGCTTGTGCAGGATTCGCTCAGGTGTTTGAACGAATATTATCTACAAAGATCTTATCTACAAAGTACTAAATAAACCAGTCACAGTGGTCACTGGATTGCTCCTGGTCCAGGTGGAGGCAAGCAGGACTGACCAAGCCTTTCACCACCTGAAAAAGCTCTGCTGGACGTGGATTTACAGATGCAATGAGGGCAGCAAAGAACTGCTTCTTTGCTACCTGCACCGCCACAGCATAGGCCTTTCAACTGCTCTTATGCTGCGTTCGTCATACTCATCGTGAGTCCGGCATCAACGTCACTCTAACCGCCTACTCTCCCGCTTCAAACACCTCAGTAAACCAACAAGACCTGCGGGAGACTCGGGAGGGCAGCGGACACCTGGGAGCCACTCTGTCAATGGTCTTGGCCAACAAGGTGTTCCAGAAAGCTGACAAAATGTTGACCTGCTCTCTCCTCTCCAACAAATACTAATACCTATTTTTATACACAGCTTTTCATTGGCAGCAGTGGCAGCTTCTCTCCACAGAAGCTGGGGTGCCGACCCACCAAATGCCCCAGTGCACCTGCTGATGTCACTGCTGCCAACTGCAGCGCTGCTATAGCAGCACGGCTGCTCCAAGCCCAGGATTGGGCATGGTTGATACATTCCTGGCCACTTCCTTTGCCTTTCATCATGAATTTCATTTGAAAGGCAAAGGAAGGGGACGGGCATCCACCTGCCCCCGCTTTGTTCTCCTTCCCCACAGCCACCTCTGGCAGGGGTGGGAGGGGGTGTGCTGGCACAAGCACAAAAGTGCACAGCACTGAAAGGCACTGTGCACTTCTGTGTATGCTCCTCAGATTGGGTGGACTGACGCTGGAGAGAGCCAAGAGTGCACCTGATCTGAGGAGCATGTGCACAGTGGCTTTCAGTGCTGTACGCTTTTGCACATGTGCTGGGCCAGTCACGAAGTGCTATGGATGATCAGCTGGGAGTTGGGTGATGGAGGAAGAGTGAGAGGGGGGCAGGGAGGCAGGGACATGTGGGAGGGGGCAGACTGGGTCAGGAGTTGGCCACAGGGCATGCAAAACCAGCTCTTGTTGAGCAGAGAGGAAAGGGGATGGAGACAGCAGTGGGGAGGGGCCATGGTGGCAGCAGCAGAAGAGCCCCTCCCCTTGCCTTTGATGCACTGAGATCCCGAGAGTGACAGGATGGAGGCCCACGGGGGACCGATGCACTGAAAGCAAGAGGACGGGCTAGAGGAAGGGCCAGGGCACAAAGTCATGGGTTGCGTTCCTGTGAAGGAACCAGTCAATAAGGATGGTTTTAGCGTGCTTTTTCCAAGTGCCCTAAAACCAATCAGAGCCCAGAGGAGCTCTCTCTCCCCCCTCCCCTCTTTAGGATGGAGCAGAAGACACAGCAGCATCCTGGAACCAGTCTGGGGCTGGGGCCAGTTTGGAGGCTGCTGTAACAGACAGTGGACTGTATTTCTCTACTTCGGTAAGTAATTTATTTTTTATTTATTTATTTTTATTTTTTAATTTATGTTTTATTAATCCCCTCCAGCTGACCTTTGTTGCTCTTCACTATGGTACAGCCCCTTTGAATTGTCCCCCAGAATCATGAGTTGGACTTTGGAGCCTGAAGCCACATGAATCTGTCCCCTGCCCTTGTGTGCATGCCCTCATCTCTGCTCCCTTACCCGGAACTCAGATTTTCAGTACTTGAGGGAAGGAACTGGACATAGGGGCCAAGATCCAGGAACTGTAAAGGGGCCAAATAAAAACTTTCCATGGGTCACATTTAACCCCCAGGCCGAAGGTTCCCCACCCCGATGTAAGGGAAGGGGAGCAAGGATTGGAGGGGCTGATCTGAGGTGAGGGGTTAGAAATGCAGCACCAGGGGTTAGAAATGCAGTGTGGCTTAGTAGCTAAGCTTGCGGTTTACTGTACTGTTTGCTAAAGCATTCTGCCCCATGCTGCCTCTTCTAGTCATGTCCTCCTCCTCTCTCCCAGCTGCAACTGCAGCTGAGATGGGGATGGGAATGAGGAAACTGTTTGAATTTTCTCATGCATACTAAGATTGAAGTTCTCCACAGTTAGGAATTTAAAGGGCCTTCCCTTGCTAGGGTGAATTCTCTGTCGTGTACCGAGGCGAGGGCTGAGCTCACCCTGGAAGCATTCTTCAGTCAGGGCACATCCCCTGTGTGGATTCTCTGATGTATACTAAGTGCCCCACCTTCCTCACATCCCTGACATATTCAGGGTTTCTCTCCTGAGTGAATTCTTCTTTCTAAATCAGCAATTTTAAAAAGTGAAACAATCACACATATATATAATGGGTACTTTCAGACGTTACGGGCCATTTGGCCCGCCACGCTGAACCCTGGACTGGGATCCGTCTCGGATCCCGGTCTGTGGTCAGACCGGCTGTCCTTTAGACATGCTGGCCTGATCGCTAATAGGGATAGGGGAGGGGGTGGGGCTGCATGGCGCGACGTGCAGCCGCACAGCCCCGCCCCCCCGTGCTCCCTCGGCCGCCTGCCCTTGGGGAGACAGGTGGGCGCAGAGGCCAATGCGGCTGCTGCGCCCGATCCCGTACCGCAGTCAGGGCCACGATCCGGGATGGGCCAAAGGTAACAGACGTTACTTTTGGACCATCCCAGATCGTGGTCAAACTAACTACGGTTCAGGCCCTCAGGCCGGCCTGAGCCAGAACCGTGGTCAATTTGATCCTGGCTGGGAACAAACAGACGTTCCCATGATCGCTTCCACCACACGGAATTCACTGGGATTCACTGTGGTGAGCAGCGATTTCGTAACGTCTGAAATTACCCAATATCTCCTTATTTAAAACAGACTTGAAGCTTTGACCTGCCTTTTTTCCCCTAGCACCTGGTACACAGGAACAAATGCTGGTTTTTCCTTTTTAATTTTTTTTCACACAGTTTTGCATTTTGCTTATGCCACCACCATTGTGTGGTTTTTCATTGTTCATACACTGTGTTTTTTTTAATTCGTTGTGTGTTCTCTTCCATTCATCATGTAATTGTGAAATCTGAATGCTGGCCCTGCCGCCTGCCAGTCCCACCTTCTGCCCCACCAACCTATAAGTCCACCAGCCACCACTGGTTGGCAGATTGCAAAGTGCTTCACAAAGCAAGTACTGTTTTCACAGAGTTAAAGTGACTTGCTGAAGGTCACTCAGCAACCCAGTGGCTAAACAAAGCAGAGGACTCAAATATTATTCCCAAGCCGTATCCATTAGGTCTTGTTGCCTCTGGGTGATAAATGGGCCTAACAGGAGGAGTGACTCTTCCTCAGCATTGCCAACCTCCAATGTTAAAATATCATTTTGTTAAATGTTCTAAAATGTCAGCTTCTTTTTAATTGCATTCTGGATTTGAAATCTCTCCTTTGCATTGAAGCCACATTTTCAACCTTCTTTCCCCAACCAGGAGAGCTAGCAGCTGATTCAAAAAACCTGGAAGCTGGGATTCATGATGCAAGGATCTGGGGTCTTAAAAATAGCTCCAGTTATTGCAAGACTAGTAATCTAAACATGGAACTTGGCGACACTGCTTCCGGGTCCCAAGTGATTGTCTTACCCTATTGGACCATCCCATCTATACTCTGAATTAAAGGGAAGACCCTGGATAGTGTGTGAACCACCTCCAGGGAGGCTAGAGCCAGCACTGGAACTCCTTCCCCTTGTCTCTTCACCTTCCCTGCAAGAACCCCATCCCCTGGCACCCATGGGGCAGGGGGCTTAGAGAAGCCAGGAAGACAGCGGTCAGGGCTGGTGGATCCACTCCCTCACTCCCTGCTCTTCTGGCAAGAAGGACTCTTCATGAGAGAGAGCTCAGCTGCTACCCAGGCTGGTGGCTGCTGCTCCTCTGGGTGGGCCATGCCACTGCCCCTCTCCAGCAAGTTCCAGCAGAACACCATGCATATGGGCCCGCCTGGAGAGCATCAGCTCGAGCCACGATCCTCTTCAACAGCTTTTCCCTGTGAGTAGAGCTGAAACGAGTGCTCGCAAAAATGGGTAAACCCAACAAATTCCTGATACCAGAATTGAACCAAATAGTTGGGTATGTTTTGCTACCTGAATTGGTATTCGATCAGGTACTCGAAATACCAACAACGGGTATACTGAAATATAGGGCTGAATCTGGAGTCGTTCCTGATTCTCACGAGATTCTCACAAGAATCGAGAAACATTGCCAAGATCTCAGCAAGATGTACTAACGTTCAGAGATCTTGCGAGAATCTGGAGAAAATTTAAAAAACGCTCTGCGCATGAAAAATGGTCTCCACATCTGTTCTGTGCATGCCCTTTTCCAAAATGGTGCCAGCAGCATCAGTGCTGTTTTGGAAAAGGGAAGCTGGTCTGTGCATGCACAAATGGAACCGCACATGCACAGAATGGCTGCTCCTTTCCAAAATGATGCCAACGTTTCTGCCGGCATTCAATACGTGCAGGGGTGGGTGGGTGTGCGAGCGATTCTTGCTTTTCTCGATGAAAATCAGAAGCATTCTCTTCTTGTTTTCGTTTGCAAAAACTAGCCAAGAACTCTGATTAATTCCCAGATTTGGAATTTGTCCCAAATTTGTCCTGATATCATCCCAGATTTTGAGAATTTGAGTCCCTTGGTATGTCAGGTATTGGTATGTTGGTACTTCAATTTAAATCAGTTGTTGGCATTTCAGATACTCAATCAGTATTTGGGTTCTGGTCGGATACCTGATATGATATACAAAAATGCAGGTATCACCTGAGGGTACCAAATCAGGTATCCGTTTCATCTCTACTTCTGAGACAGGTGAGGACCATAGGAAGGAATCTGCTGGCCTACTCTTCTGCTTCTTCAGGCCCTGCACTGCTGCTATTTCTCTACAGTGCTCTGCAGAGGTAGTTGTCTCTAATACATGCTGTTTATGGGAATGGGTTGCTCCAGTAAGTACTACATACATCCCAACATTTTAAGCAGCCAAAGAGCATCAAGCCCCACCCCTTGGGCAATAAGCCCTGACCCTCCTCAAACAAGTCCCACCCCATCACCCGCTTACACACACACACACACACACACACACACACACACCTCTGCCAATATTCCAAGTGCCTGTAGAGGGACAGAAACTCTCCTGTTTATCATTCCAGTTAGTTTCTTGCCATTCCATCATCTCCCCATTGTCTTCTCAAGGGCTTTTCCTGGGAGGCAACCAGGAAAGAGGTGCCCGAGACTTGAATTTTGGTATTTTTTTCTCTGTTTACTGAACAAGGGACTTTGACCTGCTGAAAGAGGGACAGTGGGGTTCAGCACTCAAAGAGGAGCTGTTCTTCCTAAATAGAGACTGTTGGAAGGTATGGCACTATGCCCACTAAAGATGGGTGAGGGTCAAATAGTGAAAGCAACTGTTGCTAAACAGGTCCAGACTAGTGCTGAAACTTGGTATTTGAAATTACTTGTTTTTTTACCGAGTATCTTGGTATTTGACTCAGTTTTACCGAATACCAAGTAACTGAGGAATTGGCCTAGTACTCGGTCCAGTACTCGGTACCTGGGTAAATCCTTGGATGGGCAACATATGGGGCTTTTCCTGTAACATGTGGGGCTTTTCCTGTAACATGTGGGGCTTTTCCTGGTCCTATATAAGGGATCTCAGCACTCAGAAAATACTTGGTACTTGGTTTTATTTTACTGAGTACTTCACCGAGTATTGAGTATTCGGCTGAGTTATCGAGGACCGGCTGAACACTTGAAGCTGATCCTCAGAAATTTGGAAATACTTGCAATTTTTTTTTTTAACTACTTGGTGCAGCCTTAGTCCAGACAGACACTCCTCCATACCCCCTAGCCAGTGTGAAAACTCTATCAAGTTCATTTCACCCTTTTATTCTTTCACACACACTCTATCTGAACTGAATTCAGTAGCTGGGGCATCAGCTGGTGGCTGCAAAGCTTCAGGGAACTTTCCCTGCTGAGTGTGGACATTGCAAAGTTTCCTGTCATCATATTACAGACGTTAATAAAGAGACAAGTCTCCCCTGATGCGCCACAGCAGCGTTGGGATAGCTGTGCAGACACAGTGCCTGAGCATTTGCTACGGATGGCTCTGGACTCAAATTGTCTCCTTCTGCAGCAAAGGCTTTTAACTTTCACTGTGTCTTCCTGAAAGGTTAAAAAACAAAGAGAAATCTCATCAGGGCAAGAGCCAAGTTAATAACCATGGCAGTTGTGGTGGAAAAGCAACATGATGGCCTGCTAGAAAAAGGAGAGAATCACTAAGGCTCAATTTCTCTCTTGTAACACAGTGAAACCACTTAAGTTGAACCTGTGTAGCTCAAAAGTTTGGTTAAGCAAAACAAATAAAATATAGGATGTCCTCATGCCCAAGTCTAACTAATGTATTCTTTCTTAACTTGGGTAAGTGAAATTCTGTACCCTGATAGCTCAGAGTATTCAGGTATATAGAGTAGTGCTGAATTGGATCAACCATTTCCTCTTTTGGAGAGATTTTCCACTTTTTGGGGACAATGCATGTGGATTCTAAACGGTGGCAGAAATCTATGCAAAATTCTGAATACAGGGTGCCACTCACTTCTGCATGTGCAAAATGTCAGCTCCCTGCACTGCAAATATACAAAATGGTGGCATGCCACTTGGCACAGGTGCTGTACAGGGTGCTGCCATTTGTGCATGCGCAGTAGGGAAGGGACACCAGGGAGAATACCGGATACTGGATTGATTGACATCGGATCTCCCCGGTATTGGATTTACCAGTATCGGCATACTGGATTTTTAACATTGGCCGCTATACCGTTTTTTTAACATTGTGGCCATTTACTTCAATGGCCTCGACGTAAAAAACCCGGTAAAGCGGCCAATGTTAAAAATCCGGAATGCTGATACCTGTGATTATCGGAATAATCTGATATACCTGATTATCGGGTGTATCGGATTTATCCAATACCGATATTCCTACCCCTAATGCGCAGTATAGGGTGCCACCATTTTGCACATGGACAGTACAGGACACTGTCATTTTGCACTTGCTCAGGATCAGGGTGCTGTGCATGAGCAGTATGGATGGAACACACCTGACATGGGTCTCTGGCAAAATGTGGATGAGATCATAGCCTGGTTCTCCTTTCACCAGACTGGATCAGAATGGGTGGCTCCATCAAAAATGGAATTCATAATGAATTTTTGTTTTAACCCTACTATAGAGTAAACCCAGTCAGCTAAAAAATATCACTGTAGGTGGGGGAGAGAGCACCCCTTTAGGCAAGCCCCAAGAAGTGAATTTAAGAGCAAAACAAAATGATGCAGGAACACATCCTTCACCAAGCTGGGATCTTGCACAGGGAGGGAGGAGGAGCAATCCTCATTCCTTTTGCTGCCCTCTTAAATTGCTGCCTTGGGCACCCACTTACTTCCCTTCCCTCTAAGGCCTGCCCTATTCATATGTTTGGTGATACCACAGAGCAGGTAACATTTAGTTGTCACAGGGTATCTATCTTACGTCTCCCCCTGTAATGTGGGAATGGGGCCTCAGTTAATCCACAGAGCCGTGTTTCTCAGATTGTGAGGCTCCTTTGGGAAATTCCAGTCGCCTTCCGAGTCACATACCAGCCTGGGGAAAACGCAACGGAGAAATAATCACATCATTGTGTTCCCTCTCGTTGTTTAGAACTTTGCAAAAAATCACAGCCCAGGGCTGACTATTCCATCCTGAAGAGCGAATTCCCAAGAGAGGCTTCCCTATTCGCTGAGCCGAGAGTGGAAAATTGAACAGGCTGCTCTATGCATGTTACTAACACAAGCCTTCCCCAGATGAACCATTCTCCTTCCTGCTATTGCTCCCACTAAGGCCCTTCGTGCCAATATCCCATTCTAAGGATGATTCTGTTCAGAGGTAGGTCAGGGGTGGGAGGGGCTTGCTGGGTTTAATGAAGTTTCAAGAGTTCTGGGGAAACTGGTGTAGAATAAACAGAGACGCATTTGTGGGCTGCATCTTCTCCAACTCTGTTTTTGTAACCACATATAAGACCACTGGCTGTTATTTTCTCTGGCCCTTTTTTTCTTTTACTCTAAGGTTCCTCTCACATCTCTCTAACACAGCAATGGGGCCTTACAGTAGTTATCAGGGGCAAATGTATCCTTCCTTCCTTCCTTCCTTCGCCAGAGTTGTGGAAACTGACTTTGGGCATAAATGAGAACGAGGGCCTTCCTGCAGTCATTTGCAGCCTTACTATATGCATGTGTTGCAAGTAGGCTGCACGCTTACTTAGGTAGTATTTTTTGACAAGCGCTGAAACTCAGTCCTCATTTTTCTGTGGGAAACACCAAGAACTGGTGCATTCGGCCTCGATTTTCTGAGTTCTGAAGTTCTGGGTAAGGGCCCTGGAACGTTGGAACTCAGCAAACTTTGGCTGAGTGCAGGGAAGGAGGGCAGAGGGCAGGTAAGCAGGGGATGGAGGTCAGCGCTAGGTCCCTGCTCCCCCTTCCTTGGCCCCCGCTGGCCTATCCCATTGAGGGATGAGGGAGGGGTCGAGGGGAGGCCATGGGTAGGATGCTTAGAGGGGGCAGGGCCTAGCAGGGGGGGTTAGGGTCACTTACGTACCTTCCAGAGGGATCCCATGCGATGCGTGGCCTCCTCCTGGCTTGTAAGTTTGAAAGTAAAGTGAAATAAAACCTAAAAAAAAAAACTGAGCATGTTCAAGAAAGGGCCTGAAGTAAAAAACCCCGCTAACTGAGCATGCTCAGAAAGGTCCCGAATGGCCCTTTTTAGAGCTTGCTCAGTTGTTTTTTTGTTGTTTTTTTAACTTTCAAACTTACAAGCCGGGAAGAGGCCAAACATCACGTGGGACACCTCTGGAAGGTAAGTGACCCCCCCGACCCCCTCCTACTCGACCCCCTGCTTCCCCTTAAGCACCCCTCTGACCCCCCCAAGCCATCTTCCCACCTTGAAACTTGCCTGAGTATTCTCTGAGGGTTCGAGGGGTGGCCCGAACAATACTCACAACTCACTCCCCCCCCCCCAATTTGGAACATCCCTATTTCCCACCCTTTATGCACCAAGGCTTAGAGTAGCCAAGAGTACAGTTCCTCCCCAGCTGTGGAGGTGTAGGGAAAACAACCCTCCAACGGTACCTTTTTGCCTGGTACAGTAACAGGTTTTGTTATCGTGTATCAGGCTCAGAGCAATGTAAGCTTTTAACCAGGTTCAGCAGACAAAGGGTGTCATTAACACATCTTTAACCCAGCAGGAGAAAGAGCTGTGTCAAGACTCAGTGGTGAGGGATGGGGTAATAATATTGCTGTCAAAGAACAAAGGAAGTTTCTCCTTCTCTCATGTCTTCCTTCTCCCCTGCCTCCCTTAAGGAAATCTCCTCTCTGCTCTCCTCCTCCAACCCTTCCACTTGCCCCCTTGATCCCATTCCTTCCCGCCTCCTCACCTCCATTACTCCCACTGTCGCCCCTTCCTTCCTGCACATCATCAACCTCTCCCTCTCTACTGGCTCTTTCCCTTCTGCCTTCAAACATGCCACAGTCTCTCCTATTCTCAAAAAGTCCACTCTTGACCCCTCTGACCCTTCTAGCTATCGTCCTGTCTCACTCCTTCCTTTTGCTTCCAAGCTGCTTGAACGTGTTGTCTACTCCCGCTGCCTTGACTTCCTATCCTCCAACTCCTCCCTTGACCCCCTCCAATCTGGCTTCCGCCCCCTTCATTCTACTGAAACTGCTCTCGCTAAGATCACCAACGATCTTCTGGTGGCTAAATCTAAACGTCTCTATTCCATTCTTGTCCTCCTTGATCTCTCTGCTGCCTTCGATACTGTTGACCACTCACTCTTGCTGGATTCCCTTCACTCCCTTGGCTTTTGTGGCTCTGTCCATAACTGGTTCTCCTCCTACCTCTCTGACCGCTCCTTTAATGTGTCTCTCTCCAACTCCGCCTCCTCCTCCTTCCCCCTCTCAGTTGGTGTTCCTCAAGGCTCTGTTCTTGGCCCTCTCCTCTTCTCGATCTATACCTCATCCTTAGGCAAACTCATTGCCTCCCATGGCTTCCAATACCACCTCTATGCTGATGACACTCAACTCTATCTCTCTACTCCCTCTCTCTCTCCCTCTGTTCAAGCTCGTCTCATCAACTGTCTCTCTGACATCTCTACCTGGATGTCTCAACGTCAACTCAAACTCAACATGGCTAAAACTGAACTCCTTATCTTCCCCCCTCATCCTTCCTCTCCTTCCTCACTGTCAATAACTATTGATGGAGTCACCATCCTGCCTGTCCCCCAAGCCCGTAGCCTAGGCTTCATCTTTGACTCACCCCTTTCTTTTAAACCCTACATTGACTCTGTTGCTAAATCCTGTCGCTTCTCCCTCCATAACATTGCTAAGATTCGCCCTTTTCTCTCTGTCTCGTCTGCCAAAACTCTTGTTCATGCTCTGGTCATCTCTCGCCTCGATTACTGTAACCTCCTTCTCACTGGCCTTCCCCGGTCTCACCTTTCTCCCCTCATCTCTGTCCAAAACTCTGCTGCCAGGGTCATCTACCTCGCCAGTCGCTTCGACCATGTGCAGCCCCTCCTCTCTTCGCTTCACTGGCTTCCCCTTCCTGAACGAATCCTGCACAAGCTCCTAGTCTTCACCTATAAAGCTCTTCACAACCTTGCTCCCCCCTACCTCTCTGCACTTATCGCCCTCCATACTCCAGCCCGTGCACTTCGCTCCTCCTCTGTCCCTTCTCTCACCCTTCCACGCCTTCCCTGCTCCCCTAAGCGCCTTCGTCCCTTCTCACTTGCTGCCCCCCATGCCTGGAACTCCCTCCCTGTCCACATCCGCCTTGCCCCCTCCCTTCATACCTTCAAATCTCTCCTTAAAACTCACCTCTTTCGCTCTGCTCTGTCTGACTCTTTATCCTGCTGAGCCACTATTCCTATACCTACGATCGGTTTACCCTTATCCTTGCAACATGGACCTGCCTGCTGTCATTCTCATCGTAACCAAGCCAAGTACGTGCACTTGAGACCTCGCATCTTCATGAATGTTAGACCCCTTGTCTCTCCCTCTGTTCCCCTTCCTAAGTCTCTCCCCCAGCTCCTGTCTCTCAGATTGTAAGCCCTAGGGGCAGGGACCGTGTCTATTTTATTACTTTGTAAAGTGCCAGGTACACTGCTTGCGCTATATAAATGTTTGTTAATAATAATAATAATAATAATAAAAGGAAGTTAACACCCAGACAGGAGGGAGTTGTGTGCCTGGGAGCAAGATGAAAACTAAAAAAAGATGTGTGTTTGTGAAAGATGATCATTTGGCATGCTGAAAGGGACTGTCACCACTTCCACCTGGGATCCTCTGAATAACTTTAAAGTGAAAACTTTAGACCCATAGTAAATGCACCCATTTGAGAATTTTCACTTTTTAATAGGTTGAATTGTAGCTTCAACTATCAGACCTGCACATATAAACATATGTGTACACAGAGCCTCTCACAACAGACATTCTTTTTTTACAGCTCAGCTCCAAATTTTGTTTGTGGGATATTACAAATTTTCATAAACACATGGAAATTTATGCAAATTAAGGGTGGTGTGACACGTGCCTACTTTTTGCTATCAAATGTTGGAGGGTATGGGAAAGCAGAGATATTAACCACTGTTGCTAAAAGAAATCAGGCCCCCTAAATCATGAGATTGGCTTAAAAATAATGAGAGAGTGAAAAATATAACAAAGCTTGTGGTCTTTTTAGCCTGGCTTCTTTGCCTTTAACATACTGCAGTTGCATTTAAAAGCTCTTCTTGGGAACCATGAGAGCTATGGATTTACGTTCAAAAAGAAAAGCTAAAATCCTCATCATGTCAGTAGCTGAGGCTTTAAGAGAACATTTAAAATCACAAGACTCACAATAAAATCACAAGAGTTGTAATCCTGGGAGTATTCCCATCCCATTCCTCCTTAGTTGCTTTCTTCAATCTATTTTGGCACAAGACTGGTTCAAAGTTTAAACTTTGGTTCAAAGTTTTGCCTGAGACTGGTTCAAAGTTTTGCTTTGAACTAAAATTCTAATTTGTATAGAGGTGGGTCAAATTGTATTCAGAATCAAAATTTTCAACTAATATTGAAATTTCAATTAGCAAATCCAACTAGCTCTACACTGGTGGAACTGGGAGAGGAATCAGGAAGACCATCCATTTCCTATGTATGCTGTATAATACCACTAAGAGATGTGGGATGAGCTTTGAAGACTCACAACAGCATGTCTGACAAGCATACTTGAAAGGAAAGACATGAGAGACCTCTGTTACTCTAGAGCATATATCTATGTGTTGCTAAAAGATATAATTGGACATATGCCTTAACAGCTTTTATCTCAAAATTCTTATTGCCAGTCTGGGCTGATAATAGGCTGTTTCCCCTCAAATTGCTACTAATATTTTTGGACCTTGTCCCCAGAATTGTCACTTTAACCTCTTGATCTGTTACCCCAGATTGCGTGCAGCAATAGCCCACGACTATGAAGTCATACAACAGATGCTCATCCAGCATATATCTAGCTCTATATTTTCCCTAGCTAGTGTTTATCACATTTTCTCCCTGGCAGATTGCAGAACGGCATCACTTCTGAAAGGGACTAAATGAGCATGTGAAGTCAAGCATTGGAGAGTATCAAAAAGTCTGAAATAAATAATATCGGAATAATGATTCACTAATAGCACGGAGAGCTCTTTGTTTGTTTGTTTGTTTGTTTGAGCTAAAAAGAGCACCCCGGCTGGGAATCTTATTTCCTTTCAGAAAATAATAATAATAATAATAAACAAGGAAGTAATTAGCATTTGATTAAATGCCTCTCTCGCCAGCCCTCAGACACAGCCCTCCCTTTCCTCTCAGGATTAATAATAAACATTTGAAAAGACAAAGGGTAAAAACAAACAAGACATTAGCCTGCTGCAGTCTGGGTTGTGTTAGGTTCTTGCAGCCCCCACTCACATGTTTAGCATGTCCAGGCTAAAAGCAGGCGGTCCCCTGTGTGTATTTCATGGGCTTGCAGGCAGCCCCCACTGGCAGCACCAGTGAGAGCAGAAAGAGGGCAGGAAGCGGTCACTCCTTGGACGCTCTAGGACTTCTGCCCATGACTCTATGGTGCAGGTGGACCTGTATGCATGTAGGTGCTGCATGCAACTTAAGTGACAGGATGCGTACACATGGGCGCACAATAGACTGGATTCACCCGCTCGGCAAGCTCCACATTTTCCAAGACCCTGTGAGTGATGTTAAACACATGGCCGGTGGAGATGAACCTCTAATAAATGGGTAGGTGGACGCCCACCTGGTGTGGGCTATAATCTCATTTGTTAATACCCAAGGATGTCCTTGGAGGAAGTTGGAGGAGATGTGTGGAGGAAGTGATAGGCTATAAAAGCACGAAGCACCCCGTGGGCTTCCATAGGACTACTCCAGAGTAAGTGGTTCATGGATCATGGCCATAGCTTTTTACTTCCAGATCACTGTGCTAAATCCCAAACTCAGGAGCCCTGTTGCGACAATCCAGGAACTGGAGTAAAATGAAACAGTGACAGGGTGTCCACCAGTTCCCCTGGTCCACAGGTGAGAACACAAGGTGAAACTTACTCCTCTGCCACAATTGACACAAATGAAATTAAAATACAAAGTGAACTTCAAAGTTGTCAGATTCCTGATATTCAAATTTGGGGATTCCAATCAAATTCAACTTCCGTGTTTGAAAGAGACATTTAAAAAATTGACTGCATTTTTGTAATTTGTTATTTGTCTGCTCGTTCTTCCTTTCCTTACTATTCATCTATTTGTCTGCTTTTATTCATCATCAAATTCTTATTCACCTGTTAGCCCAGGCCGTTGTGACTTCTCAGCTGGACCAATGATATGTTGATTTTTTGGGTGGTGGAAGGAAAGCAAAAATCCCTAAGCAAAAAGCAAGTGGACTTGCAAACTAAAAGATGTGCCAACATTCTAAAAAGGCAACAAATTCAAATTTGGACATTTGTTGAAGCACACATTGAAACAATCAAATTCACAAATTTGAAGTGGGAAATTCCTTTTTGATCTAATTAATTGGTCCTTCATGTTGGCATGATCCAAAGAGAAGGCCAGGCCTGGATGGGATGTGGAAAGAAGTAGCCTTGTTTCTTTGCAATTTTTCAGTCTGGTCTGAGAGAGGTTGAGGGAAGCACAGGCGTCCATGCTTTGGTCATCTTCTGAGGAACCTGCGGGCCTGTGGAACTGTCAAGCCAGGAATTTTCCTCATCATGAAAACTGACATTTTAAAGTGATTTGAGAAGGAAATGAATATTTTCTTTTACAAACAGATGATAATTCTTCCCCTAACTCAGGTTAAGTAAGAGGGTGATTTCAGACGTGACGAATCCAAGATTCACCACGCCTGAACCACACTCAAACGCGGCCCGCGTTTGACTGCGGTGCATGTCTGTTGGCTACCCGCCAGATGTTCACCACAGTCAAATGCGGGCTGCGTTTGCATTCACCACACTTCTGGACCCGAGGATGCGAGCGGGTCCAGAAGTATGGTGAATGGCCACCACGGCAGGGGTGAGTGAATTGTAACGTCTGTTCACTCACCTCTGCCGGTGGTGGAATCCATTCCCCCCGCCCCCGACCGCGATGGCGTGTGCGGCCGGATTGGCCACTCTCGCTGCCTGTCTGGCCGGATTGGCCACTCTCGCTGCTTGTCCGGCGGGGGGAGGACCATTGTGGAATGCAGGGGGTGGGGCCATGCGGCAGCACACTGCGCCGCGCGGCCCTGCCCCCACCACGATCCACGGTTCACCACCAGACGTTACGGCAGACCCCATTCACCACGGGCCGTGGTTCGCCGGTCCCCGTAGCCCGGGGTGAAGGGTCACACGTCTGTTGGCGCGCCCCTTCACCCCGGGCCGTGGTCCGAACCACTCCACGGCCCGTGGTGAATGGCGCCTGCCGTAACGTCTGAAATCACCCAGAGTGTCTGCCCTCAGAACACAGAGGAATGAAATGGAGGTTTCGGAGATGGTTCAATATCAATAAAGTAACTCTCCATAGAGTGCCAACTTTCCTAATGAGATTAGAATGAGTCCTTAAAGCTCCAGTTAACATGAGTGGGTATCGGAGCTTGGGGAAATAGTTCTTTAAATGGGGCTCTCCATGAATAACCATCGACTCCTGTATTTATAGATCCCTCCCTCCCTACCCTGCAACATGCCACGCTCAGCTCTTTCCCATTATGGACTCGGGATTCCCAATGCACTGACAAAAAGGGGGAGGGAAAGAAAATCTACTTATAATTAAGTGTCTCAAGCAAAGATTTGATTTAGATTTAATAAGAAAGTTATTCCAAGTCAAACAAATCCCAATTGATTATTAAGAACCTCATTACTGAGGTTCGACACCTGTCACGGCTGCACTTTTTTTTAGTACAGAGTTGTTAAGGCTCAATAAATACCCTCTTAATAATTAATTAGCACTTAATTAATAGGCAATAACTGTTGCCACTGGATGCATCTCTGCAGGTTTAATCTGACTCGCACTGTACTATGCATTAGCCGCACCAGTGACTCTGAATATACCTGATAGATGGAGCAGAACACTCTCCCTGTTGGAGAGGGACAGTGGAATTTTGCAATGAGAATGGGGAATTGGAAGCCAGGACTCCTAATTTCTATTCCGAGCTCTGCCACCACTGCACTGGGTGGCCTTGGATGAATCACTTAACTGTTCTGTTTTTCGGTTTCCCACTGGTAAATTAACCCACAGCCCTCAAATTAATTCACTCAGCTGAGATAATGATATTAAAACCAAGTATGCTGTTCTGGGAAACTGGCATGAGAGTTGTAGGGCTGAGAAGAAAAAAGAGGCAATTGTATGGTCAAGGTTGGGCTGGGTCATGACTCATTACTGTAGGATGGGAAGTGTGGACAGGTTTACTGGGTGGGGAGGACAAGGAGTATCTTGAAAGAACAGGTGCCAGGTTGTTCGAGGGTGCAGTCAGGACAGGGATGAGGCGGTATGTGTCCAGGAGCAGGTAGGATTGCTTTCCCTCTCTGTTTTAACCCAGACTCTTTGGGTTTTAACCAATCAAGTCTAGGCTCTGGAAGAAGTCCTGATTTCTGCAGGTCATCCAGGAGCGCTTGGCTACCTCAGGGCTTCAGGAAGAGGTGGGGAGCATGGCTATGTTGGAAAGGGGCAAAGCAGAGAGGCCCTCCCCCTCTAATGAGGCCCCACTATCCAATAGAAAACTGTGTTGTCACAACTCTCCATAGAGTGTGCAAGTCCCCTTTCCCACCCCCTTTCTGATGTGGCCCTTCTCCATTTGTAGCATTGTGATGACATGGACACTCCATGGAGGTGTGGCCACATCAGAAAGAGGTGGAAGAGAGTCCCTTGGCCCCTCCCCCTTCAGGTCAAAGTCTGAGGGAAGGTTGTAACCCTAGGAGCAGGTGTGAAAAGGCTGATACAAAATGGGCCCAGAGGGGGGCAAGGCTAGGTGATGTGAGGTGAAAGGTCAGGTGGTCCAAACAGCAAGGTTGGTGACTCTAGTAGTTACTAAGAGCTTAAAAAGGAAGGGGAACTTATATATCTGGCAGCAGCCAATCACTGACTGTCCCGATTGGAAGCTACATTCCCTTGGCCTAGCACAGCATGGTGTCTGAGTATCCCATAAACATGAGTGGATTCATCCACCCAGCACCCCTGTGAAATCGGTATTGGCCCATTTGTAATAAATGGAGAAAGAGGCAAAAAGAGGTTGGAGTAAAGCTGAAAGGAGTAGCCACTACTAAGTGGCATCTGGCCAGATATTGAGATATCATTGGTATCCGATCAGACCACTAGTATCCAATTTAGCATCCAGTGGCTTTCCAGTTAACTGGATCACCATTTACTGCATTACTGTTTGTTTACAGAATTCCCGCTTATTTAATTGACATTTACCATATAACCGTTTAATTACTGTTTGCCTTTTTAAAAAAAACAAAAACAAAACAAAACTCCCTTCCTCTGTCTGGACTGGTTAGGTTATGTAGTAAATATGTACTAAATGGTAATGCAGTAAATGGTAATCAATAATATCCAGCATTCTGAATTGGTGGTTAACCTTTGAGGTTATCGGATCGTTACCAGATGACCACCAAGCTGTCTGGAATACTGAGTATTCCACAGATAGTATTTTTCCTATTCGCTTCAGCTCCATTTAGGATCCTGTCTTCCAAGATACGGAGCAGCCCCCAGTTTCAACTGAAAATAATTGGAGCCACAGGAACTGAGCACCTCCAGCAGTCACAGTACTCCTGTAGCAAAGTCATGAATGGAACCCATAACTCCTAAGTTGCAAATCAACCACCAATATACATTTTCCAGCTCCCTCTGCTGGCTGCTTGCGCAGCAAGAAATCTCAACATTTTGTAGGACCTACAGAAACAAGATAACACTGAGTAAATTAAAATTCTCACGTACAAGAGAAGAGGGTTTGCCATTTGGAATCTGGCTCATGTTCCCCACCCAGTGGCAAAGGCCCAAATTTGAGCTTACCTGGCTTGATTTCAAATCCCGTTACCTTGCAGGCTTAAGGGCGCAGTCAGACGTGCGTTTAAATCGCACAGAAGCCTCGGCGGCCTAGTGCGATTTAAAGAACCCCGCACTTCCGGGTTAGTGTGAATGCGCTGAGCGCGCACATTTACACTTAGCCCGAATGTTTGGAGTGCGGTTTGAAAAGCTGCTCGGAGCAACTTTTCAAACCGCACTCCAAACATTCGGGCTAAGTGGAAATGTGCGCGCTCACCGCATTCACACTAACCCGGAAGTGCGGGGTTCTTTAAATCGCACTATGCCGCCGAGCCTTCTGTGCGATTTAAACACATGTGTGAATCCCCTCTCAAACTACTGGCTGAAGCAGACAGTAGGCTTGCTATTTGCAGGTACTGTTTGCATGTTTGGGTAGCCCTTCAATTACCCAAATAATATCTGTGACCAAAACAAGAACTTGCATGGAGTTTTTTTGGGGGTGGGAGTGGTATTCTGTTTCAATACTTTCGGGGTTTTTTGTTTGGTTATTTTGGTATTTTAGTTATGTTGCTTTCAGGGATCCATGTTCACTGCATTTAATGGAACAAACACAGTGAAAATGGGTCCTGGGTAATTTCCAGCAATTCTCCATGCGCAATACTGGCCACTTTTAGATGAGCAGGTCATAGTCGCACAAGGTGGGATTAGACGTGACACATCACACGTTCACGTGCGTTCAAGGCAGTCGCGCGTTGTTTTAAGACTGCAAACTAAATACCTCACTCATGGAGCTATTTAGTTTGCGGTCGTTAAACAATGTGTGACCACCTTGAATGTGTGTGAAGTGTCATGTCTAATCCCGCCTAGCAGGATTTTGAAAAATAGCATGAGCGGGTCGTGCGACTGTGACCTTCTCATCTTAAAGTGGTCAGTGCCAATATTACCAAGATGATGTAACTGAAATGCTAAAATGCCTGATCAACTGAAATAAATTAACCAAAAAAACCACCAATAAACCAAGTGCGCATGTGGTGGAACCTGATACCCAACAGAGCATAAATGGATATCAGGTATTACCCAAATCTCCATTTTTAGGTAATGCAATTTTTCAGTTCAGGTAGTCACCTATATTTGACAGGTTTACCAGTTGTTCAGTATTCGTTTGCGGTTGTTTACGGAAACTACAGACCAGTAAGCTTGACGTCTGTGCCGGGCAAAATGGTGGAAACCATCATTAAGGAGAGAATTACAGGGCATGTTGACAAACATGGCTTAATGGGGAAGAGTCAACACGGATTTAGTAAAGGTAAGTCATGCCTCACTAATCTGCCTCTTTGAGGGTGTAAATAAGCATGTGGACAAGGGAGACCCAGTAGATATTATAGTGTCCCTGGATTTCCAGAAAGAATTTGATAAGGTCCCTCATGAGAGACTCTTGAGAAAATTAAAAAGTCAGGGGATAGGAGATAGTGTTTTGCTATGGATCAGAAACTGGTTAAAAGATAGAAAGCAAAGGGTAGAACTAAATGGTCCATTTTCACAATGGAGAGATGTAAAAAGTGCTGTGCCTCAGGGATCTGTATTGGGACCGGTGCTGTTTAATGTATTCATTAATGATTTGTAAAAGGGTGTTAAGAGTGAAGTGATCAAATTTGCAGCCAACAATAAGTTTTTCAATGTAGTTAAAACACTAGCAGACTGTGAGGAAGTGCAATGGGATCTTACAACACTGGGTGCCTGGGCATCTAAATGGCAAATGAGATTTAATGTGGACAAGTGCAAAGTGATGCACGTAGGGAAAAATAATCCAAACTATGCGTACACGATNCCCTCCCCAACTCACTCTGAAAATGTCCTAGCGATGTTCAGCCCATGTGCCGAGGGGCCCACCTAGAGCGAAGGCCCTGGGTTCAACTGAGCCCCCTCGCTCCATGGTAGGCTCAGACCCTGGTCATCCTGGTCTCTTGCACAGTATGGAAAAATGCAGACTGCTGTTCCCCTGCTGGTGTAAAATGAAAACTCTGCAGTGCTTGGGAGTCCTGTAGCATCTAATGGCACCTGGGGAAGACCTGAGCAAGCCTGCTGCCTCAACAGCTGCACCACGGCCCCTCCTTTACATGCTTACATTTTAAAATGCAAGCATTAAGCAAGTCTGTGGCTCAGTAGAGATAGCTGACAGCTAACGACCACACAGAACCATTGGTCTAATCGAAAAGGGAGAAGCGATAACGAGAAATGGCTCTGAATGGAGATGAAAAGGCTTTTAACATTGACAGGCAAGAGGAATCGCAGCTGCACAGGCAAGCACAGGTTGGGAATGCAAAAGGGGAAATACAAACCATTCTATTCTGCCAACTGGAGACGGGTGGGGAAGAGAGAGACAGGGAGGGGGAGGAGGAGGGATACAGAGAGAGTCTTCCACTAGACTTTCCAGCCCAGAAGGGTGAATCTCATTTATAACACTGAGGGCATTTTCAGATGGATATTTAAATAGGAATTAGAGCCTTAATTCCCATGTTAGATGTCTGTCTGAATGTTGCAAATCAGAGATTATTATCTAGGATTAGGAAAAAATTCCGATTTTATATCCAGATGTTAAATTAATCCTTGATAATGTCCATCTGAAAGACTATCAAGGATTAGTCAACTAATCCTAGATTACAGCCATGGAGTTCTACATAAAGACCTGACATCCTCTCTAGGCATTTCTTGCTCTATGGTACATAGGGGCACATGATTGTGGGGCAATCATATTCTGCAATGCATTGCGGAGCGCCAAGTTTAAATACTCATAGAACAAAACGATGAGTTTACATTTTCTTCAACTCAGAAATCAGAAAAATGAAGAAAATCAGATTTTCTTCAGTTCAAGAAATCAGTGCGCTGAGCACGGACGAAAAGCACCAAGGGCTGTAATTCATCCCAGAGACTGTAATTCCTGATTAACAGCAAGGTTGTGTTCAGATGGACCAATATGGATTAAAGTTATCTACAGTGGCGGCCCTCGCCTGAGGATGCCTGGGGCAGTGCCCTACCCCTGCTCTCCCCCGCCATCCCCCCAGTGCCACTGACACAGAGCTCCCACTGACTGAGCACTTTGTCTCTGCCGGGCGGCTGAAATTGACATCGGAGCGCTGCGCTGCCCTGACTGCAGCTTGGCTTTGCAGTCAGAGCAGCGCGGGGCTCTGATGTCAATTTCAGCCGCCCGGCAGAGACAGAGTGCTCAGTCAGTGAGCGCTCTGTCTGGAGTCCCAGAAGGGGCAAACTTAGACTGAATGCGCACCAGGCAGCTGAGCGTTCAGTTCAAGCGCGCCGCTGGAAATGATATTTCCTGCTTGTGGCAGCTTTGCCCTATGGGCTCAATGCAAAGCCTCGCCTGGGCATTCAGTGGAGGCGCTCAGCAGCGAGATGCTGCAGCGCGCATGCTTGAACTGACTCAGTTGAGCATGCGCGCCGCAGTACATCTCACCACCGAGCGTCTCCACTGAACCCTTACCTTACCTAACTGCCTCTGCTTGGTGCCTACCTGCCTGCAAACGTGAGTAAAAAACGCGTGGGAGGGGGGTGGGGTGGACTCAGGGAGAGAGACTGGGGGATTGGGATGGAAGGGAGGGGAGAGTGTGCGAGACTGGGGAATGGGGGGGAGGGTGGTCTGTCTCTTATACACATCTAGATGTGTATAAGAGACAGTATGAAGGGAACTGGGGGAAAACAACAAGGAATGGATCCCCCATTGTGACCTGTTGGGTGCTTCTCCCAAGTCACCGTGATTGGCCACTGTCGGAGACAAGTTGCTGGGCTAGACGGACCATTGGTCTGACCCAGTATGGCACTTCTTGTGTTCTTATGTTTCAACTCCACATGAAAACCAGTTCCTTGGCTGGAGGCCATCACCATCTCAATAACCAGTGTATGGTGATTTGGTTGACCCCGGTACAGTTTCTAGCAGGCAGGTGACTAAACTCCATCTCCTATGGCAATCGTATTAGCTATCTCAACTTAAGCAAAGAATTGAATATAATGGATTCCCCATTCCATGGGCTACAGTGCATGGGACAGACTGAGGTGAGGTAGGTTTTCCTTGTTGCCAGATTGCACAGTTCTTTGAAGAAAAAAGCCCACAACCAAAGTGATCTTTCACTGTCACTAAATGCAGCTCTGTAGAATACCCCATTTCTGGGTAAGGAGCTTGATTCTGAGCTCCTAGGCCAGAGTGAGGATTCAGTATCTTCAGAACTTGGGACTGGTGGGCGAGCTGGTAGCTGGGCTGACAGGTGAGCAAGAGGCATCATCAAGGTGAAGCACAGGTTAAGCCGGGTAATCAGGTAGCACAGGTGTCAGCAATAGGATCCGGTGGAGGTGTAGTCAAGCTAGTGCGCTGGTCAAGCCGGTTTGTCAGTTAGCACAGGCAAAGGCAGACTGAGAACCAAGGTGGGGGCAAGAGGCAGGGAGGAGAAGAGGCGGTAAGAAGGTGAGGTGCAGAGGCAGGGTAGCAGGTGGATGCACAGGGAGGCTATATTGAGGGGAAGGAGTTGGCAAGCCACTGGCAGCTTTCATCTTTCCCCTCATATCGGGGAAGAAGAGGAACTAACAGGTGTTTCCTGTCCTACCCTGTGGCCCTCTAAGCCAGTTCTGATTGCCAGCTTTCTCAGAAGCAACGGGATGGGTGCTACCTGAGGCCCAGTACTGGCAGCAGGACACCTCTTCCAAGAAGGCAGGTGATACCTGGGGCCAAGTGCCAGTATGTGTGGAGAATGCCTCTTCTGAGGAGGCAGGTGCTACCTGAGGCCTGATGCCAGCAAGGCTAGAGGATGCCTCTTCCAAGAAGGCTGGCGCTGTGTGGGGCCTGGTACAGACGCAGCTTCATCTGCTGCGGGTGACACTACCTGCAAAATGTGGATTTCTGAACTCCAGTAAAATTCAAGGATGCCAGTTTGCAGGATTTTGTTCTCTCCATTATGGGCCTGGTTCTGCTAGCTTAATTCATTCCAAAGTGGAAGGCCCTTTGAGAGAAATTTGGAGCCCTGGCACATCCTGGTAGCTGGTGCCCCTCCACCTTTAATCCTTATATGTTTGATAGCCATTTCTGGAAATCATACTGATAGTTTATTTATGCACATTACTGGCAAATATTATTTTACTCATTGTCTTTTAATGAGTATTAAGGAAATTCTGTTAGGTTTAGAAAGTGGGGCCTTGAGCTTGGGGGCCTGGTATAATCGTATCCCTATTTCACTCTTTTTATCAGGGCTGCTGAGTTGTACCCCACACTGCCAGGATAGGAAAAGAACTGCTGGCAGAGTAGGGAATAATTTATTATAAAGAAGAGAAGCAGAATTTGAGCATTTGGTGCTAAAATCTGAGGTTGAATTCTGAACCCTGCAAAGTTTAGAGGAAAGGGAGAGCTGGGCCCACCTGCATTAGTGCTGAGCTCATCTCTGCTGATGTCAAAGCAGATCAACCGAACTGTGTTTTTAGAACCCAAGAGATCATTTAAATCCAAATGTAAACACAACATGGCGGCAGAAAGTGGAAACCTCCATCATGGTGACCGAGCAGCCGTACCATCATCAGCCCATCCTGACACACCATGCGAATGGCCAGAGAAATACTGTCACTTTCCCTACTTCAATCCCTGAATGTGAATCACTAAACTCCAGAAGCAATCACTGCTGCCTGATCTGATTAACCGCTGTGCTACCTGCTCGGATGGGTAGCAAAGGAGGGCCGTGCTGCTAGGAAGGCACCGTCTGCCTAAGGAGGTCAGGTTGCTGGACTAGAAGCATCCTACTCCTTCCCATGTGGCAGGCAGTATCTTGGAGACAGGGAGGAGACACCGTTCAGACTGGGATCTATTTTGTGCTTGTCATCAGCATCATGAGGTTTGGCTTCTCGCTCAAGTTCCAAGGCTTAGAGTGTGTGGTGCTTTCCTGGGAGATGTAAGAGAGAGAGAGAGAGAAGAGAGACTGATGGTGGGGCTTGGAAAGCTGAATATTCACGGCATAAAAGCTTTTGCCCTGTCAGGGTTTTCTTCTGAGTGCGCACGCCATGCGGTTCCTTCCACCAAGAGGAGAGGAAGTTGCTATCAGCCGCCCAGGTGCTTTTTGATGTGGGGAGCCACTTCCAGAGACATGGCAGATGGTAAATGCAAATGGAGCTCCTGAATCAAGAAACAATTTACAAGGAGTTTGGTTTAAGTGGAAAACCAACACAGGTCTGTTAACGAGTAATTAAACCCTACCAAACTGAGGGTGTATGGCTGGAATATTGGGGCAGGAGTTGCAATTGTGTTGCACCGGCAGGTACCAATAAAGATGGGGGAATGAGGTGTGGCTGAGGAGGTAGATTTGCAGACCATAGTTGGCTTTGGTCTGCGCATGACATGGGCACGACTGGTCACCCAATTGTGGTTGCAGACCCAGATCATGTGCAGTGCAACAAAGGTGCAGGCTTGGTGCAGTATGGAGGCATTTACCAGTACAGGTGCAGCACAAGGCCTGGCCCTTGCACAAGTGTGGATCACTACATGCAAGTAATTATAGCAGGGGATATGAGGGAAACATACCCCATAAATTTCCTCCCCTGACAATTCCAGAATTATGGGGGTGGGTGGGGCTTACATGGCTCAGCATCCATCAAAACGTTTAGCCCAAAGTTACCTCCATGGTGCAGGAATGTGTGAAGTGCGGGATGGGTGGAGCTGTCACGTGCACAATACCAGGTGTGACAGCAGGGGAGGGTGTGAATTTGGATCTCTCTGCAAGTATGTTTCTTTCAGTTCCACGAGGAGCAATTTTTGTACCCATTGGTAATGGGAATGCCTAGCATTTTGGGTAGTCCACTGGATATCCAATTGGTACCCATATACCAATGGGTGCTTAACCACCCAAAATGCTGCATATTACTGTTAGTGAGTTTCCGACTTTCCATTTTACGGATTCATTCTGACTTACTGTGTTATCATATGAGTGTCTTTCTGACACAGAGAACAATCAATAGATTAATGTAAATGGACAGAAACATTTTCAGGAAAATGGTGCAAAACAGAATAATGGTAACTCAGTAATGGAAAAGCAGTAATTTGGTAACAGTAATCTTAATTTGAATAACTCATTATGCACTAAATGGGTACTGTTTAGTGTTTAGTACCCAATCCAACCAAAAAGGATTTGAGTGTACCCAGTGCCCACGCCACCTCACCCCGGTGAGGGTCAACCATGGCAGTGGGTCAGGAACACGCAAATCAAAAAATGTTTTGTTGCTGAATAAGTGAATTCCATCCCCAAACTCCTCATGTCACAACAATGGCATAGCAAGGCTGTGGCAGACCCGGGGTCTTATCCCAATTATTGTCCAACCCAAAGGGCAAAAGGTCAGGGCTTTTGAAGTGGAAGCCCTTCCAAGGCCCTTTGCAAGTGGCCTAAGTGCTGCTAGAACAGAGTGGGTGGGGACAGAGGGTTGGCCCCATTCCCTCCCCAACTCACTCTGAAAATGTCCTAGCGATGTTCAGCCCATGTGCCGAGGGGCCCACCTAGAGCGAAGGCCCTGGGTTCAACTGAGCCCCCTCGCTCCATGGTAGGCTCAGACCCTGGTCATCCTGGTCTCTTGCACAGTATGGAAAAATGCAGACTGCTGTTCCCCTGCTGGTGTAAAATGAAAACTCTGCAGTGCTTGGGAGTCCTGTAGCATCTAATGGCACCTGGGGAAGACCTGAGCAAGCCTGCTGCCTCAACAGCTGCACCACGGCCCCTCCTTTACATGCTTACATTTTAAAATGCAAGCATTAAGCAAGTCTGTGGCTCAGTAGATATAGCTGACAGCTAACGACCACACAGAACCATTGGTCTAATCGAAAAGGGAGAAGCGATAACGAGAAATGGCTCTGAATGGAGATGAAAAGGCTTTTAACATTGACAGGCAAGAGGAATCGCAGCTGCACAGGCAAGCACAGGTTGGGAATGCAAAAGGGGAAATACAAACCATTCTATTCTGCCAACTGGAGACGGGTGGGGAAGAGAGAGACAGGGAGGGGGAGGAGGAGGGATACAGAGAGAGTCTTCCACTAGACTTTCCAGCCCAGAAGGGTGAATCTCATTTATAACACTGAGGGCATTTTCAGATGGATATTTAAATAGGAATTAGAGACTTAATTCCCATGTTAGATGTCTGTCTGAATGTTGCAAATCAGAGATTATTATCTAGGATTAGGAAAAAATTCCGATTTTATATCCAGATGTTAAATTAATCCTTGATAATGTCCATCTGAAAGACTATCAAGGATTAGTCAACTAATCCTAGATTACAGCCATGGAGTTCTACATAAAGACCTGACATCCTCTCTAGGCATTTCTTGCTCTATGGTACATAGGGGCACATGATTGTGGGGCAATCATATTCTGCAATGCATTGCGGAGCGCCAAGTTTAAATACTCATAGAACAAAACGATGAGTTTACATTTTCTTCAACTCAGAAATCAGAAAAATGAAGAAAATCAGATTTTCTTCAGTTCAAGAAATCAGTGCGCTGAGCACGGACGAAAAGCACCAAGGGCTGTAATTCATCCCAGAGACTGTAATTCCTGATTAACAGCAAGGTTGTGTTCAGATGGACCAATATGGATTAAAGTTATCTACAGTGGCGGCCCTCGCCTGAGGATGCCTGGGGCAGTGCCCTACCCCTGCTCTCCCCCGCCATCCCCCCAGTGCCACTGACACAGAGCTCCCACTGACTGAGCACTTTGTCTCTGCCGGGCGGCTGAAATTGACATCGGAGCGCTGCGCTGCCCTGACTGCAGCTTGGCTTTGCAGTCAGAGCAGCGCGGGGCTCTGATGTCAATTTCAGCCGCCCGGCAGAGACAGAGTGCTCAGTCAGTGAGCGCTCTGTCTGGAGTCCCAGAAGGGGCAAACTTAGACTGAATGCGCACCAGGCAGCTGAGCGTTCAGTTCAAGCGCGCCGCTGGAAATGATATTTCCTGCTTGTGGCAGCTTTGCCCTATGGGCTCAATGCAAAGCCTCGCCTGGGCATTCAGTGGAGGCGCTCAGCAGCGAGATGCTGCAGCGCGCATGCTTGAACTGACTCAGTTGAGCATGCGCGCCGCAGTACATCTCACCACCGAGCGTCTCCACTGAACCCTTACCTTACCTAACTGCCTCTGCTTGGTGCCTACCTGCCTGCAAACGTGAGTAAAAAACGCGTGGGAGGGGGGTGGGGTGGACTCAGGGAGAGAGACTGGGGGATTGGGATGGAAGGGAGGGGAGAGTGTGCGAGACTGGGGAATGGGGGGGGAGGGTGGTTGTGCACCCACCCTTCCCCCTCCATTCCCCAGTCTCGCACACCCTCCCCCCTTCCATTCCAGGCCCCCAGCCTGAGGAGAGACTGGGGAAGGGAGTGGTCAGTAAATGTGTGGGGAGGGAGAGACTGGGGCCTGGGATGGAAGGGGGGTAGGGTGTGTGAGACTGCGGAATGGGGGGGATTTGTAGGGGAGGTGTTGTGGGGACAGACAGACTGGGGGGATTTTTGGGGGGAGGGTGTTGCTCTGTGTTTGCATGATGACAAAATGGTTTCTCTACTCATGCTTGGGAGGGGTTAAGGAAAGCAGCAGCAATGCATCAATGAATGCATTGCTGCTTTTCTTCTCCTCTCCCAGCATGAATAGAGAGGCCATTTTGTAAGTTTGTGGTTCCACTGGTCGTGACTACTCTTTTTTTTTTTTAAATTGTCCCTTCGCTGTTTCACTGCTGCTTCCTGCTGCTGCTGGAAAGTAGTTTGTGTGGACAGGCATTTGGCTGCCAGGGATAAGGTGTGACTGCTGGGGATGATGCTGGTTGGACTCGGGGCCTACTTTGGTGAGAATGCAGCCCCAAAAGGGGCCAAACTGTTTTTTACAAAGGGGTCTGTGTTCTTGAATAGGCAGTTTTGTGTTGAAGCTACTAGGGATGCTGATCTGGATGTTTCTGATTTGGTGGCAATGCATCTCTGAAACTGGCCAATTAAAAAAAAAAGGCCTGTGTGCTTGCACAGGTGTTTGACTGCCGGGGATGGCTTGGGGGGCTTGTGGGAATGGTTTGTTTTGTTTATGTGTGGTTTTCTGTTTTTTATATGGGTTTTGTTCACTTGATGATGTGGAGTGTTAAATACTGATCCCCCCCACCCCCCAACACACACGCAGCAGAGGGTGAGGTGAGGGGGAATTAGTATTTAATGCCCCGTGATTCAACTGAGCTTTTGAAATCGTGAGATGTAACGGTTAGTCTGGTGATCTTATGGGTGTTCAAAATGCTAGAAATGTGATGTTTGTGATAAAATTGAGGTTTTGAAATCGTGAGATGTAACTGTTAGTCTGGTGATCTGCCTGCTTTTAAACCTGGCAGAGGAGGTGAATATAACCTGCCTATTGCCTAACTGAAATTGCTGGATTAAGTAATGTAATGTCCATCCAATGTTAACACTGGGAACTCCTTGCTGCTGGCTGGGTTGTGCCCTGGCTCTGCCTACCGTATCCCTGGCTCTGCCTACCATATCCCTGGCTCCACCCCTAGGCCCGCCGGCCTGGCCTTACTACCCCAGTGCCCCTCCAACATCAAAACCCACCAGCCGCCCCTGGTTATCTAGAATTAAAACGTCCGTCTGAACAGACAGGAGTTTGTAAATACTACATAATAATCTCGGATTAAATCAATTATTAGTTTGCCCATCTGTAAATGCCCTGAGTATCTTTACATAGACCCTCTATTATGACAGGAGAAGTGGACCTTTTAGTATCTTGGCTTGTAGTAATGTGACAATGAGGGCAAAGATAAGAGAGAGGCTGTGGTAAGGAAACAATGTGAGCCTTCAGGATGCAAGATGCTATCTCCCTGTGAGGACGTTTAATAGCCTGGCCCTAAGAAAGGCCACACCCTTGAGGGGGTGGAAACATTCACTTTGTTATCTTTGGAGAACCAGAGCATTTCGTGATGAGGAATAAATGGCTTCTGTTGTTCCACTCCACTAGTGATTGCCTGTTAGCATTTCAAGGTGCTTTCCCATGAGAAATGGTTGAAAGGCAAATTGAAATGGAACAGCCTAAAGGTGAGATAGGATGGAACTTAGTGTCTTGAAAAGAGAGTTGCAGTTTATCTTGAAATTATTATGATTATTATGATTATAAGCATTTGCATAGCGCCAGCTGTGTACCTGGCGCTTTACAGAAGAATAAGATAGATGCAGTCCCTGCCTACGGCTTACAATCTAATAGACACGGAGGGGGGAGACAAGGAGAGGGGACATAGGGAGAGAGAAGGGACCTGTAATTGGCATTGGACCAAGAGCTTAATTTGACTTGCAGAGCTCAGCCCTGACAACTAAATTCAAAGGGAGGCAGAGCCTCGGGAAATGTCCCCACTTAATAGGAGGGTGCACCCCAAAATTTGAAAGACCAGGAAAAGGCTGATATTGGTCATTTAAGGGTTGGAAACCAAAGCCAGAAAAAAACTGGATGACTTATTTGGTTTTAATTAATGACATTCCTGCCCACCCCCTATGCTGTTAATTGTATAGATTAAACCATAAGAAATACTGTTTTATATTCAACTGTAGAGTGGTAGGTTAGTCCAGTAGTTTGAGTGCTAGCCAGAGACTTCGGTTTAGTTCCCTGCTGTGACACGCTCTTGGACGAGGAGGGGTGGGGCAGATTTCTGGGGCAGGCTTGGGCCCTGGCCGTTCATTGTTTTACAAATTAAACACTGATTGAACCAGAACCTTCTGGAAGATTGGTTGATTGATTGATTGATTGATTGACTGGACTTTCTGACAATTGGGGTTCCAAGCAGGGCTCCATTTCAGCAAACCCCCAAGCACTGGAGGATTAAGATAGAAAGACTTCCCAGGGTAGTTTTGCAATAACCTCATTGACAAAGCTTTCAGAATTCAAAAATAAGGGTTACCTTAGTACTGGGTCTCTTGACTGAAGGCCATACGCTCATCTGTCTCTTTTTCAGCATATTAGGAAGGGATTGTATGATTGGGTTTAGGGATGAAATGAAAATTCAGCTTGGATTTCGTATTCAACAGATCTGGCTATTTCAATCTATTCCACAAAATACGGACTGAAATATGATCCACGCTTTGCTGGAAATCCAGATTGACTGTACCCCAGTATTACATTTTGTGCAAAATGGTGGCAACCATACTGAGCATGTGCAAAATAGCGGTGCTGTATAAGATGCCAACATTTTGCACAGTGTGGGGTGTAAGATGGTAGCACCCTTCAGTCAGAACTAGGAGTGAAGACTACTTTTTGCCCAGTTTCTGTTTCAGATGGAGCTGGGTGTTTTGATCAATCTGACTGGAATTCAGTCTGGACAGAATTTTGACCAGACCAATTGAAATAGATTTTGGTGATATGTGTATGTGTAGAATGGCCGTGGCTATTTTGTACATGTGCAAATCGCTGATTGGAATACTGATCAAAATACCGACCGTCATTTTGATTTCATAGAAAAGAACTTTTCTACAAAATCAGAATGACTGTTTCAAACTAGCCCTAGCCAGAACTTTGCTTGGAGTTCCACTACAGATGAAATCTGTGATGGAAATTTGAGCAACATTCCACCCCCTTTACCCCCAAACTGTGAAGATCAAGAAACGGATCTGTTTCAGCCCTAATTGGGTTGAACTCTTAGTTCACTCCCATTCCAACTTGCGTCTTCCCCTGCCACTACCCATCAGCCTTTAGGCTTTGTTAGTTGAATCTGGCCAGCTAAGGGTTATCTTATTATTGCCTTTCTGATTTATGTAAACTTCTGCTCAGCTTCCTAATAAGAAATCAGTTCCTGTCATCATCTTTATTTCTTATTCCGAGCTGCAACACTAAAACACTTCACGGTGATTACAAATAGCAAAGTTATTTTTTGCCAAGCCTCTGCATCAGAACTTAATAGCATGGTATAATGCCACCCTGCGCTGATGTGTGGCATATTTAATATCCATCTTTCTTAGAAATAACAGTGTTCTGAAATTAGAAGGGACTTTAGCAGTGAAATAATTAATGTGGATAACCATCATAAATGCCACAAATGGAACAAATACAGATGGCAGCGAACCGTAATTGCTAATACTCTAACCTGTTGTGACAGAACTTTAAAAATTGAAACCCTTTCCCCCAGAGGCCAGTGAACGGAAGCTTATTTTAATTTTTTTTTTAAAAAAGAGCTCCTGTCTAATTAAATCATCCTCTCTCATTACCAGACTCCCAGTCACCTACACATGGTCTACAGGAATTTCTGAGCCTGCTGGACTTGATTAAAACAGGGTCTATCAAAGGAAGAATGTGATTGTGGGGTTAAGATATGGCAGAAGTGAAATGAATATTTGAAGTGAATATATTATCCGTTGAATTGGCTGCTTCAAACAGAATCTAATGGAGATGATATTTTTCTCACTACACGTGGATACCCTCATTGAATATTTCAGGTCCGTTTGTTCATTTACGATACTGTTAAATAGTACCAAAACAAATAACTGAACAAGCAAAGAGAATAGCTGAATGAATCAAATCAACCAGAGAGGTGGATAGAGAATATCTGTTTCAGATATGGATATTAAATGGAGGACTATCTGAATATGCAAATAAATCCACAAAACTGCCTACTCATTTCACTACTAAGGGATGGGATTGAGATTCAGAAGCCCTGGGTTCTGCAACAGACTCAATGGAGAAATTGCTTACAGTCTCTAATAGATGCCTCTTAATGATATGCTTCTTAATGATTTTCAGGGTGTGGCCCTGTTTTTTTGATCACCCCAAGTACTTTGCAGGGTGTGACCATCTGGGAATTGAATCTGGCTCACTGTGATCAAAACTATGACATCCATAGAGCAGTTGAGTGCTAGTGAATAAGACAAGGAGCAAGTGTGCCATCTCAACAAGCATGAATTGTAAGGTAAAGCCTAGAAACACTTGAGAACTGAAAGAGCAATTCAGGAGAATGGGTCTTTCTTGAAACCAAGTAGAGGCAGTCAGCATGACCCACCCTATGCCTAGACAATATTCTCCACACTGTCACTGGCACTGTCGCCTGGTCTCCCAAACCAGCGACCACATGACAAACAGCTGATTCATAGTTGCCTCCTGTGCAGGTGCAGTAGTGAGCCAATGGTCTTGGTACCATTTCCCCATTTTAACACTCCTGGAAAATGGCCAGTTCTAGCCTGGCTCTGTGTGTGCAACCATGGCATTAGCTTGAAGCAAATCTCTGAGAGGCAGGTGACTAGAGATTGGATCATCAAGTTGGTCTCCCTGGCAATGGAGGCCTGTCCCACAGGATAATAGGTGCCTGGCACATAGTCCAGATTGGCTGTGAAATTCCTGGCCATTGGAAATTTCTTCTTATAGAGACCATTTCACTCTTTCAAGTTCTGGTCCAGTGAAATATGCAACCAATAAGTTAAGTGACACACTTTCTCTAGGTCCTCCTCCCCCCCATACAGAAATGACAAATTCTCCCTTCCTATCCCTAATATCTGTAAACATTCATCCAGTTTGGAAATAGAGAGATTCCTGCTGCTCAGTCTCCCCTGAGCGTGTTGTGTTATAACTTACGAAGGCCGACACATTGGACGTGGTGTAATGCCACATCATGCAAGCAACACTCCGAGGCAAATCCATTAACACAATGCTTGGATATGTCTTTCAGGTTCATTTCTCCCTTGCTTGACTTGCTGGGGTGGACGAGTGGGTGTGAGTTAACAGGGGACATTTCTTCCATGGTGATATTCCCTCTGTGTTTGTTGAGCATGTCTCATCCAGAAAAATCAGAGCCCCAGGAGCTTTGCAGCGTATGCATGGGTCGCTTCACCCACCACTGCAACATAGGACACCTCTGGGGTGCTGACTGGCACATTTTTTTTTTTATTTTTTTTTTGCAGTGCTAGCCACACCAAAGAAGAGTTCAGGAGAGGAAACGAAGCAGGGGTTCACCCATATCAGGCCCATGTTCTCTGTCTCACCCAAATAATGTAGGGTCCTTTCCTATGACCAAGGATTTGTGCTCACTTCACCCCCACCCCCCCATTGTTGTAGCGAACACTGCTTCCTGCCTACAACAAGCTCTTTAGAGTTTTTTCCAGGCTACTTTGAAGCACCTCAAACGCTGAGCTTTCTACTACTTCCTTTGGGAAACCATTCCAGTTCATACAGATGACACCATCAGAAGGTTTCTTTGATGTTCAACTTAAAGGATCCTTTTCTTCATTCTCTTCTGTCTTAATGTATGCTTTAGTTCCTTCTCTCAACCTAGTAAATACCTGTTAGTTAAATCACTATCCAAGTGTAACCAAAAGAGGAAATATAGATAATGCTAAATTTATGTGAATGGCAATTTGCTAATGATAAACATTTACATTAACATTTCTGACTCCTGGTATCCATAATTGCGTGCTTTTCAACTGTGCTCTTGGAAATTTGAGGTACCTAAGAGTGTGTGTCTTTTTTTCTTTTTTCATTTGATCATTCCACAATTCCCTCCTGAGATGTTTGCTTCAATAGATATTGTATTGAAGCACATATTGTATTTTTAAATTGTTTTTTAAAAAATTATATTGTTTTTATTTAATGTTTTTCGCCGCCCCGGGCTGCCCTGAGGGTAGGAGGGGCGGGATATAAATTTTAAATAAATAAATAAATAAAATACGAACACAAAAGAAAGCACAGCACAAATGTAGGACCTGATGGGGAAAAAAACACTGAAATTAGTGGACACTGGACAGACCTATGAAAAGTCCAATAGGCTCTAGATCAAACCCCTAGATTTCAGCTCTGCTCCCGCAGTCCTCTATGATTTCTTCTTGATGGACTTCCATCCAGTTCCCAAACTGGATTAATATCTGAAATCCTGCAAAAGCAAATTTGTCATGGTCACAGATGCCATGGTGGGATTTAAAGGGGTTTGGTAATGCACCTATTATTTTCCCAGGAATTGAGCCAAATTTATCCCAGTCTTCTTCCCTTCCAGACAGAAAGCAGAGAGGGAAGAGGGAGATGCACCGCTGGGTATGATGAGAGTCAGAATTCCTAAGAAGAGATTGAACATGAAACCATTTGCTCTTTCACCATCGCTGGGGTGCAGCGTGAAAGCCTCTTTGACATTTGGTAACAAGGCGTTCCTAGCCCATCCTCCTAGAAATCAACAAAGGTATTTTCTTCACCAAGCCAAGCCTGAAAAGGAAATAACCTATTTCCTAGCCTATGGAAAGTAATAGAGAGATTACCAAAAGAAAAGAAAAGCCAAGGCTGAAAGTGATTTTCATAACTCATTCGTCTAATGGATGAGATATGAAATGAGTTAGTTGGCAGATGGGAACCCTGGAGGTACATCGGTTTGTCACTCCCTATAAGGCGTCGCAGAGCAACCACTGCATGACTTCACTCCTCTTGCCTGGTAACAGGGGCAGAGGGGAGGGGGGGAGGGAGGAAGCAATAATAAAGCTTTGCAAATTTCCATCAGCAGCTAACTATTCTCCTCACTTAGAGAACAAGGGAGAAATTGGTACGGCTCTCTCAGTTGACCCCTAGGTCGCCTTTGTCATTTGGCACCTCCTTTCTCTTTTCTTGTGGGGAGTCTCCATGTACCTTATTAAACTATTTGTACATAACAAATGTAGAAGAATGGAGCCAGCCACGGGTTATTTATTGCGCCAGCATGAAGCCACTGAGGCAGGAGGCTAGCGCTAGGCATGACATCTTGTGATGTATGGGTTAGGACAGCTTGGTGCTGAGGACGCCATGAAGTATTAATCTCAAGGAGACGCTATTGAACTCAAGAGAGACTTAACATCAGTACTGAGAGATCAAAGATATGATATCTCTGGCGGAGTGTGCTATCAGAAGTGATCATAAGAAAAACAAAGGGGTCATTTTAGTGCCTTGTGCATTAGCGGAGCAGCTCGTAGCCTCAGGGCAGAGGCAAACAGCAATTTTTCAAGAGCTGAAGCAACGCAAATGTGGGATTTTTTGACATTTTTTTACATCTTATTGCAGACTGTCAATAAACGGAGGCATAATGATGTCAAATCTGTTCTCGGCTCTAACTTAATAGCTGCCCTCTATGTTTCCCTGCTTTCATCACTTTGCAGTCAGACTGAGACACTAACTCTTCAGAGTTCTAAACAAGGGATGGAATAAATATGGTTTTCACATTTGTGAAGATAATTTGTATTTTCATTCCTAGAAGCGATTATCTCTAAATCATCTTTGCCACTATTGTGAAATTCACAACTTTGTTTATTCTCTTCGAGTTTGGTATTATGGTAAATTTGCTTATTTGGTACTTTGTGTTGGGAATCTCAGTAATCCATTCAATTTTGTGTTAATACACACCTTGGGAATAGGATCACCCAAGTGAACAAACTACCGAAATACCAAAGTAACCAAAGGACCAAATATAAAGTAACCAAACTGAATATTTGGAACCACAAAGTGGGAAATGAATGCCACTTCTTATTCACTTTGTTTAAATTATATGAGTATGCTGAATTCATCAAATTCATAATTCTCATAATTCTCACCACCAGAATTCAGAATTCTCACCTTGATTCTATTTGTCTCAGTGCTGTTCTAAATGCAATGATTCAATGGTGCATGAATGTGGAAGCATTTGAGAAAAATTCAAAAATGGAAGGGGGCGGGGGGGGGGGGGAGTCCTAGGAAAGGTTTTCAGTCTAGCTAAAACAAGTAACGGGGGGGTGGGGGGTGGAACAACCCTGGTAAAACCATTGAATATACTCAACCTGACCCGAAACTGGCAGCAAATCTGCTTACACTTTTGTCAGGTATCCATTTTGGTTATTCCATTTTGTTTTCCCTATTTCCCCTCCCCCCAAAGTTTTTTTAGTTGTTCAGTCATTTCAGTATTTTGGTTATGTCATTTTGGCAATACTAGCACTATTGCACGTACACAGTTCCCAAAAATGGCATAACTACAATACTGAAATGGCCAAACAACCAAAACAACTAAACTGAAATGGAATACCAAAAAATCGAATACATGATATTACTCAGCCACAGATATTACTCAGGAGCTGAAAGGCTACCTGAAAATGCAAATAATACCCACAAATAATAAAGCCACTCCCTGTTTCAGCTCTAATTTTCACCCTCCTAGGTGCATGAAAGAACCAGGAAACTCTTGCCCCTCCAGAATCTGTGCCCATTTCTAAAGCATCGGTATTGCATGGCATTACATGCCAGTAAGGGATTGACTAGATCTCGTTGTACACATCTGGACTCAACTGGAGGTTTGTACATGTTACAGAGGTTCCAAAACTATGGGTAAAGTTACTAGGACTGAAAGAAATAGTAAAAAATTTATTTGTGAGAGTTTCAGAAGGACTGGCTCTGAGTGTTCAGCTGGTCCTCAGAAACTCAGGCAAATATTTGGTACTCAGTACAATACTTGGTAAAATAAAAAGAGTACTGAGCATTTTCCAAATACCTTATCACCTTATATAGGGGCAGAAAAAGCCCCATATATTGGTCTGAGCACTGGACCAAGTACCGAATAACAGGCTGATTCCTCTGTACTTGGCAAAACCGAGTAGAATACCGAGATACTCGGTAAAAACTGAGTAATTTCAAATACGGAGTTTCAGCACTAGTGAAGACAAATGGGATTACACCATCTGCAAATGAGGTCATGAACAGTGCTGAAACAAGAATCATTCCGATTCTCACAAGATTCTCATGAGAATTGACAAATATCTTGTTAATGTTCTGAAATCTCACAAGTATCTCAAGAAAAAAATTATCAGCTCTGGGTCTCATTGAAAAAAAAGAGAATCTGAGAAGTGAGTTTCAGTCCTAGTCATTTCTACTAATTTTTGATAGGCGTTGCATGTTTTTACTGTTGCCTGGGGTTGCGAGATTCTATTTCACTCTTAAAGTGGGGTTGCTTTGAAGGAAAGTTTGGGAACCACTGTTCTAATAGCTCAAAGGGTATGAAAAAGGATCTCTGGAAGAGGAGAGCTCTTGACTTTTTGTACACAAGGAAAATCTAATCTAGGATGCTTAAAAACACAGGTATACTAAGGTGCATGCAGTGTAATATTCACAGCCACCTAAGATCTCATAGATTCACATATTAGTGGTGAGGCAACTGAATCCAAAACTTCTTTCCCTGAGAGCATGGGCCGTTACTACTAGAGCTAAAGGACAACCAGCAGACTAGGGTGTTAAGCAGGGTGAGATCTACTGAGTCTCCCGCATATAACTGCTAGATACTTCTGAATTATGTGTGAATTTATCAAACTGGGGTTGGAGTCAAGTCAAATACCATAGGACATCACAACAACATTGAGTAAAGGCCTAGCTGGGTGTGCAAGAATGCAATTCAATATGCATTTTTTGTAACTGACCCCAGCTTGCTGGGAAGCCTTTGATCTTCTTGTGCGCACCACAATGTTAATGCTTGTTGTCCTCTAGAGAAAGGACTAACTTCCTCAGAAATCTAAGTGTCCCAGCATGCCTCTGACAAGCGGCTAATCAGCTGTTTGCAAGTGATCATCAGGATGGAATAAATCAATCAATAGGTGCTTATCCACCACTGTGTCGGGAAGTGATTAATGTTCATTTGCAGAAGGGATTATTTATGTAAATAACGAGGTCATAGTGGCTGCCTTTGAAGTGTGACTGAGGATGGGAACAAGCAGAATTTATATTACTATGATAGTCCAAATTGCTAACATGGAAAGGACAGCTGATGAACAACACTGAGCACCTGGCATAGTTTATTTATTATTATTTATTAATTAAAATTTATATCCTGCCCTTACCCGAAAGCTCAGGGCAATTTACAATGACAAAATAAAAAAATAATAAAAATATAAAATATCATAAAAAACCCTAAATAATAAATATCCCTGCACCCACCCTAGAAAACCCACCCAGCCAACCTCTATCCCCTATCTCCACCTGCCAAACACTTTGCCAAAGAAAAATGTTTTACAGCTCCTTTGGAATATGCTCAAGCTTGGGCTCTGATGGACCTCTGGGTGAAGGGAAGTTCTTCTAACGTACAGGACTGGCAACTGAGAAGGCCTCTCTGCGGGCCCTTGTGTCGACAAAATTAGCTGGTGGTACCTGCAAGAGGGCACTCCCAGCCGACTGCAGGGGCCACAGTGGAGCATGGTAGGAAAGGCAACCTTTCAGATATGTGGGTTCTAAGCTATATGGGCTTTAAAGGTCAAAACCAGCACCTTGAATTGTGCCCAGAAAGCTATAGGAAGCTAGTGCTGACTATAGAGTACAGGTGTAATGTGCTCATGGCGACCCAGAAAGGAGCCAAGCCACTGTATTCTGCACCAGCTGCAGCTTCCAAACACTCACTAAGGGCAGCTCCATGTAGAGGGTATTGTAGTAGTCTAGCCTCGAGGTAATGAAAGCATGGATGATGGTGGCCAGATCCTAATCAGAAAGAAAAAGCCACAGCCTTCTCACCAGATGGAGTTGATGAAACGTGCTCCTGGCCACTTCCGCAACCTGAAAATCCAGGCATTGTAGAGGGTCCAGAAGCACACCAAGGCTGCAAATATGAGTAACTAAAGGGGGGCTGGACCTGCTCAATAACAGGAGTCTCAATCTCTTCCAAGTTACAGATCAGCCAACCATCATCACTTCAGTCTTGTCTGGATTCAGCTTCAATTACCTGACCCTCCTCCAGTCCCTAACAGCACCCAGGCACTGGGAAAGCACTGAGACTGCAGGACCTGGGTTGTAGGGATGTGCGAACGCAGTTTGGAAGTTCGGAATTTGGACCGTACTCGAATAGTTCGGTCGACCGAACTGAACTTTCGAACCAAACTCGAATTCAACCGAACTGTTCGGTCGAATCCAAACCAGTTCGGAAGGCCAAAAAACCCGGTTTTGAATGTACGAACCTGGTTCAGAAGTTCGGAATTTGACCAAACTCGAATAGTTCGGTCGACTGAACTGAACCTTTGAACCAAACTCGATTTTCGAACTGAACTGAACCGAACCAAATTTCCAAACTCGGTTCTGTTCACACATCCCTACTGGGTTGGATGAAAATGAGTGCTACAGCTGGGTGTCATCAGCATAATGATGGCACCTTACTCCATACCTCTAGATGATCTTGCCCAGCGGCTTCAGATACACATTGAACAAGAGGGGAGACAAGATGGAACCTTGCGGGACACCACATGGGAGGTCCTGAGGGGGCAATGAGCAATATCCCATCACCACCTGCTGGGACCTCCCTGACAGGAATGAAAAGAACCACTCAAGAGAAGTCCCTCACACCCCTGCCAGATCCTGCAGAAGTGTCAGCAACACCTTATGATCAAAAGTATCAAAAGCTACGGAAAGATCTAACATGATCAACAGGGGACAATTCCCCCTGTCAATCTTCAGGCATAGATCATTGATCAAGGCCACAAGCACGGTCTCCATGCTATACCCTGGATGAAAACCTGACTGAAATGGATCCAGGAATCCAAAAGCATCAAGATGAGCCTGAAGCTGCCAGACAACTACCCATTCAATAACCTTCCCTTAAAAGGGAAGGTTAGAGACAAGGCAATTGCTGGCAGGGGATGGAAGTCAGCATCCAAATATAGTTTCTTAAACAAGGGCTAGACCACCACAATTCTAAGGGTGTCAGACATCCTACCCTCCTGGCAGGAGGCATTGACAACCCCAGCCAGCCAAGGTCCCAACGTCTCCTGGCTGGTGGCTGGTTTTCACCAGCCAGGATGGGCAAGGATCTAATTCACAATGGGTTACCCGCACTGCTCCAAGCACATCTTCCCTATTGATGGGTGCCACTGACTGAAACTGATCCAACCAAATGGGAAAAAGCTGAGCTTCCACAGCCTCGAACTCTGACTCTGTAGTCAAAGTAGCAGCATCCAAGTCATGGTGAATATGAGCAATTTTAACTGCAAAGTAGTTAATAAAAGCATCACAGAGGGCACCACAGTAGATGACTCAGGGTCATGGTGAAGACAAACCAGATTGACCAGACCATTCACCAACTGAAAGGGCTCCACAGGACAAGACTTTGCAGATACTAAGATAGCAAAGAAGAAAGCTTTATTGGCCACCATCACAACCATGGCATAGTCCTTTAAAAATGATCTATGCCACAATCAGTCGGCTTCAGTGTGAGTCGAGCACCACCTGTGCTCTAACTACCTAACCTCCCACTTCAACCACCTCAGGTCATCTGTATAGCTGGGGGACCTATGCTGTTGCAGCAGTGGGTGTGGACGCCTGGTTACAACCATGCCAATGGCCCTGGTCAAGATCAACAGAGGATCAGATGTTATTCCAGAGAATGACCAGGTCGTCACCAGAGTAGCCATCAAGGTCAGTGGGTATATCCCCCAGAGAGTTCTGGAAACCAATCAGATACATAAGTCTCTGGGGGCAGACCAGCATAACTGGTCCACCACCCCAACGGGGGCATAGGAGGGTGGGGAACCGGGCCTTCAAAATGTAATGGTGCAACAACAACAACGGTGTTATACCAACACCCCCAATAATCAGAACCCTTGTCTCCATGCTGGTGCAGAATATCAAATCCAACATGTGGTCCACCTTATGTTTCAGGCCAGATATGATCTGGGATATTATTATTATTAATTTATTATTATTATTATTAACAAACATTTATATAGCACAAGCAGTGTACCTCGCACTTTACAAAGTAACAAAATAGACACGGTCCCTGTCCTAGGGCTTAAAATCTGAGAGATAGACCCATGGTTGTCAAGGAGACCAAGAATTACTGCTCTGGCCCCAAAAGGTTGGTCCCAGTGTGTATGTTGAAGTCTCAAGATCACCTTTGAGACCACGTCAGCCAGCTTGGTCAGGGAGTCCGCTGTGCAGCGGGGTGACTGGTACACTAGCAGAATCCCCAGTCTATCCCTGGTCAATTCCAACACAAGGTGGACACACTCAAAATTGGAAGAGTCAGACACTGTATACCTTTGAAGGACCATTGTGTCTTTACAGATCACTACCACACACCCCCAGCCCCCGATCCTAGGCTAATGCTGCACCAAGTGCCTGGCTGGCACCATCTGGGACAATATACGCCTAGATGCCTCATCCAGCCAGGTCCGTGTAAAGCATGTGAGGTCAGCAGTCTCATCCTGAATAAGATCAAAGATGGTCGATGATCTGTTTGCCACTGACCTTGCATTAAGCAGCATCAGCTTTAGATCATTGGCCTCAAACCCCAGATATCCCAAGACAGGAGGGGAGCGGGGCATGGGAACAGACACAAGGTGCGTCTCCTGATGTCCCTGATAATATTTCTTCCACCTGCCATACCTCCCCATGCCCATCACGACCCCAATTGGTCCAATAGCCACCCCACTCTCCACTTCTCTGAATGAGACCCCCCTCTCCAGCTCCTGATAGCTAGTCTCCACTCACCAAGCACAAGGACACGCAGAGGACCAACAAGACTCTTGGGGGAAGGGTGGCTGGAGAGTATGCCCTGAGATCAGCATCCCCAGAGACAGAATGGCAATAGAAGCAGATGGGAAAGCCCCCATTATTCCCACAACCCAACCCCACCTTTCAAAAAAACAACACTTCCCTCCCACCCCAACCTCAGCCCCACCAGAACCTTATTCCCCATTCTCTTCTCTCAACCGATCCCAAACATCCTCATGTCCTCTCCTGCATGAAAAAAGCAGGTGTCAATGCCAATAGTTCTCTATCTGCTGCCAATAATGCTGCATTGTTTATGCTGAGGGATCACAGTGCTGACCCACAGGATCAGCCCACACTCTGCCTGTTTCTGAATTCACATGAAGCCATTATTGGTCTGACAGGGACAAATTATTGTTGTGCTGTCGGGGCTGAAAATTGTCCAGAGTGACAAGAATACATTTTTGAATTCACTGTCATTAGAAATTGGTGGGACATCCATCCTACGTGTGTGAGAGAGATACAATCTCAGGTTTGCAGGCTGCCCAGAGAGAGATGGATGCTTTACTGCCCTGGTGAATGAGCACACTCTCCTCCGGGAAGGAACGGTTGATAAGGTCCTTCAGTCAGCGCGACAGCAATAAGAGCGGTCTTTTCTCTCAGAACTACAGATAAAGGAGCTCTTCATTACCTTCAAAGAAACTAGCTGCCTCTCCCATGAATCTAACGTGGATGCTAGAGGGAGATAGCACAGCCCAAAGATGCAGTCCTCGAAAATTGGATGGGCATATGGTGAAGGGGGCATTTGCAGGGTAGGACAACATTGGGGAGAAGTATATTTCCTTCCCAATGAAGATGTTTTTCTCTGTGATTGATGGGAAATCTGTCACTCCCAATGAAATCCCACACCCCATTTTCACAAGTGTTGTTGATGGTTTTGGATACTTGAGTGTTTGAGGAGAAAACCTGAGACACCTTAAAGGGGCCTAAGCTATAGAAAGAACCCACCTTCTGAAAGCCAGTCATCATTTGTTGTTGTGTCCTGTGGCATCCCTATCCCCTAAAAGAGAAGTACCTGAGATCAGTATAGTCTCATGATTATATGTATTATTATGATTATATGTATTATTGATAGGGATGGGTGAACAGAACCGAGTTCGGAAATTCGGTTCAGTTCGGTTCAGAAGTTCGGTTCAGTTCAGATGTTCGGTTCAGTCGACCAAACTATTCGAGTTCCGAACTTCCAAACAAAGTTCGGAAATTCAAACCCCATTGAACTAAGTGGAATGGAACTAAATGGAATATTATCTTTTAGGGATGGGCGAACAGAGCCGAGTTCGGAAATTCGGTTTGGTTCGGTTTAAAATCAAGTTCGGTTCGGAAGTTCGGTTCAGTCAACCGAACTGGTCGAGTTCGGTCCAAACTTCCAAACCGCGTTCGCCCATCCCTAATTATTGAACGGACGGTGGCAATAAAGCTCCAGGCGCATCTGGATAACATTGGCTTCCTTGACCCTTTTCAGTCTGGGTTCTGTCCCAGCTATGGTACTGAGATGGCATTGGTGACCTTGGTAGACAATCACCACCGGCAGATGGATGCAGGAAGTTCAACATTTCTGATCCTGCTAGATCTCTCAGCCGCTTTTGACGCAGTGGACCATGGGCTGCTGTTGAGATGGCTGCAAGACCTGGGGGGTCTGGACAGAACTGTCCTAGGATGATTTCACTCATTCTTCTCGGGGAGAAGCCAGAGGGTGGTGCTGGGGGCTGAAACATCAAGCCCCTGGGCCCTGACCTGTGGCATTCCGCAGGGTTTGATCTTGTCTCCGTTATTATTTAATGTGTGTATGCAGCCCTTGGGGGAGGTCGTGAGAGGGTTCGGGGTGCGATGTCACCAATATGCTGATGATACTCAGCTGTACCTATCGCTTTCAACTGACCCAGGTCCTGCTGTCTCGTTACATTCCCAGTGTTTGGAGGCCGTGGTGGATTGGATGTGGCAGAGCAGACTGAAGCTCAATCCCGACAAGACGGAGGTGATGGTGGTGGGCAGGGTGAGGAAGATGTTGGCTCCCCTTTTAGGTGGGGTCGGCCCTCATGTAGCCCAGCAGGTTCAGAGTCTTGGAGTGCTTCTGGACACAGACCTTCGTATGGATCAACAGTGGAGGCAGTGGCTAAAGCCGTCTTTCAACAGTTGTATCTAGTGCGGAGGCTGCGTCCGTACATTTCCGGGCCTGATCTGGCCACCCTCACCCACGCCTTCATCACCTCAAAGCTACACTACTGCAACGTGCTCTACGTGGGGCTTTCCTTGACACTGGATCAGAGGCTGCAGCTAGTGCAGAGAGCAGCGGCCCATCTCCTTTAAGGGACGGGTCAGCGGGAGCACATAACGCCTGTGCTCTGTACTCTGCACTGGCTGCCTATAGCATACCAAGCCAGATTCAAGGTGTTAGTGTTGACTTATAAAGCCCTGCATGGTCTGGGACCCTCATACCTCAGGGACCACCTTACTCTCCATGCCTCAGAGCGATCCCTTTGGTCCACTGGGGGCATCTTTTTGGAGGTACCCCAGGTAAAACGGGGGTCACAATGGAGAGGGCATTCTTGATGGCCGGGCCACGACTTTGGAAATCCCCCCTTGAGGAAGCCTGCCTGACCCCAGGTCTGCTGGCTTTTCGCTGAGCCTGCAAGACCTGGCTGTTTGCCCAGGCCTTCGGAGAGGAGGGTGGGAGGGTGTGGTAGTTGGGGTTAAATTTGGGCTTTTTAAGATATTTTAAAATGCTGTTGTGGTTTTAGTATTTTTATTGAATTTTATTGTTATGGATTTTTTGTTCTTGTAAGCCGCCTCGAGATGCCGTAGGCATGGGGTGGGGGTGGGGTGGTGACTAATATAAATAAATAAATAAATAAATAAATAAAATAAATTATTAAAATTTATATGCCGCCCCCTCCTGCTACAAGCATTTCAGGGTGGCATATCAAATATAAATAAGCCCTGAAGGTGGAATGAGAGATAAAGCATACTCAAGAGCCATGCTTTCCTCACCTTTGAGCCCTCATCCTATGTTCTGCTCTCACTGGGTGTCTTCAAACAGACACCTACTCCGCCTCATCCCTGTGCAGGCTGTCCATTTAAAGGCAGCCCTCCAGATGTGGAGGCGGAGCAGGGTGGAGGGCAGGCCATCCCTGCTCTGGGGCTGCCCCACTGGCGGTGCTACAGAACATCTCAAAGGACCTCAACTTTAGGGCAGCGGCCGGAGGCAGGGTTGCTGTCCATCTGCTCAGTGGAAGACCGCTGCAGCCCCACTCTTGACTGGGAGTTGACCCATCAGTGTCAGAGTTGCAGGCTATCGTGTAAGGGAGGGGCACCGTGTGGGCAGACTGTGGGCCCCAGCAGCTACTAGGTCCATTTAAAATGGACCCAGGTGCATCTGCAAGTGGGCAGAAGTGGATGTGTACCCCCGAATTTGCTGAGCAACCCCATGTCCATGTGAAATTACCCAGTGACTCAAGTACAGTGCATTGTGCTGTGACAAAATGCATGAATACATGCATGCACACCCATCCACAGCCAATGCCTGCCACTGCACAGAGTCCCAGGAGCCGGGTTTTGCAATGGGTGGTCTGTCGGGGTAGGGCAGTGGGAAGCCTTGCCCTGAGAGGGATATCCCTCCTCCAGATGTACACAGAAGCCTGCCACAGTCCCTCATTCCCCACCCCCTGCAGAAATATTGGTCCAAAGCTCCAGGGCTTGGGGTAGACTAAAAAGAATAGTAGATTTTGCATTCACGGATGCGATCTTTCCTCCAAATATATGGATGATATCCCCACCTAAAATGGATACTTACAGAGCTGTTTGTGTAGTTGGATACTTTGTTTATTGCAGTAGTTTGATCATTTAATCTTTTTGGTTACTTTATTTCAGATAAACCAGACTATTGACTATGTGACTAATGCAATCTCTTCCTTACTGACCTTCCCTGCTCTCATCTTGCCCCCTTCATCCACCTCACCCGCTGCTTTGATCACCCCCATTTTTGAGGGTGTCCGTCCTCCTTTGGCTCCATCTGTGCGGAGCCTAGGGGTGCTCCTGGACTCGCAGCTATGCCTGGGTTTTCAGGTGTTGGCTCTGTCCAGGGGTACCTTTCGCCAACTACATCTGGTGAAGAGGTTCTGCCCATATGTCTCGGACTCTGATCTCACCACTATCATTCATGTGTTCGTCACCTTGAGGCTAGACTATTGCAATGCGCTCTACGTGGGCCTGCCCTGGGTGATGGTTCGGAGGCTGCAGCTGGTGCAGAATGCGGGGGCCCGCCTCCTTACTGGGATGGGCCGCAGGGAGCACATCACACCCATGCTCCGGGCACTGCACTGGCTGCCTGTTCTCTTCTGGGCCTGACTCAAGGTGCTGGTGTTGACCTTTAAAGTCCTACACGGCCTAGGCTCAACTTATCTCAGTGATCGTTTCATCCCTTGGGCCCTGGCTGGCCCCTGCAGTCGTCTGGGGGTAACCTCCTGGAAGTCCCGTGCTATCGACGAGTTTGGACTGACAGGAGGGAGTTCTCAGTGGCCACACCATTGCTTTGGAAGTCCCTCCCGGTGGAGGTTTGCCTCAGCCCGAACCTTTTCGCCTTCTGACGAAGCTGTAAAACCTGGCTCTTCCACCAGGCATTTGGCAGGGGAGGGTGGGATGGGTGTGTTTGAGGAGGGTGGAGATATTTTATAGACTTGGGGTTTTTATTCTTCCTATCCACATGATTAGGGTTTTAGTATTGTATGTGATTAGAGTTTTTAAATATTGTTTTATATTGTTATTTATTTCTTTTTATGCTGTACTTATATACTTTTGTATTGTGATTGTTGTTTTTTGTGCCACTGTGAGCTGCCCCGAGTTACTTGTAGTGAGAAGAGCGGGGTAAAAATGGATAAATAAATAACTAAATAATATATTCAGCCCCTCGTCCCCACTGGCTCCCTCTGCCTCACCACAGTCAACACAAGTTCCTGGCCCTCACTTCACGACCTTGCCCTCTCTAGCCCTCCATGCTTGTTTCCTGCCACACTCCTGTCCAAGAGCTCTGCTCCTCCTCTGCTTCCACGCTCGCCCATGAATCCTTGCTCCTTGAAACGTGTCTGCCCCATCTCCCTTGCTATCCCTGCAACTCTCTCCCTGGCTACATTTGTTCTGCTCCCTCCCTCCTCATCTACAAATCCCTCCTGACAACCTACCTTTTCCATCAATCTTTTCCTAATGCCTCATCCCCCTTTGTCTCCACCCTAATTTTCTTAGGTTTTGCTCCTCTTCTGTAACTAAGTGAAGTACGGGAAGCTGCAACTTTGCAACTTCTTGGATGTATTCCTGTCTCTCCCTCTGTTCCCCTCCCCTTCATCTCCCCTTCCTGTCTCTCTTATAGCGTAAGCTCACTGGGGCAGGGACCTGTCTATATTTGTTGATTGTAAAGCGTCAGTGTGGCAGGGATGAGCTTGCCTGGGTGTTGCCCACAAACTCACTGTCTTTTCAGGGAATTAGATTTTGACATCACACAGTCTTTCTTCAAGCACCTATATACAGCGTACAGTCTCAAGCCAGGCAACAACCCACTGCTGGTTTCTCAAAGTCTGTCCCCCCCACCAGGTCACAGTCCTCTGGCTGGTAAAGCCCAGCCAGGCAAAGATCTCTGGCCTCTGTCTTCACAGTAGTCTCTGTTGGCTTCTGGGCTAAACACTCCTCCAGCTTCCCAGTCAAACCTTCCAAACCCAGCACCGTCCTCTGACTTGGAATCTCTTTTTCTCCCTTTCAGGCGCAAACCTCTGGCTCTTTTACTCACAGTCTCTATCTCTAGCCAGGCAGCTTCCGCTGACTGAAGTCCCTAAGCTCTGAGCCAAGCTCTTGCCTCTTGAGAAGCTCCTCACCCACTGAGTTCTCTTTGCTTTGGCTCAGCTTTATCTTGTAGGGTTGGGTTGGCCACACCCAGCCCACAGCTGCTTCTGCTCAGGCACTGTCCCTTCTGTTAATCAGCACCTGCACTCTGCTAGCACTCTCACCTTGCTCGTGCTAGCTCTGTTAAAGGGCCCGCAGGGACTCTGCCCTATTACAGCCAGGTACATTGCTTGTGCTATATAAATACAACAACAACAGTAATAAAATAATAATAATAATAATAATAATAATGCAAAACAAAATAACGGAAATACTGAAATGATTGCACTGAAATATCTGAGGCAGATAGCTGGTGAAGCAGGACCGAATATCGACTTTGCCCTATCTAAATCAAAGGGGATTCATTAGTTGGATACATTATTCACCCTGGATATTTGTTTCAGCACTAGTATGAGGCAAGTAACCTGACCTGGGGCAGTTACCCATCATCTAAAGCTTGACCGGAGATTATTTTGCTGGTAAGGAGGCACTTTGGACCTGATCTTCAAAACAGAACTGTGTCTGTGTGCAAACTCCAGGCTCCCAGCTGAATCCCACTGATTATTTCTCAGTAGATTTGCTAAATCCAAGTCTGCCTTGGCCCTGGGCTGATGATGGGCTCCACCCTGTGGATCTGGCTGGAAGATCAAGGCCATATTGGCAGGAAAATCATCTCTGTCTCCCCTTATTTGTTCCAAGCTCTTCCTCCCCATCTTAATTGAGCCCCCAAAGGAGACTGCACACTCTGGCAAGATTAATTCTCTTGTCAGCCTCCGCGTGCCAAGTGCGGTGTGGGTGCTCACCCTCCCCAGACTGTCACACGCTGTAAAGACTAACTCATTGATATTCTCCCATTCTGCTCCCATCATCATTAATATTCTTAAGAGGTTCTTGAAAACACATTTATACAAGGCTACATGAGCTGTTTCTACATTTACTTTCAATTTAAATAATGGTTTGAGCCAAGCTTTTGATGTGCTGTTTACTTTAATTACTCTTCTACCCCTATCTGTGTCTTGACACGTTGTCATTTAATATTTTATGAATGTTCCCAGCTCCTCTATCTTTTCCCAATGCGAGTGATCCAACCTTCCTCCTGCTTCCTCTCCACTTCTCCCTTGCCTTTCCAAACTTTGCGGGGCTTTGTCGTAAATGAGATGTGGCATGTCGCCGAGATTATCCTCCCCTGGTGATTGCGAAGGGATAAATAAACCAGTAAACCAGCTGTTTACCAAGCTGGCATGGTAAGCCCAATGTTTACTAAAACAGAGAGTAGCGGGGAAGCAGGCAGATCCTTGCATTGAGGCTCCCTGGACCACCCATGATGTCCAGCTGAGTCACAGACCTAGTATTATGATGACCCCTCTTTAGGGTTCAACTTTGTAGCACCTCTCCAGAAACTGCATAGTAACAACGGAGGGTTCAGACTAGAGTTTACTATATTGGGCTGGAACTGGGCCTGTATTGGCCAGCAGGCCTCATCGAATGCTATGACATCACAGCACTTTGTGAGAGTGGTGGGGGAGGGCCAGGGAACACCTTAGCCCCACCCATTTCCCACTTAATCCAACCCCCACAGAATTCTGTGACATCACAGCACTCTATAAAGGGTGGAGCTATATCAGAAAAAGTGGAGCCAAGTCATTCCCCTGGCTGTTTTCTGGCATGGCCCCACCTCTCACAGAGGGATGTCCCAGCACTCTGTGGGGGCAAGACTCCTGAAGTTGGCCTGTACTATCATGTTGGACTTGGGTCGCAGGTCTCTAGTTCAGGGGCAGTAGTACGTGGTAGCTGTCACCTTTGAACAATGTGTGTGTGTTGGGGGGGGGGGGGAATCTACACATCTGCACTCCTCCAGCCATCCCACAATCCTCTGCTGAGGATCTGATTGGGCATGCCCTTCAGTCACATCAAGACACAGCAACAGCACTCCTCTATGCTCCTCTATGCTCCATCGTGATCCCTGAGGTCAGCTGAGAGCACCCTCTGACGGGTGCCATCAGCCCATCAGCTTTACATGCCCCAGTATTATGGAACTCTCTGCCCCTGAGCACTTTCTGGAGACAATGTATGACTTTTTGGCCAAGCGTTTGACAGCTGGGGATAAGGGCTGGGGTGGGGACTTCTCGGGGCTTTCATATATTTTAAATGTATTTTTATGCGTATATGGTTCCTATGCTGAAACCAACCATGAGTCTTCATGAGAGGTGGGATATGAATTTAAATAAGTAAATACACGCTGCAAAGGAGTGCTCAGCTACTATGAAAATACAGACTAGGCAGTGGTTTTCTCCTCTAGTCTCAATGAATTTAGCTTTAAAGTGAGGCTCTCTATTGCCCCCTATCTTCTGGTTCACAAAGAGACTGTTAAGAACATAAGAAGTGCCATACTGGGTCAGACCAACGGTCCATCGAGTCCAGCATCCTGCCTCTGACAGTGGCCAGTCACGGGGGCCTGGGAGAAGCACCCAATAGGTCGCCATGCTATCCATTCCCTGTGGGTCATCCCCAGGCTCCCGACAGTAAAGGGTTTTGTTCCCCAATCCTATCTGGCTAATAGCTGCTAATGGAACTATCTTCCAGAAACTTGTCCAAACCTCTTTTAAACTCAGCTATACTGCTGGCCTTGACCACCTCCCCTGGCAGTAAATTCCACAACCTAATTGTACGCTGAGTGAAAAAATACTTTCTTTTGTCTGTTTTTACTCTGCCACCTGTGAGTTTCATGGAGTGTCCCCTAGTTTTAGTACTAGTTGAGAGGGTAAATAACCGTTCCCTGTTTACAAGTTCCACACCACTCATGATTTTATAGACCTCTATCATATCTCCTCTCAGCCGTCTCTTTTCCAAGCTGAAGAGCCCCAACCTATCAAGCCTCTCCTCATACGGGTGCTGTTCCATACCCTGGATCATTTTTGTTGCCCTTCTCTGTACCTTTTCTAGTTCCGCTATGTCTTTTTTGAGATGGGGCGACCAGAACTGCACACAATATTCAAGGTGCGGTCGCACCATTGATTTGTATAGAGGCATTATGACATCCTCAGTTTTATTCTCTATTCCCTTGCGAATAATTCCTAACATTCTATTTGCTTTTTTGACCGCTGCGGCACACTGGGCTGAGGATTTCAGTGTATTATCCACAATCACTCCCAGATCCTTTTCCTGAGTGGTAACTCCTAGCTTAGTACCCAGCATTGTGTACTCATAATTTGGATTATTTTTCCCAATGTGCATCACTTTGCACTTGTCCACATTAAATCTCATCTGCCATTTAGATGCCCAGGCACCCAGTCTTGTAAGATCTTGCTGCAGCTCCTCACAGTTTGCTCGTGTTCTGACTACTCTGAATAACTTGGTGTCATCTGCAAATTTGATCACCTCACTCTTAATGCCTTTTTCCAGATCATTAATGAATACATTGAAAAGAACTGGTCCCAGCACAGATCCTTGGCGCACACCACTTTTTACATCCCTCCATTGTGAAAACTGGCCATTTAGTCCCACTCTGCTTCCTATCCTTTAACCAGTTACCAATCCATAGCAAAACACTGCCTCCTATCCCATGACTTTTTAATATTTTCAAGAGTCGTTTATGTGGGACCTTATCAAAAGCTTTCTGGAAATTCAGGTATACTATATCTGCTGGGTCTCCCCTGTCCACATGCTTGTTTACGCCCTCAAAGAATTCCAAGAGATTAGTGAGGCATGACTTCCCTTTGCTGAATCCATGCTGACTCTTTGCCATTAAGCCATGTTTATCAATATGCCCAGTGAGTCTGTTCTTAATGATAGTCTCCACCATTTTGCCAGGCACAGACATCAAGCTTACTGGTCTTAGTTTCCAGGATCGCCTCTGGAACCCTTCTTAAATACTGGGGTCACATTTGCCACCCTCCAGTCCTCAGGTACAGTGCCAGATTACAACATTAGGTCACAAATTACTACTAGTAGGTTTGCAATTTCACATTTGAGTTCCTTCAGAACTCTGGGGTGAATACCATCTGGCCCTGGTGATTTGTTCGTATTAAGCTTGTCAATTTGCTCTAGAGCCTCCTCCAGGGTCACGCTGATTTGTGGCAGTTCATCCAATTCATCACCTACAAAGTAAGGTTTCAGCGTGAGTATCTCCCCAACATCCTCCACAGTGAAGACCAAAGCAAAGAACTCGTTTAGCTTCTCTGCAATGTTCTTGTCCTCCCTGAGTGTCCCTTTTACTCCCTGGTCATCTAATGGCCCAACCGACGCCCTACCAGGCTTCTTGTTTCTGAAGTATTTGAAAAAGTTTTTGTTGCTTGTTTTTGCTTCTTTAGCAAGGCTCCTTTCAAATTCTTTCTTGGCCTGCCTTATTAGCACCTTACAGTCACGTTGCCAGTGTTTATGCTCCTTTGTATTTTCCTCATTGGGGCTAGCTTTTCATTTCTTAAAGGATGCCTTTTTGGCTCTAATAGCCTCCTTTGCATCTCCATTTAGCCACAGTGGTAGAAGTTTAGTCCTGCTATCTTTTTTAACTTGTGGGATGCATGTAATCTGGGCTTCCAATATTGTGCTTTTCAACAGCCTCCATACCTCTTGCAAACATGTAGTCCTTTCAACTGTGCCTTTTAGTTTCTTTCTAACTAGCTTCCTCATTTTGGCATAGTCTCCCTTTTTAAAGTTAAAATCCAGTGCTGTACTTTTAATTAATTTTCTCCCTCCAGCAACTATATCAAATTTGATTATATTATGATCGCTATTGCCTAGTGGCTTGGCCACAGTTAGTCCTTGCACTAGTTCCTGTGTGCCACTTAGGACTAGATCTAAAGTAGCTCCTCCCCTCATTGGTTCCAGAACCAATTGCTCTAAAAAGCCATCATTTATGGCATCTAGAAATTTTGCCTCCACATCCTGCTCCGAGGAGGCATTCACCCAGTCAATATTGGGGTAGTTGAAGTCACCCATTATTATTACGTGCCTTTTAGGCACGTAATAATAATCCATGGCCAAATCCTGCTGCTTCTCCCTCCACAACATTGCCAAGATCTGCCCTTTTCTGTCTGTCTCCTCTGCCAAAACTCTCATCCATGCCCTAGTCAACTCACGCCTCGACTATTGTAACCTCCTCCTTGCTGGCCTTCCCCACTCCCACTTTTCTTCCCTTATTTCTGTTCAAAACTCTGCTGCCAGGATCATCCACCTAGCCTGTTGCTTTGACCACGTGCAGCCTCTCCTCTCCTCTCTCCACCGGCTCCCTCTTCCTGAGCGTATTCTGCACAAGCTCCTCGTCTTCACCTACAAAGCCCTTCACAACCCCGCTCCCCCCTACCTTTCTGCCCTGATCTCCCTCTGAACCCGTGTTTGAGCACTCTGCTCCTCTTCCATCCCCTCCCTCACCCTCCCACGCCTCCCCTGCTCTCCCAACCGCCTTCGTCCCTTCTCCTTCGCTGCCCCGCATGCCTGGACCTCCCTCCCTGCCCTCATCTGCCTGGCCCCCACCCTCCACACCTTCAAGTTCCTCCTCAAAACCCACCTCTTCTGCTCCGCCCTTCCTAACTCCTGCTAATCACCCCCACCCAGGATTATCCCCCACCTGTTATCTGCAAACTCCCACTTCTCTGTAACCAAGCCAAGAACGTGTACCTGAGTTCTCGCATTCTCATGAATGTTCCATCCCTTGTCTCTCCCTCTGTTCTCCCTTCCCTGTCTCCCCTCCTCCTGTCTTTAGATTGTAAGCTCTCGGGCAGGGACTGTGTCTATCTTACTCTTTGTAAACAGTTTGCATTCTGTAAACTTTTTATTCTACTTGCCTCAATGCTGTCCTTAACATACAGAGCCACCCCACCACCAACATGATCTTTTCTGTCCTTTTGATATATTTTGTACCCTGGTATTATGGTGTCCCATCGGTTATCCTCATTCCACCAGGTCTCTGTGATGCCTATACTGTCTAGATCTTCATTTAGAGATATAAACCCTAATTCTCCCATCTTACTTTTTAGACTTCTAGCATTAGCATATAGACACTTAAATGTATTCTTTTTATTCTTCTGCTTAATGGACACATTATAGGTAAGTGAAACAGGCACTGTTGAGGTTGCCCTTGTCTTTGAGCTAGTAGAAATGGACTTATTTACTTAGGCAGCTGAGACTTTGCTTTGGATTCAGACTGAGGTCCCAACCTCAATACTGAACGTTAACAGACGGACAGTAGGGTGTCATGGCACACATGCAGTTGAAAGCACCTCAGGAAAGGGCCAATGAGAAAACTTTCTCTGAGATTATTTGCATTACAGCAGTTCCTATGAACCCCAATCACAGCTCAGGTCCCTGCTGTGCTGGGCATTATACAAGCAAGAAAGGTGCTCCCTGACCCAGAGAAAGTTTTCTGTATACAGGACAAAAAACCCCACTGGCTTGCCTCAGACTCTGACCTCCCAGGCCTGAGCATGGCCCGACCCAAATATGAATACTTGGGCTCGTAGAAAAACTTTGCTTGCAACTTCAACTCAGCAAAGCGACCCCCTGCAAGCTCAAATGCATGAACACCCCAAGTCTTCTATGGAAAATGCTAGGATGATGCTCAACAAAGAATGGTCAAAGCAATAGAGCGGAAGTGAGTTGCACTAGAGCAGAGGTGTGATAAAGACCAGATGAGACAGGGAAATGACAGGGCAGGAAAAAGAGATGAAGAGAAAGATGACAAGAGCACTTCCACGAATCACTAAGCGTTCCTGCCCTGATATCTCAGAAGCATCATGGCTGACTTAATTTAGGCTGTGGACACATAACCAGGTAAGAGATCAATAGCACGGCAAAGAGACTGAAGTCTAAAAAGTGTCCAGGGACAGTCAAAATCAGGCTGAACTCAAGGTAATATGTATTAATGGAAACTGGAGCGACTCCCGCCGTAGAGATTATAGAGAGCAAGACGTGGAACTCAAAAGTTTCCCAGAGAAATGGAAGGCTCATAAGTAAGATCTTTGGGCTGATATTGCATCCCTACCTCGTTCTCTCTCTCTTTTTTTTTTTCCTGGGGACATTGCTTTAAAGCCAGAATGAAAGCTGATACAGAGAAGGTGCCTCTGAGGAAACACACCAACCAAACCAACTCCTGTGCAAATGGAAAAGTTCAAGAACCTCAACAGCCTCTGTATTGATTGAGAGACGGTATTAGAAAGCTGTTGGGATGCCCAAGCTGCCGCTCCAGTTAAAGTTATTTTCAGGGGGGCAGCCAATTATAACTTCTACTCTTCTCCGACTTCTAGAAAGAGGAGTCATAGGATCAGAAGACAAGGAGTAGAGCAGAAATGGATAATGGATTTATTATTCATAGGCATTCTTTTCATTTTTGGGTAGGCCTCTGCATATCCAAAAAGTGGTCATAACAGGAACTCACATATTTCTCTGTCCCGCAGAATTCTGTTTGGATTTTTTTGGTTTGGTTATTTTAGTTGTGTGATTTCCAGCAATTGTGCACGCACATTAGTGCTAGAATTGCTGAAATGATGTAACAGAAAAACCAGAATGATCAAAAAGCTGAAATAACCAAATGGAAAAAAACAAAAAACAAAAATGTGGAAACTGAAATGGAGTAACCAAAACAGATACCCAACAGACTGTAAATAGACAGATTTCAGCGATTACTTGAACCACAGATTTCAGTTATTACTTGAACCACCATTATCAGTTTGGGTAGGGTAGATTTGATGGGTTTACTTATTTTTTAAAGTTACTTATTTCAGCTCAAGTTGGGAGAGATTTCAAGGGTCCTCTAGTTCAATCCTCTGCTCCAAGCAAAAACACATTATTCATCTACCAGACATTCCCTTCTCACCCTCAGCCAGATCCCTTTAGGGTGACGACTGGACCCTACATATCTAAAGAACTGCCTCCTCCCCAACATGACACTGCCTAAGGTCAGCTGGGGGCACCCTCTTGCAAGTTCCAGCATTATACCAAGTTTGCTTGACAAGGGCTCACAAAGAGAAATACTTAGCGGCACTCCCCAGTTTTGGAACTCCCTTTACCTGGAGGTTTATTTATTTATTTGACTTTATATGCCACCCTTCCCACAGAGGCTCAGGGCGACTTATAATCCATAAAAACAAAACAATAATGAAAATAAAACAATAATAAAATTCACAAAATAAAAACTCCCCTCTTCCTCCTTCCCCAGTCTCAACCCCAGCCCAGTGCAGACTTTGAAGCACTGGTGTAATGTGCTCCCGGAGACTCATCCCCGAAAAGAGCTGAGCCTCCGTGTTCTGCACCAGCTGCAGTTTCCAAACAGTCATAAAGGGCAGCATTGCAGTAATCTAACCTCATGGTGATGAAACAAAACATGGATGACAATGGCCAGATTCAAGTCAGAGAGAAAAGGCTGTTGCCTCCTCACTAGATGGAGTTGGTGAAAAGTGCTCCTGGCCACCACTGCAACCTGATATTCCAGGCGCAGGAGGGATACAAAAACACTCCAATGATGTGAACCTGATTGACCAGAGGGGGCCGTACTCCATCAATAACAGGAGTCCCAATCCCCTCCAAGTCACAAGGCCGGCCAACCATCATCACTTCAGTCTTGTCATGATTCAACTTCAGTCAGCTCACCCTCTTCCAGTTCTCAAGGGCAGCCAAGCACTGGGTAAACACCGAGACTGCTGGGCCTGGGTTGGATGAAAAAAAGAGGCAGAGTTGAGTGTCATCAGCATATTGATGCCACCTCTGAATGACCTCGCCCAGCATCCTTAGCTACACATTGAACAAGAGGGGAGTCAGAAGAGAACCCTGCAGGACTCCATAGGGGAGTTCCCAAGGGGGCGATGAGTAATTGCCCATCACCACACTCTGGGACCTCCCTGAAAGGAAGGAACAGAACCACTCAAGAGTGGTTCCGCACACCCCCACCAGGTCCCATAGTCATGTCAACAACACCTTGTGATCAACTATATCAAAGGCTCCTGAAAGATCTAACAAGATCAACAGGGTAGAATTCTCCTTGTTCATGTTAAGGCGCAGATCATCAACCAAGGCCACAAGCACAGTTTCCGTGCCATACCCAGGACACAAATCTGACTGGACTGCCCCTCTTCCCCACTGCTGCGGCTCATTTGAAAAGGGCCCAAAGCTGGTTGATGCCAATAGAAAACCCTTGGCTGATTTCAAAAGGTTTTGGTTCAAGCGCAGGAAATAGCATTATTAAGTAGTTCAGGGGTGGGGATCCTTTTCCTTCCCATGGGCCACTCTGGAAATTAGTCCAAGCTCCATGGGCTAGGTAGGAATTGGGAGCAGGGGTGCTTAAGGGGTGCACTCAGGATGGAGGAAGGAAAGAGAGGGTCCAGATCATAGATCTGTGCCATGGAGCCATCCCTTATCCTTGAAGGCAGTATTTTCAGACGTTACGGGGCCCTTTGGCCCCGTACCGGAACCACCGGCTTCGTTCCCCACCGGGGTCACCCCGTAATGGCACAACAGACGTGCCGGGGGGATCCCGGCCGGGAAAGTGGGAGGGGCCGGGGCCGCGCGGCGCAACGTGCGGCCGCACGGCCCCGCCCCC
>QEPC01010332.1:1796871-1846616 GCA_003113815.1 Sphenodon punctatus
CGGCCCGGGGTCCGTTTGACCACGCTTCCCGGGACCTTCCCCCGGCTAGCCCGGGAAGCGTGGTTCAAACGGACCCCATGTGGGGATTCACCGTGGCCAACATCTGGCGCGCCGCAAACAGACGTTCGAGACACGGTGACCACAGGTGGGTATTCACCGTGGTTCACCGTGATCTCGTAACGTCTGAAGACACCCTTTGTTCCCTTTCCAGAGCTCAGACTGTCAGTGTTCAAGGGTAGGGACTGGATGGAGAGGCCAGATCCCGGAACTGGAAAGGGGCCAAATAAAAATCAGCCATTGGCCCACTTTGGCCCATGTGCTGCCTGAAATAGTTCCTTTCTTTTCAGGGACAGCACTTTTGGGTTCCCCCCCAAATACGCCTTTTAGGCTTCTTTGGAATAAGCCAAAATTCATCAGCATTTAATTCTTTTAAATAAAGCCTGCTTCCCCCTCTTCCCTTTCACCCCCTGTCCTGTCCTCACAAAATGTTGTAGACAGCACATCGTGCCTGCGTAGCCCTTTCTGTTCACTGGGAACCGGACCGGGCTCTCTCGCTGCTGTCAATACATTTGCCCAACACTCTGCTCGGTAGTTCTTAGAGTGTCGGGTGAATTAATTTATCACTCAATGAAATTGCGCTGAGCATTAATGAAGCCATTTAGTATTCATGCAGAAGTCCTCTCTTATTTCCACAAGTGCTCCATTGTAGTTCAGCATTTGTTGGGCAGTAATTAATGGTACTTAATCCTTAAATCCTTAAATTGTTTCTAATTTGGTAAGCAGTAAAGTTGCAGTAATCCATTTCTTTGCTTCTTTCTTCCCCCTACTCCCAGTACCTTCTGTGTTTTTTTATTTTGTTTTGTTTTTAAATCCAGTCCCTTACTCTGTAGGCATTCTTCCAGTTTAATTGCAGAAGGGAGGCTGGTAACCAGGCCTCTGGGGTTTTAATCTCGACTTCACTACTGATTTGTTGAGTGACCTTTGTCAAGTCACTTCATCTTTCTGTGCCTCAGTTTCACCACTGATAAACATGGATAATATAGCTTGAAAGCCTTATCCCATATTCTGCTCTTCTAACCTGCATCTTATATGTGCAAATTCTTCTTGGCCTTCTGCATTTGAAACTTCAAATTATTTGAAGGCAGAAAGAGTTCCATGCAAAAAGAAAGGGCAGAATTTAAGACTTAAAGGACTATACACAACACTTGGATTTGTGGGTAGTTGTTCAAACAAACCCATATTCCCTGAGAGCTGTCTATGTGAAATCCTCCCAATTACTGATGATTGTTCTCTGTCACCGGATGCAAATAATGGAATAATGGGTAACTTTTCATGGACGGCACCCATGACTCTGTTGTGCCTCACACCTGGGCAGTCTGTCCATGCAAAGGCAGGCCACCAGATGTGGAGGTGGAGCAGAAGCAGAGCAGGTCCAGCCCCACTAGCGGTGCTCTGGAACATCCTGAAACACCACCAGTGAAGTGGGCTGCCCAATCCTGGGACACCCGTACAGTTGCGGCTGCAGCTCTGCTCCTAGCTAGCTGTGGGAAGCAGTCTAGAGTGGTATCCAATCCACCCACAGCTCTATGGTGTGGGGTACAGGGCGCCACACTCATTTAAAACAGGCACAGCTGCAAGCAGGCAGATGCGGGAGTGCAGCTCTGGACTTTCTCCAGGGTTGAGCGTCTTTTGCATCCCTTGTAAAAACACTTGTTGAGATGTAACAGCAAATCAGGTTCTGTGTGAACACATCGTTACTGGACAGGGAAAAAACAGACTAAGGATCAAGAAGTAAGTTTGCAAGGGGGGAAGGGCTATGTATGAAAGAGCCTCCAATCTAATGAATTCTGCTCAGAAAATAATGGTTATTTTGAGATGCACTGCCTTAGAACATCCAAGTCGAAACACTGAAAACCTCATGAGTGGGATCTTCCTTCTTTCTCCCAGTCACAAAAACAAACAAACAAAGGCTTAAAAATGAATTTTTGGTTTTGATTATTTTTAAATGTTGGGGGCTTTTTTGCCTTCTGTTCTTTGTGCCTTTACAATTCATTTTCTCCACAAGCATGCAACCAAGAACTTATTTAAAAAAGAAATAAAAAAATTCCATCATAACCACATGGGTCCTTGAGCTAGGATTTTATGAAAAACCACAAAGACTTACAAGATCCATGATCAGATCTCAAGAGTCGGAAAAATGATGTCCCTTTAACTATACAAAACAAACTCCTGTTGTTTTCTAGATGTGAATAAAGCCATATTAATAAAGCAAACACTATTGGGTAGAGATCTTTAGAAATTTCTCACCCAACTGGATTTTTGACAAAAAAGGGAGTTTCAAAACTCAAAAGGATGGGCCAGAAACGTTGATTTATCAAAATTGCTTCTCTCCCTTGCTTCCTCCAACATAAAGCCTTCAAAACGGGAACATGGCAACACTGAAAATGTTGCCATTTGGAAGCCATTGTAACAATTCTTCAATGAAGAAGGAAGGGTTGAAAAGAAAATATTTTGGGGAAAAAAACACAAAGCAAAACCTTTCTAACTGTTTCATATGGTGTTAGAAATGACAGAACTTTTTGTTCCATTTCGACAGTTCATTCTGAGGTTTCTGCTGAACTGAAATTCCACAGTCTTATAAAAAATATTCAATTTGGATTTAGAAATTCTATCATCAAATTTCTAACATTGTCACAAAGATAAAATTCTTGTTTCACCAGCCCTGTGTGTGATATTCAAGTTGCAAGTGTGAACCAATTGAAGTCAATGGTACAACTCCAATTAACTTTAACGACTGAGAATTGCACCTGGATTTAGAATGTGGGAAGTGGTCAGCCAGGCACATTAGGTGAAATCCACATAGGTCTTAGCTTTGGCTCTTTTTAAATGGGTCACGGCTGGGGGTGGGGGCATCTGTGGACATGCAGCTGCCAGGGTGGTGTGTGTGGGGACGAGTGCACATGGGTGCAACCCATCCCCCCCCCATGCATACCCTTACATGGAGCAACTGGCTGTGTGGGGGTGATGGGTGGAGGTGGGTGGTGATGTGTGTTATGTGAGAGTACGCATGCATACCCACCACCCGCCGCTGTACAAACAAGAAACACCCACTTACGCGCACTGTGTGGGCATGTGTGGACATGCGTGGATGCGTCTCGTTTGAAAAGAGCATTTGTGCTGGCTCTCTGCACACTAATAAATGTATCCAATAATGAGCCATAGCTGCACAAGAAACACAAATACAATAAATAGCCTTGGTTGGATTGCCTGTGGGCCCAAACCATAGTGTGAGTTTCTAATGCCCGATCAATAGGATCAACCATCTTCAGTTGGAGATGGTGGTAGACCCCTAAACCTCTATACATGATCTAGCCAGGAGATGGCAACAAAGGGCCAAACGTGGACACATTCTCACAATTGTTTGTTCTAGATTAGCAACCCATTAACACACTAGCCAGTAGCCACACTATTGTTCTCCTGATCAAGGTGATTCAAGTTTGGTTAAACGGGAGATTTGAGCCACTCATCAGAAGAGTGGTTCACACATGTTAGTTATTCTGGAATAACCAGCACTGACTGACAAAACTCATGAGAACACACATAGGACTCGTTCACACACTGTTTTCCCAGCAAGGGGATTGGACAAAGAGCACAGCGTGTGCAGGCTTTCCCTGTGGGGAGGGGATGTTGTGTAAAGGGGATTTTCAGGGTGGGGAAATGCCCTTCACACACATCACCACCACAGCTGAAGCCTGCACGGGCTACATTTTGGGTGCTGCCCCACGAGCTGTGCAGGGCCTGATCCTTGTGTGGCATTGCCCTATGGTGGGCAAATGCAATCATCACACTGCATGGCCAGAGCAGGGCAGATGGTTACAGCCCCCACCCCCATGGGGAAGCTGTGCAGGTGGGCTGCTGTTGGACCTCCGGGCACAGCACGGAGTGGGCCAAGGCACCGGCCCCAAGAGTGGGCACCCAGCCTTTCCCCGCCTCCTTGCCCTGGTTTGACCACTATCCCACCACAGCCATGATGTTGCTGCATGGGACTGGAGTGACTGGCTGTGGCTCAAAATCCCTCAGCAGACCTCACAGTGCGGGGTGGGCCAAGGCACTGGCCACATGAATGGGCACCTGGTCTTTCCCAGACTCCCTCCCCTGGGTCCAACCACTATTATCCACTTCGCTGTGACATGGCCGTGTGGGATTGGAGTGACTGGCTACTGTTCAAAGCCACTCAGCAGACCTCACAGCGTGGCAGGGCAGACTGCAACCGGGCAGACGAGCTGCCGGCCTTGGCCAATCGTACCCCATTCCGGGTAAAGCTGCTACTTGCTACTTCCTCAGCCTTTTCCTGAGACTGCCGCGAGTAGCAACCAGCTGCCTGCCCCATAGTGGGAGGAACATTTGGCGATAGCCAGTCACATGTGCACTGCATTGTGTGGTAAGGTTGCCTGGAGTGTGGTAAGGTTGCCCAAGGTGCAGTAGGTGTCTCATGTGGCTGCCCCCTCTGTGTTAGCTGCCCCCGCTTGGTAGAATAATATAGGAATGAGCCTCTAATGTTAGCATGGGGGCATGAATACACATTCCCCCCCACCATCCCTCAAACCCAGTTTTACCACTGTCCCTCAAACCCAGATCCTCTTGAACAAAGGTTACCTCCCGTCTTACCAAATGGCAATACTAGCTTTTGGCTACACACATATGCACACACACACAAACACAGGCACACACAAAGAGTCAGGGAACTTGATTAATTTCACACGCAGCTGCATTTAGGGGAAGAAAGCTCCAACCATTTCCAGAGAGGGACATTAAAAAGGATCTCTGATTTGCAATCATCCAGAGGATTGGATGAGGAGAAGCACTTACAACGTTTTTTGACACTGCACTTTGATCAATTTGACGGGTCTAATATTATAGAAATATTTCTTATTTTAGTGTGGATGGGGAAAAAAAAATCTAATCATCCATCCAGCTGAACTCGAGATTTGTCATGATTCACTGGAAAGAATGAGCAGGGGGAAAAAAACAACCCTGCTAGCCGATACCCCTGATTTAAATCCAACTTAACCTAAGGTAATTTGGGTCATTAGTTCACACTCAGCAGTTTCCATTCTCCCATTTTTTCAAAGTCACTGCTCTGTTTTCAAGGTATTACTTAACCGAAGTGGCATCTAATTATGCTTTCTCTCCACATTATTTTTTTTTAAAGCAGGTAACAAAGGCTACGGAGGGAAGCTGTACAACTGATTAATGCCAGAGAATGCAGATAGGGCGGAATCAAGGCAACGGTGTAAAATATGTTTTCATAAATATGAATGAAAGGGAACAAGAAACCACCTAGCGAGTCCAAGCTAAGTTCCTTGTGTGCCTTCTAGACGGGGGTGACATTGAGCCATTCCTGGAGGAGGCACCTTCTCAATAACGCTAGGCAATTAAGAAATTAATGGTATGATACTTGATTTTTTTTGGAGGCAAACCAGGTCATGTAGACTTGAACAAAGCCAGCTGTAATGAACTCAATGCATTTGCCAGGCAGTGGGAATGCTACCGGGATAGACTTGCTGGGCTTCATATCGTTAATAGAACAAATCACCTTACCTTTTGAAGGGGAATTGGTAACAAAAGATTTCTTTCAGCCTACAAATCTGGTTGCAGCAAAATGGCACGGGGATGATACTCTGTTGGCCAAATCTCAATTTGGTGTAAATCGGCATCACTCAATTGAAGTCCATGGGCCTGAATTCCAGGCTGGTGTAAAATTAAATCAACATACTCCCACCAAAATTAATTGGCCAGTTCCCCATTTGCATGCAAATCCAAATAGCACAACTGAAGTCAATGAACCGGCTCTCTAGCCAGAGTAAATCAGCATTACCCAATTGAAGTCAATGGGTCCGATCCCCAGTAAATCAACATACTTGCACCAAAATCAATTGGTCACTTACCCCAGTGGTATAAATCAGGATAGCACTATTGAAGGCAATGGGCCAAATCCTCAGCAGGTGTAAATCAACATCACTAAACAGAGGGCAGTGAACCATAGTCTCAGCTGATGCAAGTTGGCAAAGCTCCATCAGAGTTGTTTGAGCTATGCTGAGTCTCAGATCTGGCCCTATATCCGTGTCGAGTCCTTTGTGCCAGCTTTGTGTCAGCATTGAGTCCTTTGTTACAGTTTTGAGATAGCCGCTGGCTAAATTCCCATGCTTTTGCTCTCCCTCAGTTCTTCATCAGCTGGGTGGATATGGTACTTCCTTCTCCTGGGAGTTGTAGTGGCCTCGTAAGCTGCTAAATGCCTGCCTCATCCTACCCCAGAGATAGCTGCATTTCAGTGATGCACAAAGCGATCCCTGTAGTAGAGAGCAGATAGCTGGACACTGGCCCTTTAAGGAGGTACCAATAGCAGGAGAGCTGCAGGTGGTAGCGGAGGCCCAGCTGCTGGAGTGGAGAAGACTAGTTCCTTTATGCCTCACCTCTGGGCTTGGGTGTGACTGAGATAGCCTAAAGATCCTGAGCAAGGCTCGGTCGAGGAGGAGCCCTTGGTGAAGCAGGAGCTGGGTGAAAGCTCTGCTTTAGAGACCCTACCAGAATGACAGGTAGGAGGCTAACACTCTGCCTAGGTGGGCCTGAGCCAGTCCATAGCCAGGAGGCTACCTCTGGTAGAAGAGACACTTGATCCAGAGGTTCCTGGCCAAGGGTATAAAGGGACTAGGAAATACTGCGAGTATTGGACATGATTGTGGCTATGAACTGCACAGGATAGGCTATAGTATATATATATGGAGGAGAACATTAAACTAGTGGAGCTAATTCCTGTGTGGCCTGGCCTTATTGGGTGTGTGGATCTGGCAAGGACTTACCCCAGGCCAAGGCACACTGTTACAGTCCCTACGGTCTAACACATTGGGCTGAATGGGGTACATGATGATTGGATGACCTTGGCAGAACAAATCAAATTCTGCAAGTTGGTTCCCAGCAGAAGCAGTGTTTCCATCACAAGGAGGCATCATCACAACGGTTGGTAGGCACTGTGCAAGGAACTCGCATTTCTGGAGATGCTTCCCCCGCACCACCCCAGGTCAGCACTGAGGCTGCTTTCCGATTTTCCATGGGAGGGGTAGGGGAACTTGTGCAGTCGCGGCTCTGTAATTGCAAGGATTAGCACCTCTGAGAAAGCACGAATCCCCTTTTATCATGTGAGAACACGCGTCCTTGTAAAGGCTACATTTGGGAACCTGGTCATGGGCGAGTGTTCTTCCATGATAAAAGGGATGATTGCATTCTCATAGGTGCTTATCCCCGCAATTACAGGGCCACAATAGTGATTGCACACGTTCCCACCCCTCCCACAAAAGCAGCCTGAGACTCAGTGGCAGGGCATTATGGGGGTTGTGTGTTGTGCCTCAAACCGCATTCACGCCTGACACCTGGTGTTACTAAAATGACGCACAGGCAAAGACACGGCAGAGAGGAAGAGTCTGATGCCAGTAGTAGAGCTGGTGCGAATGGGGATCTGCCGCGTTGAACGGGATACTGCTGTGGCTTTGCTCACTCATGACAGGGCTGGATTTTTGGGCCCTGTCATGCGCGAGGCCTAGTCGTGGCAGATCCCCGTTGTCAGGTGTGAATGCGGTATAATTCACACCACACTTTGGGAGAGGGGACAGTGGCCCAAACCCATATGCCTGCTGTCATTCTCATCGTAACCAAGCCAAGTACGTGCACTTGAGACCTCGCATCTTCATGAATGTTAGACCCCTTGTCTCTCCCTCTGTTCCCCTTCCTAAGTCTCTCCCCCAGCTCCTGTCTCTCAGATTGTAAGCCCTAGGGGCAGGGACCCTGTCTATTTTATTACTTTGTAAAGTGCCAGGTACACTGCTGGCGCTATATAAATGTTTGTTAATAATAATAATAATAATATGCTTAGTGCTCATTCACATAACGTCCCCCCTGGGGGCAGAGTCAACACAGCACAACTTTCCCCACATGTGTGGGCATAATGGTAAGTCCTTGCCCCAGGCAATGCTATCTCACAGTTGCCTCCCCACCCCCCTCCCAGGGGCATAGCTATAATAGGTGCAGCTAAACCGGGGTCTACAAGCCGGGGGAGCACAATGCATGTGCAATGCATGTGCATTTTGGATTGGGGTAGGACAAGGGGGCCCATTCTATCTTCTGCACCAAGGCCCATTCCAATCTAACTACGCTCCTGCTTCCTTCTCCACTATTTAGGGGAATTACCCCTGTCCCAAGATTAGAGCCACCTCCCATTTGAAGGACAGCTCCCTGCATAAGCCTTCTTGGGAGAGCTTGTTACTGCTCCCCCAGCCTGTAGCAGACTGCCTGGGAGGTTCTGGGCCTGCCAGTTTTATAACCCTAGACAGGGATCACTGGAAAGGAGTCAGCGCCTGCTCCCTCACAGGGTGTGGTGTGAAGGGGGTTTGTGAGAAGATACTAAGAATGTGCTTCAATGACTCACAAAACCCTCTTCTCCTTCCCGCCTCTTAACAGAGGAAGTCAACACGGATGCAACTCCTTGTCGTCTCCCCTGTCCTTGGGGGAATGTGGTGTGAACCAGGGGTGTAGCTAGGTTGGAATGGTCCCTGATGTAGAAGGTGGAATACACCCCCCTGTGGCAGGGGATGCAGTTGCACCAAGGAGAGTGGCCCCTCAGGCCTCACAGCCCCTGGTGTCACTGGACTGGCTGTCCCTTTTACAACTACACTCTTGGGTGTGAATGAGGCCCCAAGTGGTGAGTTTGCAAGGGGGAAAGGTATTGTGTGAATTAGACTTGATTTTCTGAATAGAGAATAGACTCCCTTTTTATCATCAGCCTAACTCCTTTTTGCAAGTGCTAAATTCACTTAGAAGAAAAATCCTTGGCATTGATTTCCCCATCTGTGAGTGATTATTGCTGTACTGATACACCCGCATCTGCATTGGACTGAGAAGGAATGCAGCCCTTGAGAGACACATTTAAAATCCATAGGCCACGCCCCCAACCTCTCCCCACCTGACTCCCCTTCAAGAACACGGACCCCTACCGGACACTTGATCCAAGGTCTCTCTCACCAAGCTCCCTCCCTCAGTCCTCGCGCTTTCCACTTGCACAGCATTTCTAAATAGACCACTTTGTTGTTTATGAACCTAAACTGAGATTTTTGACTCAGATCTATGGAACTAGACATCCATAGGTTCCAAGCGGCTTTGGGAAATGCTGCCTAATTTTCCCCCTAGCTTGAGGGTGTATTGATAGAAAGCCAGATCCTGGGGGAAAGACAGCCTGTGCGGGCTTCTTCCATGGGCTGGGTGTTGTCTAATGGAGTATGCTGTGCATGGGTTCTTTTTCTATGGCCAACCCCTCCAGACAACACCCAGCCCAAAGAGGAAGTATCATGGGCTGCTCTTTCCCCAGGATTCAGGTTTTGTGCCAGTAGATTTGGGTCATCTGCCATCACCAAGGACCAATGCTCCTTGTTTTTCTCCATTGCTACCAATGGGAAAAACTCATTGAACACTTGTCCCTGTCAATTACTGTGAGGTTGCCTAGCTCTATAGGTGCGCATGGTGCTTTTCAGGCTTCTGCAAGCCTTTTTGCAACCCTGGGCTAAGCATGTGTGATCCCTTCCCCAATTTGTGGCCTGAGTGTGGATTGTAACAAAAATCACCCTGAATCAACTGTGCAGAACTGAATTCAAGATTTCTCATGACCCACCATTGAACACTTCAACCACCAGGAACATACTGGCATAACACTCTTCTCTCTTGCAAACTCAACCTTTTCCTAACCCTGTGTGAAGAATGTCTTATCTACCGTCAATGCATTCACACAACTGCTGATTTTCTTGCATTTTAGTGGGCCCACCCCTTGTATCATATGGTAAAGGATGAGGGATTATCAAGGAGGACAGGATGTGGTAAGGGTTTCACACAACACTCTGAATGTGTGTTTGGGCCACTACCAATGTCAAAAAGGTGCTTTATGAAGATTCCTAAATAGCACCCCATTCAGGCAACTCCATACCCCATTTATTTGTTCTTGAGCAGTGGCTGGTCAGCATTTGCCGCCTAGCCACTGCGTATTCCTCTCTGCATTAGTAGGCCTATATATATATCACTACCCCACCATTTCTCCACCTCCTTTCCAGTCTCCTCTTTGCCTTTTCCACCACTTCCCCCCTCCTTCTGTTATTGTCCTTGTGAGCCATACATTATCGCTGAATGCTTTAATTTATTCACTGTTACAATGTCATTAATTACACTACAGTTTTCTGTAATTAAACTGCCTACCATCTTGCATTATTAAGTTCAGAATGCGTCTGGGGATACAAAGTGTAGGGAAGTTGCAATACCTGCACCAAAGTTGCTCCCACAGATACATGGCTAGATCGCACTAAACAGGAAGACTAAACTATCTTTTAGGGGCGATCCTACAGAGTGCTTCCCTATTTTCCCTATATTAGCAGGACACTGCTGAGCATCACAGATAGGAGACCAACTGTGCAAAGTTGCGTTTCTTAATGCAGTACAAGTATCACACAGCTGCGGATTCCCCTGCATTTCAATGCCCTACCCTTTGCACCAGGTGGCAGAGAACAAAGGATCATCAAGGAGCACAGGAAACCATAACGATTTCACACAACACTCAGTATGTGGGTTTGTACCCACTCTAAAAGTATATTATTGTGCAGATGAGCCTTTAGGTTTGGGTGCTGCACTTACATTCCCACACTGAGGTTGAGGTCTCATTGCCATAGAGTTGTACATATAGCTAGAGTGTCTGACTAAAGAGCTCAAAATCTGAACAAAGGAGGGAGAAAAGTATAATTACCTCAATTTTATAGATAAAGAGCTGAGGCGCACAAAGATTCAATTACTTCTTCCAGGTCAGACTGAAAGCTCATGGAAGAACTGGTACTTGAATTCAGGGCTCATTCCCTCAACACTAGGGATGGGATTCATTCTCGGGCAAATTTCAGATTATTTTTTTTCTTCCCAGATTTGGTTCTTTGAGAATTTTGGTTCTTGATTTGGTTTCGGATATGGGGTTTTTGCATTGATTTTTTTTCCATTTTTTTTTTCATTGGGGAAAAAAAAGAAAAAAAAATCAATGCAAAAATCCTGAATTGCCCGAAACTGAATCGAGAATCAAAAAGTTGGGATAACTGAATTGGCCATTTTCGGGTCGATCCAGTTCTAAATGAATCAGAAATTCCCATCCCCATTCAAAGCCCTTTCAAAGTGGGGAGTGGAGCACATCCACAGTCTGTGTGTTGAGTGAAAGTCTTATCACTTTGTGTGCTCTGTGATGATCCTACATTCTCTGCTGCCCAATGCAAGGGCTGGGTCACTGAAATACAGGGGAGCCAGCAGTTGTATGAATTTATTGCTATTGGGTAAGTAAACAAAAGTTAAGAAACAAGGGGCAAATTTACAAGAGGGAAGGGGGTTGTGTGAAATGATCCATAGATATAGGGGTGGGGCAGAATCTAAAGTCAGGGCTTTAACCACAAGAACCCCTTGCTGTTCCTTCCTCCATCTACACACTAGAGTCCCCATCAACCTTGTTGTGGCATACTCTAATGAAGAGTAGCAAGCTTTGCTTATAAAATAAAGACAGAGTAAGGGTGGGGGTGTCTCAGGGTTAGATGGTAGGTGCCAACGAGGGTTAGATGGACCCTAGGATATCCAGAATATGTTATGGAAGGAAGAGGCATTTAAGATGGTAATAGCTAGGACTTGGGTAGAATTTTACGGTTTCAGAATGTTGTATGAACCTTAATTAATGAGTGAACCAAAACACTGCCAGGCAGGTATATATGCAATCCAACTGGCACATGAGCACTTCCTAAACCCTTGCATCAGGACTGGCTCTTGCATATTTATGAAACCAGATCTCACAACATGGCAGAAGAGAGCTGTATTTCCTGGCTGTACAGTCAGAGTGGTATCTATCAACTCCTTTACCTCCTCATGCTGGGTTGTGAGGCAGCATGGCTTCTTTCTGCGGAAGAGCATGAAGGAAATTTGGAGAAAGTGAAATCTTACTGTGGAAGGATGCAGCCTGGGGGGGGACTGAAGCCCCTTTAAGAGAAGCAGCTAGTATCAGACAGGAAGCTAGTGAGACTGTAGGCACTGTGGGGAAGATAGATGACAGCGCCTGAAAAGAAACTCAAGTAAAGGTATATGGAGAGTGTGAGAAGGTACTAGCTCTTTAAGAGTTGGAACATGAAGGGATGGCTCCGCCCACTTAGGGTATATAAAAGAAGGCAAAGCCAGAGAAAGTCAGTCAATATCTATCTGGGGGAGAAGGAAGGTTCTCTGCTGAGAACTGGGATGCAGAGGAGCTTTCTACTAGGTGCTGACACCTAGGTTGGGCAGCTTGAGGAAAGCTGGTGCTTAAACTGAAGGGACTTTGTTCTCTACACTCTCTGAGGTGCCGAAGAAGGCTGCTGACTGGTGAGGGCAAACCCAGCTCAGAGGATGTTGCCTGAGGTGGAGACTGGGACAGGCTTCAGGAGGGCTTGGTGCCTGACCTGTAAACCATGTGAGGGTTAAGAGACTGTAGGAAACTTACCTGGCAAGAGGGAGGTCTGAGCCCATCCAGGAGTCCTCTGAGCTATACTTACTGTATATGGACACAGACTATGTTGATAGATGTAATATATAGTGCAGAGACTTTGTATGATATGAGTAATTACTTTTGAGCTAATTCCAAAAGAGTAGGCGACTATCAAGCTGTTTTCCCAGAAACAGTGGCTTTGTGGGGGTCTGGTCCTGCAGGGACTCACACGGGGAAACATATCCTGCAACACTTACCTTTAGCAGAACTAGCTCACCTAACCCCATACCTCCTAACAGTCCCCGCTTAGGAGGGACAGACCATCTTTGGGTGTTGAATCCCACTGTCCCTCTTTCAGGAGACATAGACAAAAAGACCAGTACTGAAGCCTCAGGCACCTCATTCCTAAGCTGATTCCCAGGAAAAGCACATAAGGGGATAATGGAGAAATGACATGAAACTGAGTGGAATGATAAGCAGGCGAGCTTCTATCCCTCTTTATGCACTTGGAATGTTGGAACTTTGTGATTTTTGTGTGTGCACAAATAAGTGTGGGGGGAGGGCAATGGGGGCGGAGCGTATACATCGAGAGGTGGAGGTTGAAAAGTCAGGGGGGGTCATTCTGAATACTTCCAGGTCAAGTGCTTGGTATAAACAAGGCTTGTCCATTCTGGTCAGTTGCTTAAGGTAGAAACACTGGAGGGGTGGCCAACTGGTTCCATCCCAGTCCTCTCTATGCCGCTGCTCTGTACTGTGCAGAACAGTTCTGGAGTGGGAGGGGAGGACTAGTCATGGGCATCAGAGTCCCATTCCCTTGTCATATAGACAACAGTTGCTAGAGCCCTGGGTACTAAGAAGTCCCAAGGTTGATAATCTGGATGGATTAGTGGTTTCTAGGCATCTGCAGACCAAAAGCCACCTATCCCAATGAGCAAGAACCAGTTCAACTAAATGATTCACATTGCTGCCTCAAAGCCATGCTGATTTTATGACCAAATGCTGTAGCTGCCTGAGAGCTGCTTGTGTAGAGAGGACAACTAGAGGGGCTCAGGACAGTTTCTTAGTAGATATATCTTCCTAGCACAAAACCCATCACTACAACAGGTGCCCTCATAGAAGGACTTTGCAGGGGCCAAGGGACCACATCACAATACAAAATAGATTTCTTTTCACTCCTAGATGTGAGTCATTTGGGCACCTTGTCAAGGCAGCCTGCTAGGTAGTGTGCCTAGTCACAGCCTCTTCTGGGAATACCAGAGATTTCTGTTTCCAAGGCTTGTCAATCAAGCACCATTCATAAGCTTAACCAACATGGATACGCTAAAACCCGTGTCTCTACAATAAAATAAAATAAATGGAAGCTGCAATTGGAGAGTAAAACAACAAACTGCACAGTTATCAACAAGGAGTTTCCATATTTCTAAGCAAAGCCATTCGATAAGGTCAAACTTGATAGTGCACATGAAGGAGTGAGGTATGGGCAAGCCCAATGCTTGAAGGACAAATTGGTTTCCATCGTATTCTGTTTAAACAATCAGGGTAGCGTGAATTGATGTGATACACTAGTCATGCTATATATTAACTCATTTAATGGGAACAAGTGCAAAGTGATGAACATAGGGAAAAACAATCCAAGCGTTATGTACACAATGCTGAGTTCTAAATTAGGAGTTACCAATCAGTAAAAGGACCTTGGACTCATTGTGGACAATAAATTGAAATCCTCAGTTCAGTGTGCAGTGGTCATAAAAAAAAAAGCAAACAGAATGTTAGGAATTATTTGTAAAGGGATAGAGAATAAAACTGAAAATATCATAATGCCACTATATACATCTATTGTGTGACTGGACCTTGAATATTGTGTGCAGTTCTGGTGACCCCATCTCAAAAAAGATATAGTAGAAACAGACAAGATACAGAGAAGGGCAGCAAAAAAAATAAGGGGTATGGAACAGCTCCCCTAGGAAGAGAGGCTGAATAGGTTGGGGCTCTTCAGCTTGGAGAAGAGATGACTGAGAGGGGATATGATAGAACTTTATAAAATCATGAGTGATTTATAGGGGTGTGTGAACACCCGGAGGTTTGGGGTTTGGCCTGTTTGGGGTTTTCCGCCCAAAACTGTGCGGGGTTTGGCTGTTCAGCCCAAACCTGTTTGGGGGGTGAACCCATTCGGGCGGGGGGCAAGGGGGAACCTGGTTTTCTGTCCTTCTAGGCTGCGTGGGTAGAAGGGGCGCCGGAGCTCACTTCGCCCATACTCATTTTTTTTTAAAAACCCATCACCCTACCTGGTGGCGCTGGGGCTCCAGTCCCGTGGTGGCGGGTCCTGCTCCGGGGGTGCTGCGGAGCACTTCAGGCCTCTACTAGGCCTTCCGGGTCAGGTGACTGGGTCAGGTGACCCAGAAGGCCTAGTAGAGGCCTGAAGCACTCCGCTGACACCACTGGAACCAGCCCCGCTACCGCTGCCAGATCTGGCAAGGTCAGGCTCCGGCCCTGGGTCCAGTGGCGGCAGTGGGGCCGGCTCCGGTGTCGCTGCGGAGTGCTTTAGGCCTCTACTCGGCCTTCTGGGTCACCTGGCCTGGTCACCTGACTAGGAAGGCCTAGTAGAGGCCTGAAGCACTCCATAGCATCGCCGGAGTAGGATCTGCCACCACCACTGCAGGACCCGGGGCCGGAGCCCTGGCGCCACCAGGTAGGGCGATCCCTGGGGTGGTTTTTTTTTTAAAAAAAAAGTAGGCTGCACAGGGTGCGGGGGAGAGGTGAGCTCCAGTGCCCCTTCCACCCATGCAGCCTGGAGGGAGGGGAAACCGGGTTCCCCCCTGCTCCCCGCCCCCTGTCTGGACGGGTTCGGAACCCAAACTTAGTTCAGTTGGTTTTGGCGGGGGGTAGTTTGGGTTCGGGGCGGTTCACGGATGGGCTGAACACCTTGAGTTCAGGCCAAACCCCGAACCGCATTCGCACATCCCTAGTGATTTAGAACAAGTTAATAGGGAACAGTTATTTAGGTAGCAGATTTAAAACAAAAAAAAAGTATTTTTTTCACTCAGTGCACAATTAAGTTGTGAAATTTGTTGCCAGAAGATGTGGTCAAGGCCAGTAGTATAGGTGGGTTTAAGAAAGGGTTGGAGACGTTTCTGGGGGATAGGTCCATTAGCTAGAGGTGTAAACCAGGGGCCCATGTTTTTGTTTTCATTATTTAAATATGTCATTTTCGTTTTCATACATATCAAATTTTCGTTTTTGCTTTCATTTTTGTCTTCCATTGGTTTCAATGGAAAACATATTTTTGGCTGTACCTTTTTTGTTTTTCGTTATATTTGGATGAAACATGAAGAGATTGTACCTCTAATGGAAGTCATTAAGTGTACCAAAATACAAACCTATTGGGTAAAGGAATCTAATTTTATAAGCAGTTGAATTATATTATTTTGCAAAAATCTTCATATACATCCTTAGCTGTAACTTCTTTGTCTCACATTTAATGTAGATGAAACTTAGCACGTTTATACCCCTTTCCATATTTGCTATCTCTGCCAACTTTCAGAAGGATTGAATAAAGGGTCCTGGTGGTATAAGCAAATAACTTATAAATGTATGTCTGACTGTAACACCTTTGTAGTCCAACCAGTGTACATGACATTTGGCAGGGCTGTATATCACACTTTCACAATCATCTCTGCTAAATATCAGAAAGATGTGATAAAGGGTCCCATTTTTATATGCCTGTACAGCATTTGGAGAGAAGGAGTTTATGCCAGGGATTCTCTTACGTGTCTCTGTGATAGAAGATTGGTTTGTGATGCCAATTAGATAGCAAAAATGTCAACCAAATATCCTCATTCTGTGCTGTGAGCATCCCAACATCTCTCCCCTACTTTTTACTGAGAAGTCAGTTTAGGAAAGAGCCAATAGAGATTCTCTTGTGTCCTCTGTCACACTGCTGCAGGATGTGATTGTGATGATAATTGGCCAGCCTGGATGTGTAAGCTATGGGCATTTTTACATACACATTAAAGTTACAGATTTTTCAATCTTCTGGGTTTACAAGTCTACAAGTAAGTTCCGCATTAATTTTTCACACACACACTGCCCTGAGGCAGTTCCTGAATGCATTCTTCATACAAACACTGCCTTGAGGCAGCCTAAAGTAGCCACAGCTGTAGATGTGACAGGCTGCCATGGAAACCAAGTGACCACAGCTGCCTGGAGCAAGGGAGTTTACCAGGAGAACTTTTTACAGACAAAAGGTCTGGGAGAAGTTCTGCGCAGAAGTTCAAAGATCCGGATGTTTAAGATCTGGGTGAGTGATTTAGACACACAGAAAGTTCAGGATGTAACAGCAAACATGCAGGAGAAATGTGTGTGTAAAAACACCCTAAGTCTCCCGATTGCTGGGATGCTACCCCCAAAGTCCCAGTTATGTCCCTTCTATGCCCGCCTGAGAGCTGCCCCCTATGCTTGCTTCAAAGCCACTACTAAATGGTCCTGTAAAGCTGGAAGCATGCAGTAATTGGCCAGTGAATGTGTCTGTCAGTCTTTTGGGTTGCTCCACATCCGCCCTCCTACAGCCTCCCTCCCCCTGCCATGCCAGGTGCCTGCCTTTGACTGGCACTTCATGTGCTGCTATTTATCTGAATAATGGTCTCCAAGGGGGCAATTTGAATTGCTTACAAAATTAGTTCCATTTATCAAATTGTCCTGTAGTTTGGCAGAGATGACAGGGAAGGTATGCGATACATGCCTGCCAAATGTCTTGTAAACAGGATGGAATATAAAAATGTTACAGCTGGACATGTATTTTCAAGTTAAGTCTTATACCATCAGGACCCTCTATCCAATCTTTCTGGAAATTGGCAAGTGTGTTAAGCTCATGGTGGGACATAACATTCACAATTTTTATGCAAAGTGGATAGAAGATCAAGAAGTTGTAGCCATGAATGTGTATGGAGCTTTTCTTAAATCACAACATTCAATTGCTTCTAAAATAGTTTCCCTTTATCTAATCATTTCGAACACTGGTACACATAATGCCCTTCATTAGGTGTACAATCTCCCTAATTTTCATCACAATTAAATAAGAAACAAACAAAGTTATAGCCAGAAATACGATTTTTCAGTGTTTTCCCTTTATTTCAAAAATAAAATGTCATTTTCGTTTCTATTTTCATTATTATTATTTTTCATTTTTTTGCAATAACAATAATGAAAATGAGTTTTCATTATTGGTCTTTTAATAACAAAAATGACATGCACACCCCTACCATTAGCAGCTATTAACCAGGTAGGTTTGGGGAATGTAACCTCTTATTGTAAGGATCTCGGAGTGAAGAACAGGAAATGGATTACCCCATTGTGACCTGTTGTGTACTTCTTCCAAGTGGCTGAGATTGGTTACTGTTGCAGACAGGTGCTGGGCTCGATGGACCATTGGTCTGACCCAGTATGGCACTACTTATGTTCTTAATAGCCCTGTATAGGTCATTATTATTTCCATTTTACAGATGGGGAACTGAGGCTGAGAGATAGTGACTTGACCAAGGCCACCCAGTGTGTTTATGACTAAAATGGGATTTGAACCCTAGTCTCTCAGGTCCAAGACTAGCTTCTTATCCAATGTCAAAAAGTATCCGCTACTTAAATAGAAAGCTCAGCTGCTGACAACATTAATAGTCTAGGACAAGACTTGTTGACATATTGGGTACTGTTGGTGCCACTGATGTAACTTTTGTGGGGGTAGCAACTTTGGGAAATACTAAAAAAAGACAAAATCAAATGGATAGATTAAATCAAAGAGAAAGGATGCCCCAGGAATAGAGAGACCTGAGTTCATTTGTACACATCTGCTACATGATCTTGAGCAAGTCACTTGAATACCTCTGTGAGCCTCATTTCCTCATCTGTGAAATGGAATTACTAATGCTTCCTTTGTCTCTCCTGAGCTCTCTGGGTAGGGACAATTTTCCCTATCTACATTTTTATGGAAAAGCGAGACCCTGGTTTTAGTTGCTGTCGCTTTGTACAACGGGAATTCAAACAGCAAAGTCCTCATCATTATCAGCTTTTCTAGTGTTTCTAAGCATGATCACTTAAGGACTGTGCATGAGTAGGAGTGTGTGCTTGTTTGTTTGTTTTTTCTCATATTTATGAAAATGGATGGACCCACATTCGTGTTCATAAATAAGGAAACAGAAACAGATGACTAGGCAAACAATTGTCATTTGCTTTCATTCGTTTTTGTTTTAAAATAAAAAGTAACATTAAAACAAACTGTGCATGCTCAAAATGGTGACAACTCTGCTGGTGCCATTTTGGGAAAGGGTGTGCATGTACAGAATGGTCCCGGTGGCCATTTATGCATGTACAGTGTTTTCTTTCTTTTCTTTTTTTTTAAAAAAAAATTAAATTAAAGATAAAAAAGACCATCTGCATGTGCAAAATGGCCACTGGACCATTCTGTGAATGCTTGCCCTTTTGGAAAAGGTCAGCTGTACAGTTCTTCACATGTGCAGAATGGCTGCCCTTTTCCAAAACAGCAGAGACACCGCCGGAACCATTTTGGAAAATGGTGCACATACTAGTGATGGGCGAATGCGGTTCGGAGTTCGGACCGAACTCGACCAGTTAGGTCGACCAACCGAACTTCCGAACCGAACTCGATTTTTGAACTGAACCAAACCGAATTTCTAAACTCGGTTCTTGTTTGCCCATCCCTATCACATACACAGAATGGCCCCAGTGGCCATTTAATTTTTTTTAAAATTATTTTTTAATAAAAATGAAAAAACAAAAATGAATGGGTATTCCATGAAACCTCACCAAAATGAATCCTTTTAATTAAAGAAAAACAAAAATGAAAGGGTGCCTTCTGTACATCTCTATGCATGGGGCTTAAGACAGGTAAGGGAATTAAACAACCCTGGTAAATGAAAAAGGAGAAGCACAGAGCTGACTAGTACGTGCAGGTGGAAGATACTAGAGAGGCTCTTCTTTGCCGTTGTGGTCATTGACAGGCTGTTGTGTGCTTATTTGCTTAATTCTCCAATAACAGCCTGCCTTTCCCCCCCTTTACATGAGACTGTTTTAGCCCGAGGAAGTTATGAAAAGCAATAAAAACTAAATGGTTTCTGGGTCACCACGAGATCTGGTCCCTGTGGGTTATTTAAACAATAATCTCCCTCTATCTCAGCAAACTGCAGGACTCAGTCCCCAAAGTTTATTCCATCAATAACTCTGAAATTGTCTAAAGGGGTGGCAAGTGCACCCCCTAGGGCTTTTGAGACAATATCTAAACAGCATCCCTAAACCAGAAGGCTTTAGCCTACTGGCACATCTAAGCAATAACAGCTAATGTTCTGCAGGTCAGGGGAAAGCAACCCTTCTCAATATTGGCTTTTCTCTCACTTTTGAAAATATATATATTATGGGGCAAATAAATAACTTCTCTTTACTCAGAAGAAGGCAGATTCTTCCATTGTCATTAACCCCAGTGGCAATGATCTCATTTGGAAGCATGTAGCTGCAACAATGGACTAGAGAGCTCCTCGTGATAAAGGTATGTAGATGAAGTCTGAATGGGAAGAAAAGTCAAAAGCTGCTTCCCATGGGCAGGAACAAGTAAAATCTGTTGGTTGAGATGAAATCCAGTTTAAATAAGTTCCCTAAATGTTAGATGTGAAATGGGTATCACATTTGCTACCCCTGGGCAATACCTGCAATTTCAAGTGGTCTGTTGGGTGCCCGATCAAGATCAGTACCTGTCAAGAACCAAGTCAAGCATCCAATCACCCCCAAAATACCAGGTATTGTTATTACTGAGTTATTGATTTACCAATCAGAAATCCAGAAAATCAGTAGTGGAAGTTGGAAAATCTGAACGAAAATCGGTAAATTGGGTTGGACACTAATCAGGTACTGATTTAGTACCCACTACCCAGTGTGTTACCAGGTCAGGTACCATAATTCTGATCTGTATTTTTCAGGTACTTGCTTCAGACCTACTAAATGTGGTCCAAACCTGAATGTATAATGAATATTCAGAAATAACTTGGTTAATATTTTTGCTTTGCTATTGCCTGTGCTGCTTCTGGGACCAAAAGCAGAAAGTCCAACATGCCAATGAAGAGCTTGCTCACACATTACAATGAGAGGCAAGATACCATCTGGATGGGGAAATTCTGACCTTGTTCAGATTCAACCTATAAATGTTTTTTTATTTGGCCCCTTTCCAATTCCTGGATTTATCCCATGGACCCAGTCCCAACCATCAAACTCTGCTTGAGGAAGGGAGCGCACACGAGTATGAATGTACTCAAGGCAAAACGAGGGATCCAAGTCACAGATACATGAGCTGGTCCCTCTCTTTCCTTCCCCCATCCTAAGCAACCTCCTTAAGCACCCCTACATCCAACTCCTACGTGGTCTATCCATGATGCTTGTTTCCCCACACCTGCCCTGTGGTATCTCCCAACATGTTAACTTTCAAGAGTGTATGGAAAGCATTGCAATCCACTTCTCTTTAAAACTTCACCCCTTACTGGGGTTCACAAACAATGGGCCCAATCCTAACCTCCCACGCACATGGTCGCACATGTTGTGTGCAGGTTCACCGATGCCGTATTCCCATACGGGGTTGAGCACATCGCACATGTACCTTTTGGCACAGTGCACAGAGTTTGGGATTGGGCTGTATGTTAGGAAGCGGTAGCTCACTACCATAGGTAGTGTATGGTTGTGACCACTTGGATAAGTTAGTTACCCCTTATAAATGGAATTTGTGAATGCTAATAAGGGATAAAGTTGTAAAGAGAGATGTGTGTGGCAGCTTGCATGTTTGGAGGTGTCACAGCCTACAGGGTGGATTCCCAGTTATAAGAAACAAACCCTTAATATGGGTGTTGGCATGATCCCCTCCAGCATCTGTCCCTGAAGGTTATAGAGAGTGACAAAGCAGTACAGTGACGTCTATTGGATCAACTAAAGTTGTTGGAGGTATGCAAACGTTTGGACCTCACAGGCTCCTGCATCAGGCAAGTCAGGAGTTAGAACTATAGACTGAGCTAAGTGGTGAGGTATATGAATTGATATATTCCAGTCTATAGTTCTAACGCCTGACTTGCCTGGTGAAGGACGCTGTGAGGTCCAAAAGCTTGCAGACCTCCATCAGCTGTAGTTGGTCCAATAAAAAATATCATATCACGTACTACTAGTACTTTGTCTCTATTGCCCATATTTGGGACCAACATGGCAACCTTACTTTCTCTACCCTGAATGCTATGACAACTTTGCATTGACCACACCTGAAGAAACTGGGGGTATTTTTAGACGTTACGATACCAGTCAACCACAGTGAACCCTCTGTGGTGGCTGTGGTACCGTAATGTCTGGAGTGTGTTCCGCCAGATGTTCACCATGGTGAACCTCCGGCGGGAAACACATTGACCATGGTTCTGGACCTCCGGCTGCCCAGAAGTCCAGAACCGTGGTTAGCTGGACCATGATCTGGAATCGGCGGGAAGTAACATCTGTTATCTCCGCTGATTCCGGACCGTGGCCCAGACCCCAATGTGATCGGATACAGTGGCTGGATTGGCTGCTGCACCCGCCCATCTCCCAGAGGGCGGGCGGGCAGGGGAGCGCAGGGGGCGGGGCTGTGTGGCCGCACATCGTGCAGCCCCTCCCCGATCCCCTGTAGGAACTAGGCCGGCACGTCTAAAGGACGGACGGCCTGATTCCTGACCGGGATTTGAAATGGGTCCCGGTGCGTGACTGGACGTGACGAATGCACGTCTGAAATTACCCTGGGTTTTGTTTGGGACAGAAATAATGGTTAAGGTTTTCAAAGCAATTCATTCATTTTAATGAAATGTGAGTAGCTATTTCACCTGCACTGCTCTGAGAAATCTCAGCCGATGTGTGTCTCCCGGGATTGTGATGATTCTCACACTGAGCAGAAACCTGTGTCAGGAAAGGGGAATGAAGAATGATTGGGAGTTTCAAGGTTCAGGTAGTTTTGAACAAAAGGTTCATCTGGTTAGGTTTGTCCATTCTTAGCACTGATAGAAATCTGTGTTACTGGGCTTTGCAGTGACAGCTCCAAGTTCCAGGGGCACAGAAAGCACGGGAAATATGTTATTCTATTCTATTTTATTTTTTTCAGTTCAGAGGTAACTGTGGAGCATCTAATTACTTGACAGTTGCCATATGTTCCTAGGTAATTCCAACGTAAGCATCATTTCCTGAGCAAACACAGCATATGTTTATCTCTGCTCTCTGGACCACACTGAAAGTTACATGGCATTTACTTTGGGATTTACAGGAAGTATTTACCAAGCCACCACAATGGGAAACACTCAGCGCCACTCACAGAATCCTGGGGTCTTGACTTGGGCACAGCACAGCTGGGCTCTAAAACAGGAATGACCAAACTTTTCTGCAGCAGGACTCCATTCTGCAGAGCAAGATACTCCCGTCATTATCTATCTATCTATCTATCTATCTATCTATCTATCTATCTATCATCACCTAGACAAAAAACCTTTGGTTTAAGAAGCCTGTTAAGGCGGCATTACATATTATACTAAACGTTAACATGACAGTAAATTGCATGTTAAGGTAACTTTATTAAATACCAATTATACATTTTTCTTTTCTTATTCATTAATTTAAAAAAATTAATGAAGTTGTAACTTTTTAAAATTAATGATTAAGAAAATAAAACTGTATAGATTGGACTGATATTTAATAAAGTTGCCTTAGCATGCAATTTACTGTCATGTTAACGTTTGAGTATAATTTGTAATGCCGCCTTAACAAGCTTCTTAAAGCGAAGGTTTTTGTCTAGTTACTTTGCCCTTCTTTTGAAACTTAATAGTTTTGTTAATGCATAAGCTGGTTCCAGACACAAGAACACTGCAGGTGCACACAGGCGCTCACCCATCCCCCCACCCCCCACATGGAGCAACCTGTTTTTTCACAGGTTTCTCTGTGCAGGGGCGATGGGTGGAGGTGTGTGTTACACAGGAGTGCACAAGTGACTGCTTTCATACGAAATGCACCCACCCATGCCACTGTGTGGGCGCGTCATGTGTAAAAGAGGTCACACACTCATTCACACATGTGCTCTCACCTCTCATACACACAGTCATTCTAACTGATCACACACACACACTCATCCATACACACACATTACACACACATGCTCTGTTACACCCCTTGTCTCTCCTTCTGTTCCCCTTCCTTCGTCTCCCCGCCCCCCTGTCTCTCAGATTGTAAGCCTTAGGGCAGGGACCATGTCTATTCCATTAGTTACTTTGTAAAGCACCAGGCACATTGCTGGTGCTATATAAATGCTTGCTAATAATAATGCTCTCACCTCGCATACTCATTCAAAATGATCAGTCACACACACTAGACCAGGGCTGTTGCAATGGGCCCCTGGCCAAGAAGTGAAGATGGGCCCCCCCTCTCAGTGTCCCGCTGGTGGGCCTAGGTGTGCCGCCCGGCTCGGCGGGCCTGCGGGCGCTGCTATCAAACAAACACACAAGATGCCCAAAATGCAGCCAGCCTAATAAGTGCATTTTGCCATGGAAAGATATATATATATATATATAAAACCAGTTCTATTGTGCCCCCATAATCAATTCATGCTGCCCCCACCCCATAACCATTTCATTTGCGCCCCTGGGGCAGCGTGAATTAAGGTGGGTATTTAAATGGGGGGCACAAATGAACTGGTTATGAGGTGGGTGTTTAAATTTATTTATTTATTTATTTAATTAATTAAAAGTTTTACTACCCTGCCCCTCCTGCCACAGGCAGCTCGAGGCAGCTCACAATCAATAAAAATAAGATAACAATAGAGATAAAAACACATAAAAAGGAGGATAAAAATATCCCGCCCCACCCCCCATCCTAACCCACTCCCCCCATCCAATCATCCATCTCCCCTGCCAAATGCCTGGTGGAAAACCCAGGTCTTACAACTTCTTCAAAAGGAGGGGAGATCCAGAGCCAACTGGGCCTCCACCGGAAGGGAGTTCCCCAGCCAAGGTGCGGTCACCGAGAATGCCCTCCCCTGTGTAGACCCCACCCCGGAAGACTCTGGGGACCTTGAGGAGGGCACCCCCAGATGACCGCTGACAGTATTCCTGTTAGCAATAACTTCATTAAGAAGAGTTAGTGAAATAGCAGCCATAATAATCTCAGAACCATATTTGCAGATTTATTTTCCAAGATAGCATAGATATTGCTTTACATCCTAAATTCCTACCTAAGGTAATATAAGTCAGACAGTTGTGAGAATGTGGCCCTTTTTACACGGGCCTCTGTCTCCCACCCATGAACACGCAGGTTTCTGTGTGTCCATGGGTGGGGGAGCCCTGTGTGAATGGTGCGGAAAGCATGCCTGCAGTGAGTGGAGGTGTGTGCGCATGCCCACCTAACACGCATCCCCACTCACCCCCCATCTTGTCCTCATGCACAGAGCAACCGGGGGAAATGGTGGTTGCTCTGTGGGTGCGGATGAGTGGGGATGCATGAGCGGCTGTGTGCATGTCCTGCCCATGCACCGGCGCACCCACGGACCCACCACCCGGCAGAGCCGAGTAAAAACAGCCTGTGAAGAGCCACTTGAAGAACAGAAGGTTTCTGCCTTTTAACAAGGTTCTTTGAGATGGCTCCAAACATTCTCACAACACCCACCCTTCCAGCCCCGCATGGAATTATTTTCTTATATTCCTAGAAAGGGATAGAAGGAACTGTCGTTCTGAGGGAGGAGAGTGCTTTTTATACTAGAGCAGCTTGAGACCATCATGTGGTCTATTATTTGAATATGGTGAGCATGCACAACCGTGGCCCTATAATCTATCCCCCACCCTTCCCCAAAGACTCAGGGTGGCTTACAAAAACCAAAAGCACAAAAGAGAAAAACAATAAAAATAAAAAACAATACACTAAAATTCCCCCCAAATTATTCCCTCCTCTGAATGTCTCAAATTGATGAAAGCAGAAAATCGGCTGCCACTTAGTTTCATAGAGTGTCCTCTAGCTGTAGCATTATTAGAGTGGGTAAACAACAGCTCCACATTTACTTGTTCCACATCACGCATGATCTTGTAAACTTTTAACATATCTCTCAGCTGTCTCTTCTTGAAGTTGAAGAATATATCTTTTTGTTAGAAGCTTTCTGGAAGAGGAGAGCCTGCTGTAGTCCAGGGTTGTTCTGTGGAGCCCACGTGCGGCTGCCATTTGCAGGTTCCATGTGATACGCTGGACAGATGAGCAGTTATTCCTCTCCGTCGCACCCCTGGCCAAGATGCGGTCGCCCCCCAGACTGCTCTAGGTGCTCTGTCTAGGATTATATAACCCTGGTGGGCCTACAAGCATGCAGAGGCTGCGTGCACCCTAACAGACAGGAGCGGCCAGGTGGGTGCACATTCCCCTGCATCAGCCAGCATTCACCCACATGACAGGCTCCACATTCACCAGGACAACACTAGGATGTGGGGCTGTTGGGTGCATGGGTGGCAGGTGCAGGCAAACATCTGGTGGCCACCTAGGAGACAGGCAGTTGGCCACTCATCCAGAGGGGACTAATCTGGGCTACTGTCTCTTCTGTTTTCACCCGGTGACTGAGAATCAGTGACATAAAGAATAGCACAAGAGAGCTCAGCTGTGCTCTGGGCCCTGACCCCAGGGGGACCCCTTTGAAGTGGCCAAGTGCTGCTAGGAAATTATTATCACTGGGAAATCAAGATCAATTCAACCAGATCAAATTGCTTAAGAATTCTAATCACCTTGCTGTATGACTCATTTGATCCAAAATGAATGAGTGAGGAAGGAAACATTTTGGGTATGCAAACACCTGATGGGTTTTGTTGTAGTGTTTGTTGATCATAGATCCCAGACAAGGAACACTCAGGAAGGCTGAGCTGGGACATCTCCCAGTCCTTTTGTGTATGTTGGGAGAGGGTTTCTCAGATTGCTCCTTTTATCTTAGTCAAATTCCATATTATTTCCCTTATCAGAGCAATGGCTGCTCTGTGGGGCAGGGAAAGCATTAATCAAACCACTGATGTCTCCTGCCCAGATAGAAATCTTCTTTGTTTTTTATTTTCTATTCCATTCAGGAAAGAGCTCTGCCATGCTGTGTGTGTGTGTGAGAGAGAGATTGGCCAAGTCCTTTTGCAGAGCCCAGCACCACCAGGGATTCTCAATAGCAGCTCAACACGCTTACAGAGCTGATTGCAGGGTCCCCATTCTCCCTTGCAATCCACTCCTGAAGGAAGTGGGCATGTTCAGACATGAGGAGACTTAAGTTTTCAAATGTGTCAAATGCATGAAGAGGAAAGAGATCAATTGTTCTTTAAGGCACAGGGTAAAAACGTATGCGCACTCGCCATGTCTGGTTGCACGTCCAGGATGGGATGGCCACTCTTGCCACACCAGGCCGGGCCAGGTCAGGGGACAGACTCAAACATGCTCCTGGCCTGACTCGCCCATGGGGCAGGCGGGAAGTGATGCATGGCTGGCTGGCTCCACCACGATGTTGCGGCCGGTGCCATGCCTAGGGTTGCCACCTATGTCTATTTTTCCAGGCCACTTATGAAAAATACATGTTGCACGGTCTTCATTGACACCTATGGCACCAATGGAGGCCCTGAAATATGCATTTTTCATAAGTGGCCTGGAAAAATAGACATAGGTGGGAACCCTAGCCATGACAGTCAGTCATGCCTGCAAATAACAGACAGTAAAAATGATCTCTTCCACGGCAATGCCAGGCCAGGTGGGCACGAAAACAGATGTGCCTGCCTGGTTTGACTTCTTTGATTTGACACATTCTGAGTGGCTCCTGGGTCCAGACCATGAGTCTGGTTTGTTCTGGAGCCACATTTCCAGCCCAGTCGGAAACCTCTGAACCAGGCCCACATCTGGTGGGCCCAGAACAGATGTGCAGGGTTCGTTGCTGGCCCAGGCGGGCCAAAGCGGGTGAACTGGGCCAGCATTGCATTGGTTAACACCCCCAGAGTAGAGCAAGGAGCAATGGGCTAAAGTTGCAGGAAGGAATATAATTGAAACATTTGGAACAGTTTCAATCTATAGAAGAGTAGGCAGTGGAACACGTTATTAAGGAAGTTTATGGAGTCCATATCATTGGAAGTTTTAAAAATCAGTTTAGATAAACATCTGCCAGGGATGACTAAAGTATAATTATTCCTGCCCCCTCTCTGCCTGGCCTATCACAACCCAATAAACATGCAGCTGGGCTGCAGGTGCATTCTTTTAGCAGCCTTTCATACATACTATTAACATATCTTGGGCTGCTGCTCATGGATTTAGAAACACAGAATGGAATGATTTCTTAAGATTTGGTCCAGCCTTCTGGATCAGAACCAGGCCCCCTCTAGAGCAGCAGCAGCTTGAAATGGAGGCTCTCGCTCAACCAAAGTAAGCCCCAGTTCCACCCCAGGGACCCCAGCCCCTGCCTCCATACCCTGGAGACCATGCCCCTTTGCCTTTAGCAGGTCCAGAATTGGAACCTGGGCCCAGGCCCTTCCCAGCCTTGCTACAGCCCTGCTGGGAATCAAGGCACTGTACTACTACAATAGCATCCCTTCCAACATTGAAACAAGGAAACTAGGTACACTTACCCCACCCCCTCATTGAATAAGCCCACCCATCATTTACACACCGTCATTCGCACACCTTTAATGATGTAAACGCTTCATCCATATGCAGGGATGGGGAGTCTTTTCACTCTTGGGGGCACTTTGGGTGTAAACAGATGGACACAGAGGCTGCCTCCCTTGAAGCTGCTCTGAGGGTACATCCCATGCTTCTGCCCGATTGCAGCCCTGCCTGGGTTTATTTTAGACAGACCTGGTGGTTGCCTCAACCCGTGGTCTGCCCATGCAGTGACCCCCCCACACACACAATAGAGTTGCAGATGGATCACCCGATGCTCTAGGCTGGTGCCCACAACTCTATGGTGTTGCCTGGGGCAATGGTTGGCTAAAAGCAGAGCTGCAGGATGGGTCCACTGAGGAGATGGAATTAGGGTGTCCATACCTCCCCTTTAAAAGAGGATGCTTATGAAAAATACATGGTGCAGGGCTGCACTAAAACCAGTGAAGCCCTGCAACATATCTTTTTCATAAGTGTCCTCTTTTAAAGGGGAGGTATCGCCACCCTAGATGAACTGCAGCTCAGCGCAGGCCAGTGCCCAAGTATTGGCCATCCTGCTCCGCAGGCGGTGCTCCGAGATGTTCCAGAGTGCCACAAGCAGAGCTGGCCCAGAGCACGCAGTGCTGCCTGCTCCACTTCCACATCTGGCAGAGCAAAGTCCAGCCCGGGGCTGAAGTGGCCAGCACACAGGCAGCCCAGCCTCATTTAAAAGCACCCCTTGAAAATTAGTTCATGCTCTGAGGGTCATATAGAAGCTTAAGGGGGGCATCCAAGAAAAGGAGGCTCCAGGTCAGAGATGTGTCCCCTCTCCTTGTGTTCATGCACTCGTCTCTGCTCCCTGAGCTCGGTGTTTCGCTGCTTAGGGGTGGGCACTGGAAAGGGGGTACTTTAAAAAGTTGCCAGTGGCCACATTTGGCCTTGGGGACTCCGGCTCTACACCCCTGGCTTATATAGTGTAAACATTAGCTGCCAGCTGTTGTGCCTACACACGCTGTTCCCTCTCCTACTTTCCTCAAGGATGGCTGGAGGAGTCCAGCAGCACTTTTGTTGAATGCAGGAGTATGGGGTTTGGGGGAAGGTGGGTGCCCTGTGGCAGCCTTCTCACTACCAGTCCTCACCTTAGCAGGGTGACTAAGGGCACCTTTATCCTCCCCTTCAGTCATCTCATTTTAAACAGCCTCAGGCATCAGCACTGAGGTCTGGCCATTCATTCATCAAAGACACTGTTCTGACTCAATCGCTGGTCAATTGCAATAGCAGGCAGCAACAATGTAACAATTAAAGCCAGGCTGTTTACATCTCTGCTGAGTGCTGCTGCGGCTTGTTACATTGTTTGTTACAATGGGTACACACAGATGGCCTCGTCACCCTTGGGTTTACCTCTCTGTTTGAAAGGCGTCTGCCAAATATCCAACTTGGAGCGGGCTGAGAGCAGTATTCTCTCAGCAAGATCCAGGAGCACGCTGCGTGGAGCAGGCTGGCCAAAACCAGGGCAGAAGGCCAAATGCAGCGATATCCCCCATCTGTTGGGGGAGGATGCATGGGGCACCTCTGTGTTTAGTATCATGAAGTCACGAGCACCAGCCCAGAGTGTAGGGTGAACGTCCACAACTCTCTGGTGCGGGGTGTGTGGGGGTGTGCCATGCGGGCGGACCACGGCCTGGGAATACTGCTGGTCTGGCAGATGTGGCCCTGGGTGGAGCTGGTAAAAGGAGGAGGGGGGGGGGGGCGGGCACCAGAGCCCAACCTCCAGAGTCCAGACTCCGGTGGACTCCCTGTCTGTCTGAAAACACCCGAGTGCTTGCTTCTCTGTGCTGGCTTCAGGAGAGCAGGGCAGTTCCCACCCCCCTCCACCCCTTTGCTGGAACCTGACACAGAACTTGCCCTGCTGATTAAGTGGAACAAGGCCCATAAAATCCGTACTGTTCCGGCACCCCCCATACCACACATACCTAAAGTAAATGCTGAAGCATATAGACAAAAGGAAGAGAAACACACAATGGATAAAACAAAATGGGAAAGGTTATGGGAAGTCTAAAGATAGGATTTTGGTTCTTCAACTGGATTTTTTTTTTTTTTTTATCAGCTTGCTTAGTTATAAAGAAAAGAGGATATTTAATTTGTTTCTTGGTTTTCAACACTCTATGGGTAAGTGTGCTCTGCGTGGTTTTAAGTTGGGCTAATAAATTTTGTTAAGCTTCATTAATTTTATCAAAATGGTTAAAATAGGTTAACATTAGTGTATTGTAATAAGAATGTGAGAAACAAGAGGAAAAGAACAAAGAGCAGGAAATTGTAGCACTGTAAGTTTGGTGACTGGGTCAGATTGGGAGCGGATACTGTAAATATAATGCAAGTATTAAACAAATCAACACCCCACCCCCCCAACATTTTTACACAGGGAGCGTCCAGCATTTTGTTATTTCTCTAGTTTCTAAGAGCTCTCCCCACCACTCAAAGACTGGCCTAATTTAGGCCATTGTGCCGTATCCTCCCTTCTTCTGGGGCCATGAATAAATCCACCCTTGCATCAATATTATTCCTCTTCAGGTATTTACAGACCTTCCCGCTGCCTGCTCTAGGCTATAGGAATGTAGCTCCCACACTTTCTCCGCATATGACTTATCCTTCCATCTATAGATTGCTTTTGCTGCTTTTCTTCATCTTTCTAATGTTTTTTATCCCCATTCTTCAAGAGGTAAAAGCTATGGTGACAAGACATCCCCCTTTAGGTGGGACAGCCATGTCAGAAGCTGCTCCATCATCCTGGCCCCAGAAAATCAGGACCATCTAAACTTAGGTGGGACCATCTAAACTTTCAGCCTCCATCTCAAGGCAGCATGATGAGCCTCTAGGTAGCCCAGCAGCCAGTTACACCCCCCCCCCCAGCATAGCTGGGCAATGCGTCAACTACCATTGCCTCCACCACTGATAAGTTTCTGTCTCTTTTTATTTATTTATTTTAAAAAATTATACCTCGCCCCTCCTGCCACAGGCAGCCCGGGGTGGCTAACAAAGTCAATCAAATAAAATACAATAAAAGATATAAAAGCATCAAATAGCACTAATAACAATAAAAATGAGGAGAGAGAAAAACTCCCACCACACACCACCGCCCTCAACCTTCTCTCTCGCCAAACACCTGACGGAGCAGCCAGGTCTTACAATTCCTATGGAAAACTGGGAGGTCCGGGGTCAGAGGGGTCTCCACTGGGAGGGAATTCCAGAGGTGCGGCACGGCCACCGAGAGTGCCCTGTCCTGCATGGCCCCCCAGTAAACCCAAGGGACCTCCAACAGGGCACCCCCAGATGAGCACAGGGGCGTACTCTTTTGTGTGCGTACTCTTTTTTTGTACAGTACTTTGTGTGTACTCTTTTTGTGTGTGTACTCAAAGTAGCTAATTTTGTACCTGCGAGTAGTCTTTCGGGTGCCCAACTGGAACCCAATCACTAAAATAGATACCCAGTTACCCAAACACCATTGCCAAGTTGCATTGCAGGAGGGGGCGGGATAGAAATCTATAAAATAAATAAATAAAAGTTATTGATTTTTAGGGATGTGCGAATGTAGTTTGGAAGTTCAGAGTTCGACCTGGAAGGCCTAGTAGCGGCCTGAAACGCTCCGGAGCACTGCTACCTCTGGACCTGCTGCTGGACTCGCCACCTCCGGACTCACCACCTCCGGACTCGCCGCTGGCGGACCTGGGGCCAGAGTCCCGGCACCACCAGGTAGGGTGATCCCTAGGATGGGGGGGTTAAATTCTTTTTTTACGAGGGGGGGGGGGGGGGGGGGGGGGAGGTACTCCCCGGCACCCCTTCCACCCATGCAGCCTGGAGGAGGGAGGGAAAACTGGGTCCCCCTCGCCTGAACGGGTTCAGGCCCCCCAAACCCATTTGGGCCAAACAGACCGAACCGAACGGTTTCAGGTTTGGCCGAACCCCTAACGGGCCAAACCCCAAACCCTCTGGTGTTCGCACATCCCTATTGATTCTCTGTTTCACCAGTCTAGTTTGAATGATTGGGTAACTGTTTTAGGGTATTTGTACATGGACACCCCCCCACGTGTGCTGGGGGGTGGCACCTGGGTGGGGGTGCATGCGCGCTCCTGCGCTCCACCCATCTCTCAGGCTGTGAGAATCACCTACTTGTTTTAATTTTTAAAAAGGGGGCTTTCCCCTGACCTAGCCTCAGCATTAGGCAATGGATTATTTTAAGTGTGTACATTTTGTAGAAATTATATTAAGTTTATACTAATTTATACATATTTATGCAAACAACCGAGGGTGGAGCATGGGCTTCCTACTTTGAAGCTTTGAAAAATCTGGTCACCTTAGTAAAAGGACCAATGCTCTCGGCAGTGTTCTGAAACAGTCAGAACCTAGTGGTCATCACCTGATCAGGAAATGCTGACACAGCTGCCATCCACTTAAAGAGCAGCAAGAGGACGTTTGGCGATTGGATTTAAGATACTGAAGGTAGAGTAACTCACTAGACAAAGTGCACTCTTGCATGGGGGTGACTATGCGCTACTACATTGCAGAGAGGCCCATTTCTTCCTTGGATTTCCCAGGGCCCCTTGTATTGCCATATATTATGGATAATATGTGGGTGCTCAGAATGGGGGAAGGAAGGAGAGGATCCAGATCATGGATCTATGCCATGGATTTGTCCACTATCTTTCTGTGCATGTGCCCTCATTCATACATCCTTCCCCTGAGCTCACTCTTTCAGTGTTGAGGGCAGGACAGAGACTAGAGCCAAGGGCCAGATCTAGGAGCCAGAAAGGAGCAAAAAAACCCCAACAACTGACAGTCACAGGCCAGATTTGGCCCATGCTTCCTTCTAGATTCCCTCCTCTCTGGTGCGCTGTCCTTGGCCTGATCTCCAGCACTGACCTCTTAGCCTGTACTTGAACATTGGCCCTTTTCACATGGGTGCCCCCCTCGCACACATGTGCAAGGGGCGGGGGCATCTGTGCGAATGCTGTGATGGGTGCGTGGGGGATGGGTGGGCGCCCATGGGAACACTGTGGGTGGGGGTATGTGCATGCTTCCGCACTCCACCCATCACCCACACATGGAGCAACAGAAGCCAACGCCCGATGCTGGGTGGGGTGGGTGGGTCTGGTAGGCTCTTTTCACATGAGATGCCCCCCTGCCCCATTGGGCATGGAGGGTGCCGCCTGTGTGAGCGCCACAGCTGTGCACTCCCACGCTCCATCCACCTCCACCCATTGCCCATGCATGGAGCAACCGGCAACCGTGGCGGTTGCTCCATGTGTGGAGATGGGTATGTATCCATGTAACAGCCGCCCACCCCACCGCACCCACCCTGCGGCATCTACCCACCCCCCACGCACGACAGTCCATTTGAAAAGGGCCTCGGATCAATGTTTGAAGTCCTCTCTTTTTGATTGTCATATAAAAAGGGCAAAAAGAGAATACAATGTTGCAAAACCTCAATTATATTAATCGCACAAGGATATTGGGCCTTTTCACACGTCTCACCCCGTCCCTTGCACATGTACAGATGGGGTGTGTGTGTGTGCCCATGGGAACAGCACGGGCAGTGGGTGGGGGTGCGTGCATGCTCCCAGACTCCACTCACCTCCACCCATCATCCACGCACGGAGCAACAGGGGCCAATGCCCGATGCTCTGTGCACGGAGATGGGCGAAGGTGGGTGGGGGTCCATGGGAATGCACAGCCACACACCATTCATCGACCGCGCTGCCCACTCATCCCCCCATCCACCGTGGCCTCTGTGAAAAGGGCCATAATCTTTCAGGCACTTTTCATATGAGATGCCCCCCCCCCCTCGCAAACTGGGTGGGTGGGTGGAGTCTCTGTGACCAATGGTGGGGATGGGTTGGGAAGCCTGCGCACTCCCGCACTCCACCCATCTCCCACGCACTGAGGCAGTGGGGAAAAGGGAGGTACCTCTATGTGTGGAGATGGGTGGAGGTGGTTGTGCATCTGTGTGATGGGTTGCACATGCGCCGCTGCCTCCCTCCATCCATCCATCCCCCCACACGGTGCCACCTCCCGGGTCCATTCCCACATGTGGGCATTGGAGGGGGTGGGGTGGGGAATCTAGTGTGAAATGAGCCATGGTTTACAAAAAGGAATAGGGTTTAAATAGGGCTCCAAAACAAAACAGCATAAAGGTCAAACTATGGCCCTTTTCAAACAGGCCGCGGGTGGGTGACCCTTTCCCACAGGTGCACACTCCTCTCCACCTACGGAGCAACTGGCATTGGAGCCTGTTGGTGAGTGATACATGGAGGTGGGTGGAGATGAGTGGAGCGCGGGAACGTGCACGCACCCCCACCCGCCATGGGTGCCGTTCCTATGGGTGCCCCGCCCCCACTGCACACCCACCATGGGTGACAGTCGCACAGGCACCCCCCCCCCCCCACACACTGCACACATGAGGTGAGGGAGCGGCACCTGTGTGAAAAGGTCCTATTAAAAGAAGCATCCAATGCCAAGTTGTTCTGGATATTGTCACCTCTATGGCCCTTTTTAAACAGGTGCAAGTGCGTGCGGGATGGGTGGGCGCTGCAGTGGGTGGGCACAGCCCGTTACACAGACACCCACCCATCTCTACACATGGAGGCACCTCTGTTGTCCCAAATGCCTCTGTGCGTGGGTAATGGGTTGAGGTGGGGGGAGTGCGGGAGTGCGCACGCACTCCCACCCACGGCAGTCGCACAGACCCCTCCCCACCCACCTTCACATGTGGGTGAGGGGGTTGGGCCTCAGTGTAAAACAGGCCTATATCTATGTCCATTTTCACAGGAGACACCCCCCCCCTTGTGTGTAGCTGGGTGGGCGGGTGTCTGTGTGACAGCTGGGGTGGGTGGTTGAGCGTGCGTGTGTGCTCCTGTGCTCCATCCAGCTCCACCAATTCCCCACGCATGGAGACATTGGAGAAAACAACAGCCCTTTTTGTCATGTGGGCGAGGGGGGGAGGCGTCCGTGTGACCATGGGTGGGGAAGTGTGTGTGTGGGGGGGAGGTTTGTGTGTGCTCCTGTGCTCTACTCATCTCCACCCATTGCCCACGCACGGAGGCATTGGGGAAAACGGAGGTGCCTCCATGCATGGAGATGGGTGGAGATCAGTGGAGGTGTGTGTGTGCCTGTGTACTGGGCCGCACACCCACCTCTGCCTCCACCCATCCCCCACGGACCACAGTGCCTCCACGATCTGTTTAAAAAGGGCCGGCGATGCCTCCATATGTGGAGGTGGATGGAGATGGGTGTGCGTCCATGTGATGGGCCGTACACGCACTGCACGCCCACCGTGGCACACACCCATCCCCTCCTGCACCGCGGCTCATCCTGGCCCATTTGAACAGGGCATATGGACCTTTTTACATAGGCACCACCCACACATAAAACCCCAGAAATCTTGGTGTTCATGCATGGGTGAGTCTTGTGTAAACTCCGTGGTGAGTGGGTGGGTGTGAATGCGTGCTCCCGCACACACGCATGCACACCCACCTCCACCCATCCCCCATGCATGGAGCAACCGGCAAAAATGGCAGTTGCTCTATGTGTGTCGGTGGGTGGAGGTGGGTGTGCACCCATCTACACCCTCCCCCTGTCCACGGACTGCCGTACACACCAACCCTCTCCCCCCTGCACCGCAGCCCGAGTAAAAAGTGCCAATGGTACACCAACACTACACTCAAGGCTATATAATAATCCATGCCTGGACAAACTATTCTTAATATTGGTCAACCAAGTGAAAGTTGACAGGTTAAAAGAACTTTTGTGCTATCAAAGGACACATTTTGGTAAACTAATAGGGTGATCCGTTTTAATTTTAAACCAGTAATTTATAGTTTTCATTTGGGCTAATGTTGCTACATTTAGCATACCAGTTTCAGCCCTCATTAAACCACCAAATATAGATGAATGCAACACAATTAATTTCCTTAAAAATTTATTCAATACTCTTTCAATTAACTTGTTTAAAAGGTGACTGAGTAGACTCAGTCTTGGCTCTAAACGTTTTGAGTGCCGGAGAAACTGCCCTTCTAAGTGTTGTAGTATCGATATACCACCCACTGACTGTTTAGCTTTTGTTGTAATGTACTGTAACTGTTTGTTCCATTTTAAAAATTATTATTGGCAAAAGTAAGGGCTAAATATCTAAGTGATGGGACCAGCAATTATGCTAAATACCTGAGTGGAGCAGGTGATAGACACATCTGTTCACAACCTGAGCGGTACATTACATTAACCTCTTAAAGTAGGAGTAGGGAGCCTCAGGCATGGGGGGGGAGGGGGGGCGGCAAATGTGGCCCACAGCTAGTTTTTATGTGGCCCCTTTACAGTGCCTGGATCTGGCCCCTGGATCCCGTTCCTACCCCCAAGCACTGAAAGACTGAGCTCAGGATAAAGGAGCAGAGATGAGGGCCTGCACAGAAGAACTGAGGGCAGATCCATGATCTGGACTCCCCCCTCATCCCCCCCTTCCTCCCCCAACTTCTATACAGCCCCTGGAGCTTGTAATAATTTTCAAAGTGGCCCCTGGGAGGGAAGAAGGTTCCCCACCCATCTTAAAGCTGTTCTTTTTTTTTAAAGGGCCCAATCCGAGAAACATAAAAAAAGATACGACACAGACATGTGGAAAGTTTTCAGGATAATGCCCCAAGTGAGAGCTCTTTGGGGATACATCTGCAGATCTGCCTCCTCTTCCTCCCAAGCCCTGTCTTCCAATCATGATTTAGTCTGTGTCCCTCCCCGTATGTTCAGTCCTGTAATCACTCACATCACTAGCAAACGGTAGATTTGAAAAGTGCACGATTTCCTAGGGAATCCTCTAAGAAAAATGTCTCCCTGCTAGTAGGCAGATAGTAAACGTCAGCAGCGAGATGCCGCAAAGCACTGGGAACTCAAATGTATTCCATACTCCATTAAATTTACACTAATTCACCGGGGCTTGTTTCCCTGATTACGTCCGAAGAGCCACTTTAGCCTTAACAGGGTTTCTGCACTGGAACTGCTGGAAGTACACAATCAAAACTGAAGCACTGAAGCTTCAAGGTTAAGAATTGCCAGCTGCTTTCCTTGCTGCTTGTGAAGCATTGAAGGGGAAATTGCTCTCAGGGAAAAAAAGGAGGTTTTCTGGCCGCTGTCAGACGTGACACTCAGAGTAGCCAGATGCCTGAGTCTTGACCCTCACTTCCAAGGGTCTGGGTAGAATCTGGAGAGGCTTGCTGATGTCTAGCAACTGAACCTGTGAATGGAGTGAAGTGGAAGTAGCCTTGCCAGGATCAGGTGGAAAATAAATGGGATTGGGAACCTTTCATCCATTGTAACAGAGAAGGTATATGGGGTGATTTCAGGACTAGCATTACCACAGAGTGACCTGAGGTGACCAGCCTGGGACCCACTCTTTTCTCCACTTCTGGGAGCCCTTCTGGGGGTCCCTCAATGGCCTTCAATTTCTCCAAGGCCCTCACACTCTCTGAGTGGGCCCTCAAACACAACCACCTCAAGGGCCTCTCAGAGGGCCACAGGGTAGGAGGTGGGATCACCAGGGGCCTTGTATTTTATCTTCACCCTAGGCCCTGCAAATTCTAAGAATGGCCCTAAGAGATTTCATTAGGTTGAGGAGCAAAGCGGATAACAGGCTGATGTGTAACATTGAAGACCTAAGTTCTAGTCCCAGCTCCTGTGTCAACCTGCTCTGAAACAAGCTCAGCAAGCTAGTTCCTCTGTGCCAAAGGTGGGGAAACTGTGGCTCGAGAGCCACAAGCAGCTTTTGGGCAATTCAAGTGCAAGACATTTCCAGGGCTAGTCCCAAGCCCTGAGCTGTCTTATTAGCCTCGTGTTTGTCCACAGTGCTCTAGTCTCAGCAGCTGAATCCTAGCTGCTCCACAGAATCTCAGCAGCCAGGACCACAGAACTCCTGCTCCACCAGCCAATCATGGAGGAGCGGGCTCATCTTAGGAGATACTTCAAACAGGCATGCATGTGCCTTTTGGCTCTTGGCCATATGAAGATTCTGGAATACAGCTCTTTGGACTGGGAACTTAGTCCACCCCTGGTCTATGCTTTTCCATCCTTTCTTTATTATTATTATTATTATTATTATTATTATTTTATTTTTATTATTAGCAAGCATTTATATAGCACAAGCAATGTACCTGGCACTTTACAAATTAATTGACTAGACACGGTCCCTGCCTTAGGGCTTACAATCTGAGAGACCGGGTGGGTGGGTGGGGGAGACGAAGGAAGGGAGAGGAAGAGACAAGAGGATGAGGATGTGAGGTCCCAGGTGCAGTGACGTGCTTGGCTTGGTTACATCAAGAATGATAGCTAGTTGGTCCATGTGGTGAGGATATGAGCACACAGACCTAGGGATGGGTGAACAGGACTGAGTTTGGAAATTCGGTTCAGTTTGGAAATTAGGTTTGGTTGATCGAACTATTTGAGTTTGTTCCGAACTCCGAACTACTGAACAAAGTTCGAAAATTCAAACCCCATTGAACTAAATGGAATATTATCTTTTAGGGATGGGCAAACAGAGCCGAGTTCGGAAATTCGGTTCAGTTCGAAAATTGAGTTTGGTTCGGATGTTCGGTTCGGCCAACCAAACTAGTTGAGTTCGGTCCGAACTGGTCGAGTTCGGTCCGAACTCTGAACTTCCGAAACGCGTTTGCCCATCCCTACACAGACCTTAGGTAACAGATTGTACTGGATGGAGGGTATCAGCAGGAGTTAGGTGCGGGGAGTGAGGAGTTGGGGAGAGCAGAGCGGAAGAGGTGGGTCTTGAGGAGGGAGTTGAAGGTATGAAGGGAGGGGGCAAGGAGGATGTGGGCAGGGAGAGAGTTCCAGACGTGGGGGACAGCTAGGGAGAAGGGACGAAGGTGGTTAGGGAAGCAGGGGAGGCAAGGGAGGGCGAAAGAGGGAACAGAGGAGGAGCAGAGTTCACGGACTGGAGTATGGAGGGAAATTAGCGCAGAGAGGTAGGGGGGAGAAAGGTTGTGAAGAGCTTTATAGGTGAAGTGGAGCTTTATTAGGGATGGGCGAACAGATCGCGGTTTGGTTCGCCTGTTCGGTTTGGCTGTGTTTGGTTCGTCAGTTCGGATATTTGGCCGTTCGGTGGTTCGGGTCGAATGTTAAGTTTGAATTCCTTATTCGGTTCGGTTGGGATCGGTTCAGTCTTTAGTTTGGTGCAATCGAGAACTGAAAATGACATTTTGTTTTTGAAATAAAAGGAAAAAACTATAAAACATATTTCTGACTATAACATTTTTGTTTCTTATTACTTTTTGATGAAATATAGGGAGATTGTACCCCCAATGGAGGGCACTATTTGGACGAAACGTCAGAACGATTAGATAAAGGAAACCAATTTCAGAAGCAATTGAATGTTGTGAATTTAAGAAAAGCTCCATACACATTAATGGCTACAACTTCTTTATCTTGCATCCAATGTTCATGAAACTTGTGCATATTACATCCCTCCATATGCTTAATATTTTTGCCAATTTTAGGAAAGAGTGGATAAAGGGTCCCAAGGGTATAAGACATTAACCTGAAAATACATTTCCAGCTGTTACATTTTGATATTCCATTCTGTTTACAGGATATTTGACAGGAATGTATCAAATACCGTTCCTGCTATTTCAGCAAATGTACAGGAGATTTTGATAAAGGGAACCACTTCTGTTGGCCAATTTGCATCACAAACCGATCTTATACCACAGTGACATAAGAGAATCCCAGGCATAGGCCCCTTCTCTACATTTGTTGTACAGGCATATAAAATTGAGACCCTTTATAATATCTCTCTGATATTTGGCAGAGATGATCATGAAAGTGAAATATATAGTCCTGCCAAATTTCATGTACACTGGTTGGACTACAAAGATGTTATAATCAGACATACATTTATTTGTTAATTGCTTATACCACCAAGACCTTTTGTCCAATCCTTCTGAAATTTGGCAAAGATAGTTACTATGGGAAGGGGTATAAACTTAACATGTTTCACCTACATTAGATGTGAGGCAAAGAAGTTACAGCTAAGAATGTATATGTAGAATATTGCAAAATACAATAATGCAACTGCTTCTAAAATCGGATTCCTTTATCCAATCGTTTTGAACTTTGGTGCACATAATGAGTTCTATTGGAGGTAGAGGCACCCCAAAGTCCAGCCACATAGCATAAAAAACAAAAAAGGTACAGCCAATAATGTGTTTTCCATTGAAACAAATGGAAATTCAATTCCGAACTCACTGAACGCATCCGAACCGAACGTTCGAATTCTAGTTCGGTTCTAACGTTTGGTTCGGTTGACCGAACTGTTCGAGTTCAGTCTGAACTCCGAACTTCTGAATTCGAGTTCGGTTCGAATGTTCGGTTCGGTCGACCGAACTATTCGAATTCGGTCCGAACTCCAAACTTCCGAACCGCATTCGCCCATCCCTAAGCTTTATAGGAGCTTGTTCAGGATTTGTTCAGGAAGGGAGAGCCAGTCAAGAGAGGAAAGGAGGGGCTGTTTGTTCGTGGTCGAAAGGACAGGTGAAGTGGATGACCCTGGCAGCAGAGTTTTGGACGGAGATAAGGGGAGAAAGGGGAGCGCGGGGGAGGCCAGTGAGAAGGAGGTTACAGTAATTGAGGCGAGAGAACAAGGGCATGAACAAGGGTTTTGCCAGAGGAGACAGAGAGAAAAGGGTGAATCTTAGCAATGTTATGGAGGGAGAAGCGTCAGAATTTGGCAACAGAGTCGATGTAGGGTTTAAAAGAAAGGGGTGAGTCAAAGATGACTCTTGCATCTTACAAAAAAGCTTGCATGTTTCAAAATTCTTTAGCATGGAGTCTGTCTCCAAGGCAATTTTGAGACAGTGCTGCAATGAATAGTGGCTTTTGTATTTACAGATATAATTTGCATTTTTGGATAGTCTTCCCAAATAGCTGAATGATATTCACAGCTGGAAGGGATATTCACATACCCATGTTTGTTTTGTTTTGGCCTGCTCGGTTATTTGGCTATTTGTTTGGTTAGTTATTTTCATTTTTGGTTTCTGCACACGTGCAAATAGCAGAAGTGACTGAACAATCAAAATGCATAGTATCTAAATTGCCAGTCAATGGAATAAATAAAAAATTGGGGAAAAGAAAATGACCCCAAAAATCGAAAGTCATTATCAAGGAAAAATGGACTCAAGCAGTGAACATTCATCATCTGCTTTTGTGTATATGGTTCAAGTCAGGTGAAACTGGTGGATCCATTGGCCATAGATATTTGTTTCAGAGCTACTTTTGGATATCACAGGAAGCTCCTGCAGTGTTACTATATGGCAGAAGCAATTTCTTGTAACCTCAAGTTGAGGGGGGTAAGAGGTGGGAGGAAAATGAGACTGCGCCTGCTGTTTCTGGTCTATTGTATACTGAGCCTGCTTCCTTTTCCTGCCAACATGCAGAATATGCTGGCATGTACCTAATTACCCAAAGTACCTAGCAATGGACATTCCTGAACAGGAACAAACAAACGTAGTGAAAACCCCGTAGGTTTCTGTCACAAGGACACAGTGAATAGGCTGTTTTCCATGAAAACAGCATTTGCCACAAATCATTGTGTCAGCTCCACTAATTAGTTGCAAAAACTTATAATCATGACCCTTCCGAAAGGGCAATACACTGCAACAGCTTAGGATGACATGCTCCATAGGGGCCTCGCCCTGCAAGGATTTCTGAGTGACACATTAGAGGGATGACCCGATTTTAAATCCTGCATTCTAATCACGATTCAGGACTGGCTTTAGAATTTGTGTGGATCAGAGTGACGATAAAATCTGGGGTCCCTGGTGGCCCCACTCCCTCCTCCATGGCCCTGCCCTCTTGAGGGCATCCTTTGTGGGGGCCCAGAAGTGGTTGTGTTTGGGGCCCTACTAGGAGGAAGATGGGGCCCCAGGCCTTGTTTTGGTGAAAATGGGGGCCATTGCAGGGCCCCTGCAAGTGGAAAAAATAGCAGGGCCCAGGGTGATTGGCCTGGGTCGCTCTGTAATAAGGCTGTTCCTGAATTGATTCATCCCCAACACTTCCCCAGTCTGTTTGCTTCATCCTCCTGTTCAGCCCTGCTGGTCTGCTTAGATTGTGAGATCCATGGAACAGGAACTGCCTTTGTTATGTGTTTGAGGCTCATAAGCATTACTGGATGAAAACAAACAAAACGTTAGCCCACACCAGGTGTGTGTCCACTCACTTGTTTATTAAGTGGCTGTCAGGTGCTAGCCCCCACCCACCCGCCACTCATGGCGTCTTCCAGGAGATTTCAGGCCCACCATGTGAGTGAATCCAGGCTAATGTGTGCCCATGTGTCTGCGTCTCATTGATGCCTTACCTGCATCCAGGTCCACCAGCACCATAGGGCCATGCCTTGTGCACCTGATCAGCTTACAGGTTGGCTGGGCAGAACACTAGCTTCATTGGCCAGGCGATAGGTGGGCCAGGGAGAATGGAGAGCAAAGAGGGCTAGCGTATCTAGCCAGCTGACAGGCAGTCCGGGGAGAAGGGAGAGGGCTAGCGCACCTGGCCAGCTGACAGGTGGTCCAGGGAGTAGAAAAGTGAGGCAGGGGGTGCAGGAAATAGGGTTCCGTGTAGTACTTTATCTGCCCTGGCTATGATCAATTGCTTGTTTGTTTGACATAAGTAGAAAGTTAGCCTAACAGAAAGGAGAATAAAGACGTGACAAAGAGAGGTCAGAGTGACAAGTCAGGATAGAAAATAAAAGAGAAGAAAGATAATGGATTTGATTGGATGGTACAGCTCTCACCATATTTAGCTAGAAGTCATATTTAATTATTGCCTAAGTTTAATGCATAGTCATGAAGATTGCCATATTCTTTATTCCTGTAATGGAACGGTCTATATAAACTGACCCAGTTTGCTAGTTCTCAAGATTATCCCTGATCCTGAGACCCTGTCTGGGGTCACCTGGACCCCCAGCGGAGTTCACCAACTCAACCTATTTTGCCTTGCGTCACTTCCTGCCTTCTAGTGGATAAGATTCACCAATTGAAGAGACTGGCAATCTCTTGGAGAGGTGTTCTTCAATACAGGAGTGTTTTAGGATTTTTCTAGAATATTTGCTTATATCTCTTATACTTCCTTTTCTTTGAGCTTTTGCAGCTATTGTATAAGTCTTGAATGTATGTTTGGGTCTGCATCTTATCAGTTCCAGGAATAGTTCAAGCTTATTTTTATTCAAATCATATTCATTCTACTTGATTTGTGTCTTAATAAATCACCTTTTTGTTTCCTATAAACATCCTTGTCAGAGTGGTTAATTCCCGAGAGAGGTGGTGTATATCCAGAATCGAACCTAGTCTGATAATTCTGCCCAAACGTAAAACTGACTACAGCCGCCACCCTGCCCCTGTCCACCAGCCACCCCTGAGTACGGCTTCCACCCCGTCTCTCCACTCTTGCTGGTGCCGCTGGGTGGAGACTGCCACCAGCAGCACAAGAAATATGCGCAGGGGGCTGCCCATTTATTAGGGTTTACACGCTAAACCTGTGAGCGGTGGCTGCACGGACAGACTCCAGCGTGTTAACTTCCCATCTGTTTTCACCCACTGTAGTACAAATGACATAATGATAGCTGCAATGGTTTGCAACCGGTTTTAGCAGGTTCCTGTCTATCAGAATCCATCTCAGCTTTTCTTATTTTCTCTTCTTCTTTATTCCTTAGCGAAATCTAAACCCCAGTCCCTTATATTTCCCTAATCTACTGCCTATGATGGATGAGGGAGAGAATTCATCTCACAAAGCCCTTTACAGTGGAAAGAAAACACAAGTAAAATATCAAACTGTTTTCCCCCTTTGAACAAATAAACATAGCTCCCCTCTCTTATTAAAAAAAAAAGGAAAGAAAAAAAGAAAAGAAAAAAAACGTAAACCATGTCTACAGGAAATATTAGATCTCGGTTGACTGGAAAATGAAACTAGTTTTATGTACTTTCCCCAAGCCTCTTGTGATATTACTAATATTTTTTCCCTCCTGTCGAGAGAAATGGTTTTTCTACAGGCCAGCAGATAGGAAAGTGCTTACATATATTTCCAGCCACAAACACTCCCTTGAATTACCTTGTCTTAATGGGCTCCGGCATTTGGCGCAAGTTTACTTGATGACTCCGGATAATAAGAGTTGGTGTAGAAAAACTGTGTTAAATAAATCAGTCTTGACCAAAAAAAAAAGAAAAGAAAAGAGAGAAACACGTGAAAAGATTCTGGAAAAGGTCAATTGGAATGCAAATGGCTTTCTGAGAAATATTTATTTTATGGCCATCTAAGCCTGAGGACATTGCTAAAAATAATAGGGATAAAAAAGACTCCCAAGAATCATCTAGTCAACCCCATGCACTCTAAAATAACCGAACAGATGAATTCACAGTCTATGATAAAGTTTGCCACAAAAAGAAAACTGGAGTGACTAGGTCACACCAAGAATACCAGAGAGCTGAAATGGGTAGCAGAGTTGCAACCCTTGGGTAATACCCAAAATATCAAGCAACTTATCAGGTACCCCCTTGGCAACCATTTCTGGTTTATTTGTCAGTTGTTCATTTATTCTCTTTCAGCCAATCACTTTAAATCTGCACAGGAACACCACACCCATGCTTTCTCCCCTCTTTGGAGTACACAAAATACACAGAAAGGCATAAATGGTAAAGCGACATTAGGAACACGGTGTGAGGTACAGTCCCCCCCTTCCTGACGCGGCCCTCGCATATACCTACGGCGGGGGCGCCATAGACGAACAGCCCCGACCCCGCTCACAGGGCGCCACGCTGCTGCGGTACCCTCAGTAAGCAGTGACGCATCGGGGGAATCCCCCCAACTCCCCAACCAGCTCCATGCAGAGCGCAGTCGCAGGCCCAGCACCACCACGACATTCACAGCGCCTCCTGGCGCGTAAAGGGGGTGGAGCCAGCAGTATAAACGCCGTCGCTGCAGGACAAGCGGCGCCGGTGATCAGAGACTGGCCCCTGGAGTGAGAACTGTTGTGAGAATCCCTGAGAGACTACTTGTGGCCTGAGCCTCTTCCCCTTACCTCCCTTAGAGCATAACTGGACCGAGTGCTGAGGATTGCGTGGTGAGTGAATGGTTCCTTGTGTCCCTGTGGAGTGTGTCTGTGAATGAAAGGTGAGTGTTTGATTTAGAGTGCCTGGCCCTTCCCTCCAGAGTTCTTTCCCTTCTCCCTGCGTAGTGCGTGTGTCTCTCTTCCCTGCAGAGCCCTGGGTTCCCCTCCCCCCTACCCGCACAGCGACCATTGCACATCCGTATTCCCCTTGGAAGTGACTGAGACGAGTGGGTGGTTGAATGGTGGGGCAGGGTCCCAGTGTTCTCTGCTTGGCGCCCTATGATGATAGGGGCCCCGATCCTTGTGTAGGATCTAAGGACCAACCACTATCCTGACAGGCACTGTTAAGCAGCTTCTCCGCCGCCGAGCAGCACACATGGGATACCCGTGCCCCACGCCACCGTTTGGGGCCTCTGCCTTCCGGGCAGATCCTTCCCTTGGTCTCCTTTCCCGTCCCTACTGACACACGGTAAGATGATAATGGTAATTCAGTCTATTGATAATGCAAGAATCTGAGTAACTCATCAATCAATAAATGGGCACCATCTAGTATTTATCAACAATACCTGCTTGGTTCACTGATCAAACTGCCAATGTGTTTACTTGCTTGCACAGATACCTGTTCAACTCCAGAATGCTAACAGTTCAACAAGAGATGTAGAGCTGAAATAGATATCCATGGCAAGTATCGTATTCAGTGATATCACCAGCTTCGAACCAGGTACGATGGAGTAGATATAAATCCTTATTGGTTCCTGCTTTGTTCAGATAGTTGTTTCACATTTCTGGGTTAGATTTTTCATTTTCTTCAGGCATTTTGGTTTTGTATTTGGTAAATCTAATGAATATCTTAATTGAAATGCTGCCCCCCAACCGCGCCTCTGCTCCCCCAAACCCTGGAGTATCCAAAATGAAATATCCAATTAAGTGTATATGTGAATATACATTTTGGATGAAGATACGATTTGGATATTCAGAAGGAAATCCAAAAATGCAAATAATGTTTGCAAATACAAAATCACATATAACATGCAGCTTTAAAAGCATGGCATGCTGGGATACACAGTGGTCAAAACTGAGCATGATGGGGTGTGCTATCCAGAAAAAGATGGGAGTGCAGAGAGAAGCAAGTCAGTCTCTACATCAGAAAACACCGTGCAATCGAGTAGTCGTATCTCTTCCAACTCCTAGAAATTGGAGAACTTAATAAATCTGTCAAGATCTGAAAGAATCGGCATTGACTATTGTTGGTGGCAGGACACAGGAGAGCAAGATTGTTAGCTTATTGCAGCCGGGTGGCTTTTATTTTCTCAGCAGACTGTCTTCACTCCCGTCATGTTCTCTTTGAGCCTAGAAGAGCACCTTGAACTTGTATCTTCTTTCTAGAGATTTGTTTCTCCGCAAGATAGAAAATAAATATTGACAAAATTTACCTGTCTCAAACTGAGAACAGTAAATATTAAATAACACTTAACATTCCTGGTGTACCTGTAGCTTGTGGTCAAGGATCTCACACTGATTCACACATATTAATTAAGCTCCAACATTCTCCTTTTGAGGCAGGCATGAATTATCACATCAATACAGAGACAGACTTGGTCAATGCCACAAACTAAGGCCGCAGTTCAAGCCACTTGGAGGAGTCCTGTTGAAGCCCTGAGGAGTAAATGGTTGGCATATCACAGCCTAAGCTATTGACGTACCCAGGAAAAGACCCCAAGGCTGCTTTTACATGTGACAAAAATAGGTTCTTAGAAGTGTTTGAGATAATACCAGATGTTATAAATGCTGGAGTTTTGTAATGTGTGAATGCATCATTCCCCTTTTATGCAGTGAGATCTTCCAGCCTTGTAAGACCCACCAGATGTGTCTCCTACGTCTAGACTGGGTCTTAGTTACTCAGTCTGGACTGGGCTGGAAGAGCTTGCTGCATAAAAGGGGAAAAGTGCATTCACACACATTACAAAACTCCAGCATTTATAACACCCAGTATTATTCTTGAGTACTTATAAGAACCCATTTTTGTCATGTGTAAAAGCATGCCAGTGCCCCATATCTTTGAAACAAGGTTTATAAGTTTATCCTCCAAATCTATATAAAGTGCAGGTCCACAGCTCTGGGACTTCCTTCCCCTAGAGGTTTGCCAAAACCTGCGTATCTTCCAAAGGCAGTTTAATGTCTATGTATTTGTCCTAGCACTTAGCAGGTGTGTATAGGGCCCAGAATGTTTTTTGAAGAGAAATTTGATATTTTTTATAAAGATTATATTAGGGCTGAAATGAGCAGCTAAACTGCTGCTTGTGAGAAATTTCATCATATCAGGAACCAGGATCAATGTCCCGACCATTTCCCAATAGCAGTGCGATAGGGATAGGCGAACAGATCGCGGTTCGGGTTTGGCCGTTTGGTTTGGTCCGGTTCGGTTCGGCCATTCGGTTTGGCCGTTCAGTTTGCTCACCGCGTTTGGGTTCGGCCATTCGTTTCGTTTCGGGTGTTCGGAAAAAGTATCGTGAGAGCCCGTGATCACACCAGAAACCGGAAATTCGAGTGCGTGCGGAGCTTGTGTGGGTGAGAGCGTGTGTTGTGGCTAGCTGTGTGTTCGTTTCTGATTCGTGTGTGTTTTGGCTGTGTGGTATGTGTTGGTTTTGGTTTGGCTGGTTGGTTGGTTGGTGAGTGTTAGTGGCTGCTATGTGTGTTGTGTTGACTGTGTTGGGTGTGTGTTTTAAAAAAAAAAAAATGGAGAAGAAGATGACCAGTGCCACCACCATTAAATGCTGGGCCTGGGGGAAGGCCAAAGTGGTGGAGCCGGTGGTGGAGAAAGAGGTTCCTACGGCCACTGCTGGACCTTCAGTGGTGGAGGAGGAGCTAGAGCCGGTGGGCACAGGAGGTGCTGCTGCCACTGCTGCCAGGTTTGTAAACTTTTTTTTTACTTTGAGGACAAGAAACTTAAGGCTCTATTTGTTAGAGTGAGCTCACTGGTGTGCGGGTGGGTGAATGGGTGGGGGGCATCAGTCAGGCACAAACAGTGGGCATCAGCGGGTAGCAGCGGATGTCTGCCACACAGAGAGAGGGTACTGTAGTGTGGGGCGCTCTTCCAGCAGTCAGGCACGAGCAGCACCCCCACCCAAACATGTGCCAGGCTAGCAAGGGTCTCCACTCTCCAGTTGCCATCCCATTCCCTATGCACCCCCAAACAAGGGCAGGATTTGCACGTGCCAGCCACCAGGGTCTTTCCAGTTGCCAACCATAGTGCCCCAAGGAGGGCAGATTTGCACATGCCAGCAAGGATACTTCCAGTTGCCATCACTACTAGCACCCAAAGAAGGGCAGGATTTGCCCGTGCCAGCCAGGGTCTCCTCCCTCTGCAGAACCCAAAGAAGGGCAGTATTTGCACATGCCAGCCAGCCAGGGTCTCCCCATTGCCATCCCAAGCACCCCAAGAAGGGCAGGATTTACACTTGCCAGCCAGGGCCTTTCTAGTTGCAATCCCTGGCATCCCCTAGCACCCCAAGGAGGGCAGGATTTGCACGTGCCAGGCACCAGGGTCTTTCCAGTTGCCATCCATAGCGCCCCAATGAGGGCAGGGTTTGCACGTGCCAGCAAGGGTCCCATCCCTCTGCAGGGTCACATCTCCCGTTGTCATCGCTACTAGCACCCCAAGGAGGGCAGGATTTGCATGTGTCAGACAGGGTCTCTCCACTGCCATCCCAAGCACCCCAAGGAGGGAGGACTAGAGGCATCATAATAAATGCATGATATTACTTTGGTGTTTTTAATGTGTTCCCATTTCAGAGAGGAATTGGATGCCGGTCCCAGCGCTGGTGCCACTGCTAGGCCAAGGAGGACCCTAGGCCGAGGTCGCCAGTGACACCCCCAGATATTCGGTGGACAAGGTCGGATGTCTGGAGGTTTTATGACAAGGGCAACGGAATCACCACATGCAAGGTGAGGCACGGGGACTGGAACAACAGGGAATTAATTGCCCTATGACCTTTTAGGAACGGAAGTCCCCTGAAGAGAGAGACTGGCCTCCCAGTCCACCCACTTGTGAAGAAAAAATGCAGGCAGGGCTTGACAGACCATTGGTCTGACACAGTACGGCACTTCTTATGTTCCTGTCTTTTAATGCTCTTTTTAGATCTGCCAGAAAAGATTCCGTCTGCAAAAAGAGGGGACCACATCGGGGCTCATTGCCCACATAGAGCGAACGCACGGCAGGAGAGTGAGGCGGCAGGAGGAGGACTCTGGTGTGGCCTCCATGGAGCCTCAGCACCAGAAGAAGGGGGAGAAGGCAATCAAAAAAAGATGGCATTTAAGCCCTTCCCCCCCCTTCCCCAGCCCCAGGCCCCAGGAGTCTGATGAGGTCAAGGCCATTCAGGCCGAGTG
>QEPC01010332.1:1849567-1876719 GCA_003113815.1 Sphenodon punctatus
GAAATGAAAATCAATCTAATAATATTCCTACTCTAAATAAATCCAAAACTTAAAAAAGGGGAAGGGAATCAGGGATGGAATAACAGGGAAAAGAATTAAATGGAGGGGGGAGGGAGGAAGGAAGGTTGAACACAGGAAACACAGGGTGGGGTAAAAAAAAATAACACCTAAATCAATCTTATATAATCTAAATAAATGATAATATGGAGGTAAATGGGTTGGATGGGTGAAATAGGAGGAGGATGGCAATGGATTAGGAATAGGAAGGAACAAAAACTGCTGGGAGAGAGGGAGCCTTCTGAAACGCCTGCTGTCCAGGAACAGTGACTAGCTCAGAAGGTATTGGGAAGGGGGGAGACAATCAGTTTTGTTTCTTGCTGCGCCCGCCTCACCGCAAGCCCCATTGGCTCCGTGCAGCCTAGCCCGTGGCCAATCGCAGACTGCGAAGCCAGGTGGTCTGAGGCGAAAAGGGATGTTGATTGGGCAGGCTGGCTGCTACTCCAAGCCTCTCCACCCCTGGTGCCTGGAAGTCTGCTCCCCCCTCCCTGCCACGTTTGGCCTTCCAGTGACATGACGTTTTTGTCGTTTTAACCACCCAAACGCGATCCGAACTGACCGAACTGTTCGGTCATTTCGACGTTCGGAATTGAGTTCGGTTCAGTCGGTTCTTGTTCGGATTCGGGTTTAGTCGTCCAAACAGGTTGAGTTCGGGCCCAACTCTGAACTTCCGAATCGCGTTTGCCCATTCCTACAGTGTGATTTCTCGATTCTAGCAATACCACAAGATACAGGTCTGGACTTAGGATTTTGGCAGTCATAGGCCCTTCTGAGACTGCTGCCCCCAGAAAGCCACACACTCCAAGCCATGCCCCTAGGCCATGCCCCTCCCCAAGTTACAACACACTCCCCGCTTTGGGGAAGGTGGAAATGAAGAAAATAAAAAATATAAACATTTATAAATGTGGTGGGGGCTGCTGTGTGTATGCCTGAGGTGCACATAGGGGACCTGGCCACCACAGCTGCCTGCACAGCTGAGCCAATCCCGGCTCAGATGTACAGGCAGCTGCAGCAAGAGGTGGAAGTGGGAGGTGGTGGTTTTGGGGAGGATTTTTTTTTTCTGCCCCTCCAAATCCACCACCGTAGGCAACTGCCTAGGTTGCCTGTACCTAAGTCCGGCCCTGGCGAGATACCATCCTGATTTCCCAACTTTCCACGTATCATTTACTGCATACTGTTCATTTACTGCTTACTGCATTGTCGGGGGTACTGTTTTACTTCTCGGTTTGTTATTTCGTCAATTACTGTGCAAATAGACCACTCCTTATCCCCCATGCCAGTGCCTCCAATCAGGATTGTCATTCTATGCTGTTGTCTTTGGATTGCAGATGAGTAAAGGAATCTGAGTACCACCCAATGAGTGACAAGGAAGTACAAGGGAAGTTGGAGCTCAAAGAAATGAGGTATTGTGTTAGTCTTACCTCTTGGGATTTGAAATGGATGACAAAGTGGTAAACGGCAAAGTGGCAAACAGGATCTCGGTAGGTGGAGAGTCGGTAAACTGAGAAAGAAAATGTCAGTCGAGAGATTGCCAAGTACCGAGAGATTCTTGATTTGACCAAGATGGTATCAGGAACCAGAATGTCAATGAGATTTTCTGTTTTGGCAAAAATCTTATTTTAGCCCTCATTTATATTTTTATGGGGTTTAATTTTTGTTTATTTTACATAAGTATATTTATTTATTTTGCTCCATGCCATCCAGTCTTCAGGGCATGGTGGATTATAAATATAAATAAATAAATACATAAATAAAATTGACATTTTAGGCCAGATATACAGCACATTCACAGCAGTCACTCTCTTTTGCTTAGCGAGCTCTGTATAAATTACAGCATCCTACATGATGTTTTCCAGGAAAACCATCAACATCCCATGTGTCTTTCCATAAATCAGTCCCCAAATCCCCTTTACCATCCCATACCAAGCTAGACAACAGGCTTGTGTTCACACAATGCTTTCTAACTGCAATTTATTCTCTCCTTTCTTCAAACTGATCAGAGTCCATAGTTCTGAATTGTTTGCCCTGCTTGAAGAAGGGTCTCATGTAGCCTGGAAGCTTGCATACTCTCACCAATAGTTGTTGGTCCAATAAAAGAGATCATCTTAACTATTTTGTCTCCAACTCTTTCTGCAATCAGGCATACTCCCGGCTCAATTTAACCATACAACCTAAAGCTCGCTCTATCAGACATTCCTACTGTCTTGAAAATCCAGATTACTGAAATGAAAAATTGGGGGGGGCAGAGTAAAGACTGAAAAATCCTGCAGGGCTGGTTTTGCACTTTCCCAGATAGAAGCAGGCCACACAATTTTCCCTGTCAAGAGAAGTATCAAAATGCTGAAGGCCTGAATTTTAAAAAGGAGAGCACTTCTGCTCTCCTCTCACTTTTGGTTTCACAAGGAGGTGACAAAGGAGAGGGAAATACTTTGCTACTCGAAGATCTTCCTTGCTGTCAGGGTTGGGTATGAAATGCCATGAGTTGTTCCATCTGGCTGAAATGCAGGAAGATCCAGAATTGGTTTGGAGCCTGAATGCCATCCTAATTGCTGCAAAAAGACATGGTTGGTCACCACCAGTAATGGCAACAATAAGGGTGTGCGTTGCAACATGTATTTTAACACAAACGGATGCCAAATAAAGCCCACGAGAGCCATGCAAACTCCAGAGGTGGACAGAGTCCTACCTCCGTATGACTACTTTCGCATTTCTGATCTAGGACAGTATCGCTTGAACTGGAACACAAAGGGAGGGAACTGTCTCTTGTCACTATTTATCATTCCCGGTTAACAATATAAGATATATGATAGGAGCAAAACAATTTGGTGGCAGAACATCATAAATGAAGTCTGTTTTCCCTGGAAACTGCATAACCATTTGAATTAATTTAATTTGAAATATCAAATTAAATTAAACTGTAGAATAATCCCCAAGGGAAAGCATATTTCATTTGCAATGTCTTCTGATGGAGCATTCTCTGCCAAAGGTTTTCGCTATGCATCTGGCTTTGGATCTAAATTTATTGCATTAGCTCTGGGAAGACTTTTAATAGAAAGGGAGATTAAAAGAAAAGACAGGCTTCAGCTGTGGTGGTGGTGGTGGGGTGTGTGTGTGTGTGTGTGTGTGTGTGTGTGTGTGTGTGTGTGTGTGTGTGAAATAAAGACAAAAAGCAGCAGCATGAAATGTACAGAGTGGTTGCATCTTACCTGATTCTCCCAGCAGAAGGTGCAATCTTATATCAAGTTCCGATAGTAGTGCTAGAAGATCTTATTAAAGAACGCCACCCCAGATACTGTGTTCATGCATGCATGCACCACAGAAACGAGACAAAGGTATGATGTCTTCGGAGACACATGCCTATCTACATCTTTTGAATACTGTCATGTCACCTCATATTGACAACCAATGGGCGACAAGAAAACCAGCGGGTGGCCCATGGAGGTCTATCTAAAGTAGCTTTGAAGGATGGAGATGTTATCTGTCTTGTTCTGGTGGAGCTAGAAACTTGCATTTCCATTCCCACGGCAGAAAGAAGTCGGGAGTAGGCACCTGCCTTCTTATGACTAATAGCCACTTTGTCTTTTAAATAATCTCCTGAATAAATACAATCCAGTGTAGAACTCTACTGCGATCAGGTTCAGCAGGTTAGGAGGAGGAAGGTTGTGACCCCATCAGCTTTCAAAATATAGGTCAGACACAAAAACACCACTTGCAAAAATGAACGGTCTTGCTTTTTTATGGCAAGAAATTGAAGAAAATTACAGCCAGCAGCAGCCTCTAGGTTGATGCGGTGGGAAAAATCTATTTCTTTCTCTCGTTCTTTTTTTCCCTTGAGCAAATAGAGAGCAGCCAATGCTGGGATGGGAGAAAGGATTATTTTTTTTCTTAAGAAGCCAGTACTTTTAAGAGATTTGCATCAAACTAGTATCAGACACCTTGTCAGCCTACCTAAACCCAAAGGTAAAAGGTAATCAAATCTAAAAGCATTTGGGTTTTTAATCTCTGGCACTTTACTAACCTCCCAGTTTGTATTAAATCTTGATTAGAAGAATTATCCCAACAAGAAAATTCATAGTAAGTCAATAAGTCTCTAGCCCAGAGATAGAGCTGTGAGTAACCAGTAAGAGAATTCATTTGATTGGACATACACACAAACACACTTGCAATGATGGAGTGACTTGCCTGGCAAAGCTGATTATGATTTTAACCATGAAACCATGAAGTGCAGGTAATCATATTTAACGAGATAAGAAACACAACCAGCCAAGGCCTTGGCTCTGTTGGAGAAATTCTCATTTACAGCAGTCACGGGTGGAAAATCAATATCTACTTTTGGATGCAAAAAGAGTCTCCTGTTTGATGAAGCTTTTTCTTTTCTTTTTTTCATTAAACCAAAAAACACAGGATTTGCATGCTAGAAGAGTCCCAGGCTCTCCAGCCCCAACGTACAATTCCTCAAGATTTTCTCTGGCAACAACCTAATTTCATCTATCTTTGTCAAAGTGAATCTTTCCCCTACTTTCAAACAAATTGTCCTTACACCACTTACTTGCAATTCTCCTCTGCTTTCCTCCCAAACACGCAAACACTCTCACATGAACCCTCCAATACATCATGGTACAGTTAAGTACCCAGAGGGAAGGTACACATTTTGCTGAGAATGGTGAAGTGTACTGTGGAAATCTCTCTTGGAAAGGGAACAACAGATTATTTCAAAGTTTCTCTACATTTATTGGGGAGGTTCTTCCAAATTCCCATTTTAACTTGGCAATTTTTTTCCTGATCTCCCTGAGCTGTCCCATGTTAAGGCCAGCCCTGGCAAAATGGAGCAACAGTAACATGGTAATGGAAAAACATAATGGTAGTTCTGGTAACTTGTTGGGCACTAACGGGTACCATTTAATACACAATCCGCCAAAAACGATTTAGGCACTGCAATTTCAATTGAATTTTTGCAAGTACCTGCTTCAGCTCTAGCGCTGAAAGAAATAATGTTATGTTGCATCATTCTACTGCAGCAGTGATATAAAGTGTAGCAGGGCAGTCATGGAGGAGGGAGGCAGCAGTCAGCAGAGAGGAGCTGAGTTAAATCAAGGCCTCTTGCCCAGAATAAAGCAATCTCTGTGTGGCCAGAAAACTCATTCGCCCCTTACCTTTCTTCTAATGGTCTAGCAGGTTCTGCAAGGTCAGATGCTGACCCAGAGCTTAACAAAAGGCTCCTGAAGGCGAGCAAGCCAGATCTCAGGCTGTGAGCTCTTTTGGATGCTCGACAGAATAAGTCTACCAAGATGCAGGGGTCCATCTTCTAACAAGTTCAGCTCCAATCCTTGCATTTTTATATGCCATGTTACACACATCATTTCAGAGCCTTTCAGAGCCTCGTGCATTTCTGAGCACCGGCAATCAAGCAGAAAGTTCTGGGGCACGCTGTGAAATCTCTGAAATGAAAATCAATTCCATCTTCATTTCACGGAGTCTAATGTGGCATTTACAACATAAACAATCACGACTGTTAGGGAGGAAAATTAAAAGCTGCACTACATAAAAAGGAACCATGTTTAAAGTTCTGGTGGGAAAGAACGCTTGTATGGAAGGTGATTCTTGGAAGGACAGAGATTTCAGCACAACACAAATTTGCTGCCATTTGAGCTCATGGAGAATCTGCTTTCAACCGTGTCTGTCTTATTCTCTGTAAAGTGCCAGGTACATCTCTGGTGCTATATAAATGTTAATAATAATAATTAATTAATAATAATTAATAACCACAAATAGGAAGAGGGGGAAATGTCAGGCATGAAAGCAGGAGGGATGGGCATGAGTTTCAAAGGCTTGGGAAAGTGGCACAAACAGCCCACATCTCAAACAGAAGATGATCTAAATCTGTCATTGGTAGACATGTGCCCAAGTCACAAAATTCTCATTGTTCATTCACCAACTACTGTATTGGGGCCATAGTCATTTCAATGCTCAAATCAGACTTCAGGTGCCTATAACTGCTGTTCTTGTAATGTTGTGTGCCAAGGTTATTACATTAATGGGTGACCGCAATGTACTAAGAATAAAGCACCCTATTTAGTCATCAGCCCAACTTTTATTTTCCAATCAGGCTAGTATCCAAATACGTGCTGGATTCAGGGAAGGTGGGCCCCTATGCAAAATGGTGGTGTGGGCTCCCTTCTAATAGAGGAATTTTGAGTGACAAACACCCACTGACTCACCCATTAGAAAAAGGAAAATGTTACTGTAATTCACTAATGTCTCCTTCAGGGGACACAGCTCTGTGCATTGCAGGCACACGTTACATGCACATTATTTCTAGTTTGCTCATGGGTTCACCAAACCCCAAGCATGAGCATCTTCTGGAGGCACTTAAAGAACTTTCTGTTTGGCCAGGCATTTGGTGGACAGGGATAGGCTTTACAAGAGTGATGGTAGGGTGGTTTTGTTTGTTTTGTAGAGGGGGTGGGCTACGTTTGTTCATGAGTTGTAACCTACCCCTGGGGTCAGGCATCCGTTTAAATAAATATAATAAAATAAATGCATGTGCATGTGAGTGTGTGTGTGTGGGGTGGGGGCACTCCTGAATCCCCAGGGATCCTGCACATTTGAGGCTCTGCAGGCCTATATTTTAAGAGAGTACTTCTCATACTCATGTTTGAAGTTTAATCAAAGATCCCATGTATTGGGGTACACTGTTTTGCACCTTGCAGCACACAAGATCCTGGGGGTTTGCACAGTCTTCACTTGCCTGAAGATGGCCCTGAGCCAAATGCATGAGTTAGCATTTAGGTGGTTTTTAAATAAGATGCAATCACCCATGTCCACCCATCAACAACGCACCCGAACCCCTGTGGGAAGGTGGCGTGAGTGGCTGCATGCCCCCGGGACCCACGCAGCACCCACTCCTGACCACTCACAGAGCACAGGCGAAAAAACCAGAGTGCATCGTACGAGGGCAGCCGAACCAGTGTGTGGGAGCCGATGACCACACATCCCCACAAAGGGGACGCCTACGCCCACACAGTCTCCCACAACATGGGAGCCACCACCCACCCAGCCTCAGTCAGCCATGTCAGCTGAGTGGTCCACCGTTCAGAGGCACTGTGGGTGTGGAAACAGCCTTGGCAAGGCACAGCAACAGGCCAGGAGTGCTGGGGAGCCAGTGGCTTCCCTAGCGCTCGGCCAGGACATGTCGATTTCAAAGGCCAGCCTATCCGTTTCCTCCTCCCCCATGGCCTGTGGCAGAGGGAATGCATGAGGAGGACTGCTGCGGTACCCACCAAGGGAGCCACCCGCTAGAATTCCTCCCCAGACACTCCACCTGAGTGCACAATGCATGGCTGTTCCACCAGACCACCCCCTGCATCCGCCCTCCCCCCCACCCCGGTGCTAATTTAAAAGCTTGAGAGTGAGTGTGGTTGCCATTTCGGCTTTGGCCGTATATCTCAGACTCTGACCTAGCCACTATCATCCATGCTTTCATCACCTCAAGACTAGATTATTGGAATGCACTCTACATGGGGCTACCCATGGTGACGGACAGTTTGGAGACTGCAGCTGGTACTGAATGCAGTGGCCTACCTCTTCACTGGGACGGGTTGCCATGAGCACATTACACCAGTGCTCTGTTCTTTGCACTGGATGTCTACAGTCTTCCGTAGGGATGGGCGAACAGAACTGAGTTCAGCAATTCAGTTTGGTTCGGAAATTTGGTTCGGTTTGGAAGTTCGGTTCGGTCAACCGAACTATTCGAGTTCGGTCCGAACTCCGAACAAAGTTCGGAATTTCAAACCCCATTGAACTAAATGGAATATTATATTTTAGGGATGGGAGAACAGAGCCGAGGTAGGAAATTTGGTTCGGTTCGAAAATCGAGTTTGGTTCAGAAGTTCGGTTCGGTTGACCGAACTGATCGAGTCCGGTCCGCACTCCGAACTTCCGAACCGCGTTCGCCCATCCTTAGTCTTCCAGGCCTGATTCAAGGTGTTGGTGCTTACCTATACAGCCCTAAACGGTTTGGACCCTACCTATTTGTGGGACCACCTCACTTCCCAGGTTCTGCATCAGCCCCTGCAGTCTACCGAGGGAGCCTTTCTTGAAGTCTCCCGGGTACTGCGGGAGGGTGTGTGCGTGTTCTCAGTGGAACTCCCTCCCAGCAGAGACCCATGTGGCCCCGGACCTCTCCTCCTGATGTTTGTGGAGGACCTGGCTGTTCCATCAGGCTTTCGGCAAGGGAGATGGGTAGGGTGGGAGGCTGAGGGTTAGGGAAGGGTTTTTTGTTGTATTCTGTGGCACTCTATTATGAGTTTTAGTGCTGTTTGAAAAATTTTATTGTACTTTATATAGTTTATTTATGGATTTGTTAGCTGCCCCGAGCTGCTATTAGTAGGAGGGCACAGGGTAAAAATGCAATAAATAAATAAATAAATAAAATTAAATAAATGTAAGAGATGGAAACAAAGCAGTTCAGAAGATCTCTTTTTTTGGACCAACTTCTGTTGGTGCGACTATGCAAGCTTGAGACAGGTGCAGAAGACCTAGCCTTATGTAATGAGCCATGAATCTGTGTACTGCAACTTTAAATGCCTGCCATTTTTGTGCAAGGCTGACAAAAAACGTTCCCAGGGCAATCAGCCCTGGTATGATCTGGAGTGCAGATGCTGCAAACGGGAGATGCTTACAGCATGGCAGTCTCTTCTCTCTCTCTCTCTGTCATGGCAACTTTTTATTCTTTCTTTCTTGTCCTTATTCTGTGATAATGGACATGGAGCATGGTACTACCAAACCAAGGGTAAATGGGCATGTGTTATTATATTAACAAAACAACCCCCCGCACATAAGCTGACACACCCTCATCCCTAAAAAGCAGCATTGCCTTGTGGTTAAAGTAAAGGACTGGAGTGGGTTTGGGGGATTCCTGGTTCTTTGCCCCCAAGCTGTCGTATTTATTGCAACACACATTTTTTTCTGCTGTGCCTTGTTTTTTTATCAGTGTACACCAGCAGTGTAACAATGTTTTTATTTTTTATTTTATTTCAATTCTCTTTTATCCCACAACCATCCTGCTCACAGAGCAGCTTGGGGCGGCTCACAGCACACACAATCGAACAATTCATAATTAAAACATATTTACATCATTCACCTAATTCACACTTTAAAATTAATAAAATTACTAAAAATATACTAAAATTTCTATACTAAAAGAGGGGAGGTCTGGGGCCAGGTGGGCCTCTGTCGGGAGGGAATTCCACAGCCTAGGACCGGCCACCAAGAACACCATCCCCATCGTTGCCACCCAGGAAACACAGGGGACTTTGAGTTGGGCATCCCTAGCCAACCGCAGGGGTGGTCCCGCAGGTAAGTGGAGCCCAGGCTGTTTAGGCTTTATAGATCATTACCAACACCTTGAATTGGGCCTGGAAGATAATGGACAGCCAGTGCAAGTAATGGAGCACTGGTGTAATGTGCTCGTGACGACCCGTCCCTGTTAGGAGATGGGCCGTCTTATTCTGCACCAGCTGCAGCTTCCGGACCATCCTCAAGGGTATCCCCATGTAGAGTCTGTTACAATAGTCTAATCTTGAGGTGATAAAGGCATGGATGATGGTGTCCAGATCAGAGTCCGAGACATACTGTCGCAGCCGTCACACCAGATGTAATTGGCAAAATGCTCCTCTTACCACAGCCTCCATCTGGGAATCCAAGCGGAGCTGTGAATCAAGGAGCACCCCCAGTCTACGGACCTGAGTGGCTAAAGGGGGGCAAACCCCGTCAATGACAGGTGCCACCACCCCCTCAGCCCTGCCCACCAACATCACCTCTGTCTTGTCGGGATTCAACTTCAGATGGCTTGCCCTCATCCAGTCCCCCACAGCCGCCAAGCACTGGGTAAGCACCGAGATTGCTGGGTCTGCAGAAAAGGAGAGGTAGAGTTGTGTATCGTTGGCGTACTGATGACAACGCACGCCAAACCCTCTCACGACCTTGTCCAAAGGCTGCATATACACCTTGAACAGGAGGGGGGACAGAATAAAACCCTGTGGGACTCCACACGTGAGGTCCTGGGGAGATTAAGTACACTCCCCAAGAACCACACGCTGAGTTCTCCCAGCCAGGAATGAGCAGAACCATTCAAGAAAAATTCCACCCACTCTGGCCCAGTCCTGCAGCTGGGCCACCAACATCTCATGGTCAATGGTATCAAATGCAGCCAACAGATCTAATAAAATTAAAAGAGATGATCTTCCCTGATCTAATTCACGGCTCAGGTCGTCAACCAAAGCCACAAAAACAGTCTCCATGCCAAACCCAGGATGAAAACCAGACTGTGAAGGATCAAGAAAACTGACCAAATCCAGATGCCCCTGAAGCTGCTGAGCCTCCACCCATTTAATAACCTTCCCTAAAAAGGGAATGTTAGAGACTAGTCGATAACAGGCAGGGAAGTCAACGTCAAGAGATGGTTTCTTGAGCAGAGGCTGCACCACCGCCTCTTTAAGGCGGCTCGGCACCCTGCCCTCCTTAAAGGAGGCACTGACAACCCCCACCAGCAGTGGCCCTAATGTCTCCCAGCAGGCCTTAATCAGCCAGGACAGGCACGGATCTAATTTGCAACAAGTGGCCCGGCCCTAACCACCCCAAGGACATCCACCGCATCAGCAGGCGACACCCACTGATATTGATCCCATTAAATCAGACAAGATGGGATCTCTACCACCTCAGGTTTACCAACTGTTATAAGTGCAGCATCAAAGTTGTGGTGAATCCAGGTGATTTTATCCATGAAAAAGTCAACTAACATGTCACAGCGGGCACTAGAAGACCCCAGTTCCAGGCAGAGAGATGTCGGATTGACCAGCCTCTGCACCAACAGGAAAAGCTCAGCTGGACGTGACTTTGCAGATGCTATGAGGGTAGCAAAGAACTCTTTTTTTGCTGCCCGCACAGCTACAGAATAAGCTTTTCAACTGGCTTTATGCTGCAATCGGTCGGCTTCAGCATGAGTACAGTACCACCATCGCTCCAACCGCAGTCCCTCCTGCTTCATCTGGCACAGCAGGTCCTCTGTAAACCAAGGGGACCTGTGTCATCAGCATTCCGGAAGCGGACGTCTGGGAGTCATTCAGTCAATGGCCTTAGTCAAGAAGATATTTCAAAAGACAACAAAGTCATTGAGCGAACGGTCATCAAGATCGGGAGGTAATTCCCCAAGGGCATTCTGGAACCTTTCTGGTTCCATAAGTCTCCAGGGGCAAACCAACCAAACTGGTTCTACACCTCTCCGGGGGTAGACATGCACCAGGAGACCGGTCTGGAGGAGTTAATGATCCATCCATGTCAAGGGCATAGTTAATACATCCCCCACCACTGGATCTCCCGCCTCAAGGCCAGTGCAGACTATCAGGTCAAGGGTATGTCCTCCATCATGTGTTGGGCCCACAACCCTCTGAGACAGTCCCATGGTTGTCATGATGGCCATGAACTCATGCTCCGCTCCCCTAAGATTGGCACCAGCGTGGATGTTGAAATCGCCCAGGACTAAGGTCCTTGGAGATCGCAAAGACCACCTCCGACACCAATTCAGCTAGAGCGTGTAGCGGTGCTGCTATACAGGTAGGTGTGCAGTATATCAGCAGCTGCAATCTTGTTGCAATCTGTCTCCAGCCAAATCAGTCACCAGATGGATACCCTTCATGCCCAAGATCATCTGCACTGGATACCTCCTCACAGACCAGGTGTCCTTAAAAATAATGGCTACACCACCTCCCTACCCCTCTGGTCTAGGCTGGTGCTATACAGAGTACCTGGCCAGAACAAGGTCAGCCAAAATTGGCTCCAACTCAGTGTCCACCCAGGTCTCTCTAATACACACGAGGTCAGCTGATTGATCCAAGATCAATTCCTGGATCATTGTAGATTCATTAGCAACTGACCTAGAATTAATGTTGTTTTACTGGAAAGGAGAATGGGCCAGTGGTCGGGACTAGGGTTGAAACGGCAAGCTGCTGCGGTAGCTTTTTCTGATGGAAAAAGCTCTTCCACAATGAACGGCACGGTGTAATAGAGACGTTCATTCCTCTACTTTCATTCTGCTACTTCCGCTGGTCCGCTACTTCCCCCGGCTGCGAAAATAGCAAAACAATGTTTGTTCTGACAGTTTCACTCTTGCAATTTCCATTGACACTGCAAAGTAGAAAAACAAAGTTTGTTCCAACAGTTTCCGAGATTGTTCCGACAGTTTCTGAATTAGCGGAATGCCGGCGGAATTGGCGGAATGCCGGTGGAAAAGCTGCGGAAAGTCATGAGAAATTCCGAAATGGTGGAATAAAATAACAGAGCGGAAAAAGGAGTTGCTGCTTCAGCCCTAGTTGGGACACCAGCCCAGGAATCACACAAGTTGTGGATTGTATTTCTTATTCTGCCACTGAATTCATGTATGACCTTGAGCAAGTCACTTAAACAGGGTCTTACATTCATGCTGAAATACAACAGTCATGTACAGGAGTGTTCCAAAATGCCCTAAGATCTTTCAAAGGATTCAGGTGTTACCAATTAGGAAGGAGAACATTTTTCCATTAAGGAGAAAATAACAAGAAGGCTGTAATTTTCCTATGAACATGGAATAGGTCCAGGTGTGATTGGCTCAAAATGACACCAGATCATTATACCCAAATGATTTACCTTGATCAGAACAACAATATACTAGACTTTTTTTGCCTCCCAAAGAGCGCTAATCACTCTTCCCTCCACGTCTGTATGCATAAAATAAGACTCAAACGCACCATACAAATTGCTTGCCACGGTCCAAAAAACGCTAATCAGCTACAAACTTCTAAATCATGGCTAAAGAACTAGCATGATAAGGTAAGAAAACAGTGTCAGCTCATACAGAGCTATTATTTACCAATGTCAGAAATAACTATCCATTTACATAACTGTGGGGCGGACTGACAGCTCCTTCCGGGAAACTGCTTCAACTGCAGAAAAATCTGTGACTTGAATGAAAGGGGGAGTTTTTAAATGGCAAGATATGAAACAGAATGGAACCTCCTAACCTTTCAAGGTCTCCACTCTGTTACTAATGCATGGGAATATGTTGGGGAAGGGGAGGGGGAGAGAAGGACTATTAAGGAAAATCACAAGCCACACATCTTTAAAAAAAAAAATGTCTTCCTTGTTTGCTCTACTTTCTGCTGCTAAGAAAGACTTTATTAAGTCAGACACAAGTGGTGGCACTAGCTAATTGTGTTGTTCTTGGTTATTATGGCTTTTATAACATCAGGGCATTATATATTTAAACTACAGACAACTCATGTTAAGATGCTTGTCTCTGCTCTTAGCTGGAGAAATGCCCTTTTGGCTTCACTTGCTGCACTGATCTTTGGAGGAAAGTCACTTTAGATGACAAATACTGATCTTTTCATATCTCGCGGTTTGCCCCTTGCACCTATTGCAAGATACTACTTCAATCCACTTATTTTCTAAGCCTTGTCTTCTATGACACCTGTCACTGACATATGTGCACAACTCTGAGAAGGAGGAGGATGTGTCACCTTCAAGTTTCTCAGGCATCTTTTAAATTCCCTTTAAAAATTGCTACAGGTTCTATGGAATGGGCTGGGGTTGCCCCCCCTCAAATAATTTATCCGTGCTTGTTCACATGGTCATAGAGCAGGGCTCCCTTCTACTTGTCATTGAGAAAACATGAATTTAAAATAACCCGGAGATTGGACCCTTTCATTTATTCACTGCCAAGAACTACCAAACTACTTTATCATTTCAAACATATCCCTGAAGGCCGCCATTTTTAAACGTTGCTTCCATTTGGACAATCTTTCTAGAACTGAAACAAATTGTATATTTATTACCTGTGATTAATATGTGCCATTCTGGATAGTTTGGTGGTTATGCCAGGATCATTAATCAATTACTGCAATGGCTAATCGACGAACCAAATACCTGGATAATACCACAATGGTTAACTGGTTTACTATAGTATTGTTACCATTTTACTACATTACTGAATGTCACTGTTACTAGTCTGAAACTAGGTCTAGAGGAGGAGGGTGGGAAAAACAGTAAATGGTAAAAAGGAATTATGGGCAACGTGGTACACAAAACTATGGTAAATGGCGCACTGCGACATTATGCAGTAATGGGGTAAATCACTAAAACTGGTAACTGGTTAGCTGCCAAACACTAAATGGATACCATTCGGTATCTGTTGGATGAATTTTTCTGTGCAGATGAATAGGGCATGGTGAATCCTGGAATAGATGATCCTTAATGTCCCTTCCTAGCCCTATGACTCCATGACTCAGTAACGTTTCTCAATGAATTTGATCTTGTGGATCTGGCCAGTTATTGGATAATGGCTGATAATCATTTCAGCTCTACAAACTACCCATTCTTTTAAAATCCATCCTTCAAGGTCATCATGGTTTAATTTTATCTCCATTTGGACAATTCCTAGCATACAATGAAGGAACCTCTGCTCTACTTAAGGAGACCTGTACAAGGTCTAACTATGCCTATAACTCTGTACTCAGTGCGATGTCTAGGTCTCATACAGGCCTTTGAAACTAGGGTTCTCACCCCTCTGAGTATGACTCAGAGTCTGAGATTTGCTGCATCATCTCCTGACTGTGTGTGAACCCTGCAATTCCCTGGATCGGCCAGGGTGCCAGGGCAAAGAGGCTCTCCCACTACTGACGTGGCTTCACCCCATGTTGAGTGTTGTGATACTGCAGAGCTCTGAAGGGGCATGGCCACATCCAAAAGTGGCAAGGGAGTCCCTTCACCCCTGGCACCCTTTCCAAAGCATCTAGCAAGGTGACAACCCTACCTAAAACTGCTCTTCTACACAGTTCTCTGTATCTCATTCCAAGTTGCCTCTGTTCTCTAAGTTGCCCTAATTCTGCCTATTCCAAGCCATTCTGAAACATCCCTTTTGGGGATTCTCTCTCAACCCTTCACTGGCAGCTTGATCCTTCTCCTCCCTCTAGGTTTGAGCATGGAGACGAAAATCTCTTATTAGAAATCTCCTCAGGAACATGGACCTCGGAGCATGAGACAAGCAAGGCCACACATGGCAGTGGGGGTGGGGGTGCATCTTGGCCCCTTTAACTCCCAAAGCTCTAACCCTGCTTTTTTTTTTTTGTTTGTTTTAAAAAACAAAACAATTTTTAAAAATACACTTTTAAAAAATTAAAGTAATTTGCACACTCCACAAAGCTATGGAAGACCTGTGGCTGTGGTCTCTCTCTCTCTGAAGCACCTCAGCGGAAAAGTGCCAACAATTAAGGAGAATACTGCCCCCTTCTTCCAAAATTCAGAAGGAGACACACCCTAATTCCTCCCCTATACCTCCTGTTTTTATGCTCAGTAATGTGACAGTGACAAAAGTGGTGGTGGGAGAATGAGCAAAATCTCCTCTCGAGCTTAAGGCCGACACAACAGGGCATTGTCTTGTCCTCAAGGGAACCTGATGTGTCCCCTTCTTTAGGATCTAGGCAGCTGGGTGGCTAGGCTTGTGGGAACCACACATGGCAAACGTCAGTAATGGTTGCAGAATTTTGCTTGTTTATAATAAAGGTCTGGCAGACTCCCCTCAGGATTCAATAGAGTTCAGGCTCATTCTCTATTGGTACAGAGTTTAGCAGCCTTTGGTATCAAGAGGCTCTTGAAGGGAGAATGGAGTGCTGCATGCCATGGTAACTGCAAAAGACTACCGCCGAGGAAGGGAAGAGGCATTAGGAGGCCTGAGTGTTCACAGTGTCCCAGGTGTTACTTGCTTTTAGCAACCTGAGGTTGATAGGAAGACAGAAGAACACTCTTGGCCTGCTCTCTTTTTGGCTCTGTCTATCCGGGGAGTGAGTTGTGAAGATGGGTTTGCTGTTCTTGCTGCTGGTCTGTAGCAATGGGGGAATCTCTGAAAGTTTGAAGGGCTCATGTGGCCTGTGCAAGCTCAGAAAAGTTTAGATGCTCTGTGACACGATGGCTGACCGTCAGCCACCAAGTCTCTGCAGGATCAACTCAAAGCAGTCCAGAAATCATGTTTTCGCATCGGCAATTCCAACACAGACATTCCACCACTCAGAGTCTCTGGCCTTTCAATCCTGATCCTAGGCTTTATGGCAGACTCTCCAACTGAGCTCTCTAGCCTTCAGCTGGGTCAGTACCATATGGAGAGCTCTCCATCTCCTGGGATCTCAGCACCTTGGCTAGCTCCCTGTAGAACCAAAGCCCACCTCTTCTGGGTGTGGCCAGACACAGCTTGCCCGAATATCAGGGCTCATTGTTCCAGAAGGGGGCATGGCTAATATGATGATGCGCTGAGCTTCTTAAAGGGACATCACCTTCCAGGATATATTCTCATTTTTGAAACTTTAACAGGACGTGTGAAATGTAGAAGTGTGTATTTGTGAAGTTGTGTCTGGCTCTGTCTATGCTGCTGTAGGATGACCATTTGGAATGATTTGTTTACAGTAGGGCCTAGAGTCTTTAACTGAGATAACAGCTTCATTGTGTTGTTCACCACAGCACTGCATATTAAAAAACATGGCACGTCCCAAAGAGCATTCAGCCTAAATAGACATTAGGTTGGATGGGGAAAGATGCACTGACAGGGAAAGTGACATGCCCATGGTAACACAGGAGATCACTAACAGCCTCACCTCAAATTTACCTTGAATTTGGAGAGCTGTGAATGAAGTTGCAGGAGACCTAGGAAAAGAAGCCTCTGTAGTTGCAGCCTCTCTGTAGTTCAGAGGCCTTTGCAGCTTTCCCCCTGCTCCCATCCCAAGCATTTTCCCTGATCTTGGAGTGACTGGACCTTTTAGAACATACAGCAGTCACTGGCCATGATCCAATGCCTTGCAGACCACGCGCCTGCGTGCGTGCACATCCGTGTGGGTTCTGCAGGGCACAATGTGCCCGCAATGTGAATCCGCAGTCTGTGGGGCATATATATTCTTAGGCACTTTTCATACAGACACTCTAACACTGATAAAATAGGTGCCCTGCAACATGTATAATAAAATCTAACACCCATTTTATCAGAGTTAGAGTGTCTGTGTGAAAAGGTCCTTAGATAGCTTTGCTGTGGGAAAAACATTGATTTGCATCACTCTGAAGGAATACTGGTCAAATTCCTATATAGATTTGTAAAGCTAGGAGTCTATGAACTGAGGAACTCTATCGAGTTGGGCTAAGAAGTGAGGTATGGGGATGTATACACAGAGAAAGTGGTATAAAAGGCTACCTTTTCATCACACATACGCTAGTATATCTCGGGGAGATGCCAACGGGTGGTGTTGGGGGCTGAGACATCTTGCGGCATTCCACAGGGTTCAATTCTGTCTCCATTGTTATTCAATGCATATATGCAGCCCTTGGGGGAGGTCGTGAGAGGGTTCGGGGTGCGGTGTCACCAATATGCTGATGATACTTAGCTGTACCTCTCTTTTTCAACGAACCCAGACCCTGCTATCTCGTTGCTATCCCAGTGTTTGGAGGCCGTGGCGGAATGGATGTGGCAGAGCAGACTGAAGCTCAAACCCAATAAGACGGAGGTGATGTTGGTGGGGAGAGCGAGGGAGGTGTTGGCCCCCCTGATTGGGGGGGTTCGCCCTCCTATAGCTCAGCAGGTTCGGAGTCTGGGGGTGGTACTGGATGCGGACCACCGCCCGGAGCAGCAGGTGGAGGTAGTTGCGAGGGCTGCCTTTCGCCAGCTGTGTCTGGTGTGGAGGCTGTGCCCGTACATCTCTGGCCCGGACCTGGCCTCCCTCATCCATGTCTTCATCACCTTGAGGCTGGACTACTGCAACGCGCTCTATGTGGGGCTGCCCTTGTTCCTGGTTCGGAGGCTGAAGCTAGTGCAGAATGCGGCGGTCCGGCTCCTTTTGGAGACGGGCCGTTGGGAGCACATAACACCAGTGCTCTGGACTCTGCACTGGTTGCCAGTAGCATGCCAAGTCCAGTTCAAGGTTTTAGTATTGATCTATAAGGCCCTTCATGGTATGGGCCCCTCGTATCTCAGGGACCGCCTTGCCCTCCGTGCCCCAGAGCGACTCCTTCGGTCTGCCAGGGGTGCCTTCTTGGAGGTCCCCCGTGTTAAGCAGGGGGCCACAATGGAGAGAGCATTCTCGGTGGCTGGGCTGCGCCTTTGGAATTCCCTCCCGGAGGAAGCTCGCCTGGCCCCAAGCCTTTTAACATTCCGGCGAAATTGTTAAACCTGGCTGTTCGCCCAGGCCTTTGGGGGGTGGGGGAGAGGGGAGGGGTTTTATTCCCCTTCATCCTTATTTATTGTTTTATTTTGTGTTGTTCCCTAGTCCTGTTTTAACGGTTGGTAGTTTTAAAAGTGTTTTAATGTATTTTATAAATTGGTTTTATATTTGTATTTTATTTTTAATGTAAGCTGTTTAGGAGGGGCGGGGTAAAAATCCAATAAATAAATAAATAAAATAAATAAAATTTCATCACATATATATACTGGTATATCAAATGTGTATAATTTCGCTGATGTCAATGGCAGATTTACTTCTGTTTCAACTATGGCCCTTTTTATACGAGACGAACCCATCCATGCCCACTCAGGTCTGCTGCATCGGTATGGGTAGGTGCTGCTCATATAACCACTGTGGCAGGTGGATGGGTATGCTCCTGCGACCCACCCATTTCCACCCACCTCCAACGCATGGAGCAATTGGCATAAACGATGACCCGTCCATGTGTGGAGGTGGGTTGAGATGGGTGTGCACACCCATCCCCCCTACAGCCACGACTCATTTAAAAAGGGCCTTAGATTAAAATTTGGCTTTAATGTCTTGAAGTTAATCAAGTTACTAAACTTACTCCAAATAAAACAGTAGTAGAATCATTGTCTCAACTTTTCACCTGTGTAAACCACAGCAGAATCTCAGGGTCGAGCACACAAAAAAAATAGTGTTTCAACTATGGAACATGGCTTTGTAGAATAATGTGAAGAGCACAATCAGCAGAGAGATTATTTTATTCCCCTGAATGGAAGGGATGTTCAGGGTCAATTTCAGAGTGGTTGGGTAGGTGAAATGTTAATACACAATTAGGTGACCTTAGACATCAGTTGTAGAGGGTGTGCACCAGGGACCCATGTCATTGTTTGTTTTCATTTTTTGTTTTCATTATTTAAACCTTTCAATTTCATTTTCATAAATATCAAAATTTCATTTTAGTTTATAAAAGCATTATGTGTTCCAAATATCAGAGAGACTGAATAAACGAATCTGGTTTTATAAGCAGTTGAATTATGCTATTTTGCAAAAAAATACATATACATTCATGGCTGTAACTTCTTTGTTTCCCATCTAATGTGAATGAAACATGGCACGTTCATACCCCTTCCCAGGTTTACTACCTACACCAAATTTCAGAAGGATTGTAGAATGGGTCCTGGTGATACAAGCAATTAACTTATAAATATATGTATGGCGGTAACATCTTTGTAGTCCAACCAGTATACATGAAATTTGACAGGGCTATATCACACACCTTCTGAAATATCTCTGCCAAATATTGAAAAGTTGTGATAAAAGGGTCCAATTTTATAATCCTGCACAGTATATGCAGAGAATGATCCTATGCCAGGGATTATTTTACGTGTCATTGTGGTATAAAGATCTGTTTGTGATGTCAATTGGCCTGTTAACCAAATATCCTCATTCTGTGCTGTGACCACCCCAATGTATTTCCCCCCCCCCCCACTTGTTACTGGGAAGTTGGAAGCATCTGTTTAAGAAAGAGCTAAAGAGATTCTCTTATGTCCTCTGTCACAATGCTGCAGGATGTGACTGTGATGATAATTGGCCAGCCTGGATGTGTAAACCATATCTCCTGATTTCTGGGATGCTATCCCCAAAGTCCCAATTATGTCCCTTCTATTCCGGCCTCAAAACCACCATCGATTGGTCCTGTAAAGCTGGAAGCCTGCAGTAATTGGCCAGTGAAAGTGTCTTTCAGTCTGTTGGGTTCAAATCAAATCAAATTGTTTGTTTATTGTTTGGGCGATGTCCTTTAACAAATACAAAAAACACATAATAACGATAATAACAAAATAAATCACAAGGCAAAAAAGTAATAAATGTAAATATATAAAAAATGAAATATAAAATATAAAATATAAATCTAAAGTCTGCCCCCCCAACAAGCACTACAAAGATAACAACATAATATCAAATCCTTCCAATTCCCCAACTACATACTGGAAGACAAATTCCCAGAGCCTCGAGATACCCCGATCCAAATTGCTACTTGGCTAGGCCACCATACTAAGGAATGGACGTCGAATTCTATAGGCGACTAGACCAAATTTGGCTAATAGCCTGGACTGGTCGGCGTTGGCTAATTGGAGGAAGCTCTGCAAATTATTAGGTCTCAGATTTAGTAACATAGAAGTTCTCCCCAGATGTTTATCCCTAGGTCCTCCCAAGGCTGGACAATGGAGGAAAACATGGGCCAAGGTATCCACCTGTCCAAGATGGCATAAGGGGCAAAGACGCAATGCCCAAGGGATCCCTTTAAGCCGCCCCTCCAGTTCCATGGACGGGAAGGTATTAGTTCTCATTCTAAAGAGAATCTTACGTTCCTCGACTTCCATCCAGTCAAATAGGTAATAATGAGAAGTTGTCAACTGGGGATTCGAAATTAAATAAAGGGGAGCAACTTTTTGTGCTGCTATAAGGGACCCCTCACCTTGAAGGGTTTGGTCGAGAATGCGACTAAATAACAGCCTCTTAGATGCTTGGTATCCCAGGTTAGTGAAGCTCTCGGGAGAAAACCCCAAGAGGGCAACTTCCCGTTCAACCATTCGCAACCATCCAGCCTCTAGCCTGCTATTAAAGGCCGACCTTAGGAGCGAATCCTTACCGGGGGGGGGGGGGGAGAACAATCTTAGACCAGTAGGCAACCACAGCCTTCAGGGCTATTGCTTTAATCGGCGAACAACACGCCTCTGCCCTTAGAATTGCTTGAGGTGTTCCCTTATGGGCCCCCGTAATCATATGGAGGAACCTGTTCTGAAGTGGTTCAAATGTGGTAAGATATGGAAGACCCCAAATGGGGAAGGCATACAATAGTTGCCCAAGGACTTTAGCCCTAAATACTCGCAGTGCTGGTAATACCTGTCTTCCCCCGGCGCCGCAGAAGAATCTCCATATAGCTACGATGGTTTTCTTAGCTAATTGCAAGACGGCTGAGCGATGGGTTGCCCAGCTGCCATTTGAGGTGAAAATCACCCCCAAATATTTATAAGATTGAACTTGCTCGATATTACTGGGGCCTAAGGCCCAGCGCCGAAGTCTTTGGCACCCTCCTCTCCCCAGAACCAGGACCTTGGTCTTTGAAATGCTGATGGTCAGCAATTCACCCTGGCAAAACTCCCCAAAGGCTTGCATGGTGCGCCGCAAGCCGATAGGGGTCTGGGAGATCAAGACCGCGGCGGCGGCGTACAGCAGGAGAGGAGTCCTACGATCACTTATTTTGGGAGCATGTGTATCAGTCTGTCTGTTGGGTTGCTCCCCATGCTCCCTCCTACAAACTCCCTCCCCCTGGCAAGCCAGGTGCCTGCCTCTGACTGGCACTGCATGTGCTGCTATTTATCTGAATAATGGTCTTCAAGGGGGCAACTTATATTGCTTATGAAATTGGGTCCTTCAAATTATCATGTAGTTTGGCAGAGATGACAGGAAAAGTGTGGGATACATTCCTGCCAAATATCCTGTAAATAGGATGAAATATAAAAATGTTACAGCTGGAAAAGCTTTTTCAAGTTAATGGCTTATAACATCAGAACCCTTTATCCAATCTTTTTGAAATTTGGCAGAACTAGTAATCTTGGGGAGAGGCATAATATTCACAAGAGTTATGCAAATTTGATGATGATAAAGAAGTTGTAACCAGGAACGTGTATGAAGCTTTTCTTAAAATCACAGCATTCAATTGGTTATAAAGTCGGTTCTCTGACTTTAGCCAATCTTTTCAACATTTGGTTCACATAGGGTAATTTCAGACGTTACAAAATCACTGCTCACCACAGTGAATCCCAGTGGATTCCCTGTGGTGACAGCGATCACATTAACGTCTGTTTGATCCCCGCCAGATGTTCACCCCGGTGAATTTCTGGCGGGGAATCAAAGCTAACTACGGTTCTGGACCTCTGGCTGGCCAGAGGTCCAGAACCGTGGTTAGACTGGCCACAATTTGGGATGGGGTTGGTAATGGCAGCGCTGCACATCTGCTTGTCAGCCCCGTCCTGGAATCAGGCCCCAACCGTGGGATGGGGTCGGGCGCAGTGGCCTCATTGGCCGCTACGCCTGTCCATCTCCCCGTTGGCAGGCGGCCGAGGGAGCACGGAGGGAGGGGGCTGAGCGGCTGCACGTCGCACCGCACAGCTACGTCCCGTCCCAAGCAGACCTGCCCCCTCCCCAAACCCCGGTAGGGATCAGGCCGGCATGTCTAACGGATGACTGACCTGATCACAGACAGGGATCGGAGATGGATCCCGGTCCACTGTTCAGCGTGGCGGGCCGTCTGAAATTACCCATAGTGCCCTCCACTGGGGGTATAATCTTTCATCAGAATTGAATAAGAAACGAAAACGAAAACAAGTTGCATACCACTAATCAGTTGAGCAAATAGAATTATTTTTCTGGAAGTCAAATGGACTTCATGGGGTTGAGTTAAACAAATTTGGTATATGCTCCCCCAAAGAGGTATAAGAAAGTGTAGGTTAAAAGGATGGAATCTAACATTGACCCATACTTTCTTCTGAGTCCTCGACAAATATGTAATGCCATCCTAAACACTGGTAGAAATGGATATTACTGATCTGAAATGATGATGATTAATGGCAAATGCTGTTTTCATCTAAAACAGCCCATTCACTGCTTTCCCAACAGTTCAGAAACACTTCCCCATTTGTTATGTTTTGGTTCAGCATTTTTTGGAAGTGCTGATAGCAATGACAAAAGTGACAAAAGTGACAACAAAAGTGATGCAGAACTTGCTGAAAGTACCAGAAATTCACTGATGAAAATACTGAAAGTGGGAAATGGATGAAAATAATCCCGAAAGCAGAAAATAGCAAAAACATTTGGCAAGGTTCCCCAAAAGATGACAATCCATGTTGATTTGGGAACAATCATTTTTGCACCGCCATATGATTAGGTGTCTGCACATGTGGAGACTGGCTACGTCTGGAAATGGATGGGGTTTTAACCCATAAAATGAAAATGAAAACAAAAGAGTTAAGTGCTGCACACACCTCCCCTTAGCATGCTGTGATACAGTTTTATAGATGTCCAATGCCCCTTGAGGCTTTTGATTCCTTCTCAAGTGTGTGGGAGGCGTTCTGTCAAAATGGCAAAAGAAAACTCTGCAATGGATCATGGGGTTCATGGCAGCTAAATATAAACTCAGGAGGGGATTGTTAGTCCCTGAATTGGAGTCACTACATTACAGATTCTTCTGGCAAAAAGACAGCTCTGCCATGACAGCGATAACTTTACATTACATCAAATGAAACACAAGGGAACGGGAATGGTGATGCACACAATGCAAGGGGATTCATTAGTGCGTCACAGCTATTTCAGTCCTTCTGAATACATTTTACATCCACTCATGGAAGGACGCAATGGTAACATTTATTGTTCTGCTTCGATGCTTGAAGTTATCTGGTGGTTAGAATTGTCTAGTTTGTGGGGGGGAGGCCACAAAATCCAGTGCTGGAGATGAAAAAGTAGGGCAGAACTAGGAAAAAGAAAACAGCAGAATATTTGGTGTTGCACTGCTGTATGATGAGGGTAAGTCTGCGACAGATACTGAAGCCAAATCTCTATGAAGTCTGAGTCAGTTGCAACCACTGTCCTAAAGGTGGGCCCCAAGGTCCACAGATGCCTTTACTACTGCCTGTGGGTAGTAGTAAAGATGCCTTTACTACAGGTGAGCAACTAAAGAGAAAGGAACGAAACCCCAGTGTTTGTGAGGGAGGAACTAGTGTTACAGTGACCAGACATGCAATCTACTTGGTCCAGGTGCATGTGTGATGTACTTGGTCCAGGCGTCAACATCAGGTGAGCTAACAAGACCTTTCCTGCTGGTCCTGGTGCTCCAGGCCAGGATCCTTCCCTCTGGCTCTCAGCTCGCCTCTATGACACCTCAGCAGTCTCAGGAGTGGAAAAGGGCAGTCCCCTTGAAAAAGAACCCTCTCTACTGCAGCTCTCCTAGCCCACCTGAGCCTCCTCCCCCGAGACACTCCTTGGACTCCTGCTAGCCTCCACAAAGGCAACCTCAAGAGACTGCTCCCCCTCCCCACACCATGATCTACCGGACACTAGTTTAATCTACTAGGGCGGGTGAGCAGAAGGAACCTCTATTGTTTTCATTTTACTTTCGTTTTGGTTTTGAAAAATCCCTTTGTTTTCAGGTTTTTATTCATTTTTGTAAATTTGTTTCATTTAAAAAGTATTAAAATAAAAGTTTAAAAAAATCACTGTGCATATGCAAAATTGCCACCAGATCATTCTGTGCATGCGTGCCCTTTCCCCCCACTTGGACTATTGGTTAATTGGGTACCCATCCATGTATGTGGTTACTGACTGGGTAATTGACTGGCTACTTAAAAGTGCCAGTAATGCTAGCAAGTGCTAAATTGGCTACCCATTTCAGCTTAATTATCCCTTGCTATCGCTTTGTTAAAACATTCAGATGTGATGCTGTAATGTTTAAGAAGGCAGAAGAGAAAAACAAGAAGTATTGGGCAGCAAATGTGTGTGGTGTGTGTGTTTTCAGACGTGACGTTAGGCACAGATTAATCCTCTGTACCAATAATTAATCCGTGCCCAACATCACGTTTTAAAAGGCCGCCAGATGTTGGCCCGGGCTGTAGCACAGGCGGTGGCGGTGCTTAGTCTGGGCTGTTCTTCATGACCATCCCCGACGAACAGCTCAGGCTAAGTGCTGCCATGGTCTGTGCAATGGACTCTGGGCCAGGATAAAACAGGTCATAATGTCTGTTGGCCCACTGGGTCCAGGCAGCCACGGTGACTACATAGGTTGCTGGGGCTGCCTGTCAGGGAGGGAGGGCAGGCCATTTCTGGTAGCTGGGAGCGGGGCTGTGCGGATGCATGTCCACACATCACCCGCCTTCTCTCCACCCTCTCCCCAGCCTGGGCCACCGTCACATTTTTTGTGTCCTGGGTGAATCCTGCCTGGAGTGAGGATCTCATTCTGGGCAGGAACAAAGTGTGATGGAGTTCAGCGCCATTATGTTTAAAAACACTGTGTGTGTGTGTGTGTGTGTGAGAGAGAGAGAGAGAGAGATTTACCACAAACGAACATTCAGATGTCATAATACCATGTAGTTGGTCTGCACTATATCATCCATACCACATGCTATCCCAGGGTCCTTCAAAGTGGACTCCTGCAAGTTAGCTATTCTAGTATTCTTTACTACCATGAAAGTGAAGTGAGTAGTAGGCTTCCTCCCCCCCCCTTGGCTACCTTCCCCCCCACCCTGGGGCAAACCTCCCCATCTCTCCCCTCCGCCCCGTGGGGCAAACCTCCCCATCTCTCCCCTGCCCGTTCCTCCCCCACTCTCCCCATCTCTCCCCTGCCCCCCTTCTCCCAATCTTATCCCCATTCCCTGCCTTCCCCCTAATCATCTCCCATTTTCCTGCTTTCTTTGGAACTGTCGCTTCTCTGCCAATAAGATCCCTTGCCCTACATCCATGATCTCTTTGGGTGATTTCAGATGTTACGGGTGCCCGATTCACCTCAGTGGATTTCCAGCAGTGGCGAACAGGCTAACCACCCCCCATGGGCAAGAGAGGCCCCAAACAGACGTGACGGGAGCAGGACCACGGCAGGGAATCGGACCGGCAGACCACAGCCTGGGGCAGCGCAACAGACGTTACGCCGATCCTGGGTCAAAGCACCCGGAAGGTGCTGGGGCGGCTCATCCCAGCTGCTGCTGTGTGCCCTTTAAATCTCCCTCCCCGGCCTCTGTTGTTGCTCGTTGACTGGCAGCAATGCTGCGTGCTTTGTCCCCGGCTGGGAATAATGTTGCTTGATTCCGGCTGGTGGTTGCTGTTCAGTTGTTAAGTTTTTTTGTTTCCCATTGGGAATCGCTTTGACCACACTTTCTGAGATGGTCAGGCCAGAGCTACGGAAGCGTGGTTATTTTTGACCCCTGGTGGGGATTGACGGTGGTGAACATCTGGCGCCCCCAAAACAGATGTTCAAGGTGCTTTGGTCCCGCCGCGGGATTGACTGTGGTTCACTGTGGTTGACTGTGATCTCGTAACGTCTTAAAATACCCTTCCTCTCTCACTCTCTCCAGCTCCTTGCCATTAATGAAACTTGGATCTCCCCCTCCGACTCTGTCACCCCTGCTACCCTTTCCTTTCGGGGTCTCTCTTTTTCTCACCAGCCCCACCCCGAAGGTTAGGGTGGTGGCGTGGGCCTCCTCCTCACTAATTCCTGTCAATTCCAACTGCTTTCTCCTCCCTCCTCTCTCTCCTTCCCTTCCTTTGAGGCTCACTCTGTGCATCTCTACTCCACCTCTATCTCCGCGTCAATGTCATCTACCGCCCCCCTGGCTCTCTCTTCCTTTCTCTCTGAATTCAAGTCCTGGCTCACTTTCTTCCTCTCCGATGATACCCCCACTCTCATCCTTAGTGACTTCAACATTCACGTTGATGTCCCTTCCCATCCCTCCATCTCTCGCTTCCTCTCACTAGCCTCCTCCTTCAACCTCCACCTTTGGACCAACTCTCCCACCCACGCTAACGGCCATTCTCTTCACCTCGTCTTCTCTACGAACTGCTCTGTCTCTGATCTCTCCTTTGATCCTCATCCCATCTCTGACCACTTCCTTGCCTCTTTCAATGTCTCCCACTTCCCTCCCCCCTCTTCCATGTCTCCACACCCCTTCTGTGACCTGCAGGCCATTAACCCCCTGGACTTTGCCTCCTCTCTCTCCCCCCTTCTCCCCCCAGTCTTCTCCTCCCTCCTACTCCCCTGATTATGCCGTCTCGACTTTCAATGCCTCTCTCTCCTCC